>JAKRZM010001286.1:457524-480384 GCA_036379175.1 Heliconius cydno galanthus | reverse complement strand
AAAAATACATGACAAAGATTTTTTTTTATATTTTTCTCATAACTGTCATGACTTGGTCTATCACCTGGTTTCGTTTTATCGTTGACTCCTGGGACACCCTGTATATGATTTATTTAATATGACATATCATTTTAAAATTTAGTAAAGTACAGGTTTCATTCCCAAGATATCAATATATGAGACCAGCGCACCAAAACTTCAAAGAGACGGGTCAGTTAAGAAACTTCCTTGTAAGTTACACAACAATAAATTCCTAAGAGTGTCGACAAACACTGTATTTTAGTAGAACTTTCAAATAAATGAGTTCTTGATTTTAATTTCTTTATTATTTGGAATTATAAAAAATGTACTGTATTAAAAATTGGATAGAAGAAAAGAAAAATATATTTTCATTAATACATTTTAGAAATATTTAAGTTAATGCCGCCGTGAAGCATGTTTTGATTATAAACGAGACGGTTATTTTAATTTTCTCTCTGTGGTAGAGACTAAGCGTGGCGTTGGGTGCCGTAACACGCAATGCCTCCTCTTTAACACTAGGTTCCCAGGTTCCCTCTGCTTACCCTGCTATGTTCGGGATACAGCGTGAAGATAAAAAAACCTGTCGGTGTCCAATTAAGCTAACAAGTACAAATATTATACGAAGATAATATTATTATTAAAACTTAAAAGCTCTGATTAAGTTCTGCACAGCACAAACTTTGGTAGTTCCGCCTCCTCGCGTACACCAAGTTAACTGCGAAGTTTAAAAAATACATAACTCCAGCAAATAGCTAGGATGTTTCTTTGCAAGGACAACTGGAGTCTCAGCGAGCTTTAAATTTCTGATTATTTTTTAAATGCTTCACGTTTTTTTCACAATAACAGTAAACCTAGTGTCTGATTTTGAGACATTGCTTGGTGAGCAAAGCTGAGTTCTGATTATTTTATATTGAAAACTGAAGAAATCTATAATGTAATAATTATGTAAGACAATAAATTTTTACAATAAAATATGTTAAGATATTTATGAAGAAAATAAATTTGTATGTTTTATGTGCGTGTTTGGTTAAACACAGTGCAAGTTTTGTTATTGAGGCCGCGTCTGCCTGTTATCGCGATGGTTGTGGGTTCGATCCCCACGCAGGTGAGTGAGCTACCTTCATTTTTCACTCTAGTAAAAAGACCGAGCGCGGCGTTAGGTTCCACTCGCAATATTGTCTTAACTGAAATGACTGAAAAGTGGGAAAACAGAGTGATTTAGTATTTCCGTGGAAATAAGGTGATTCCTGCATTTAAAAGTCTAGAAAATTACATAATTTTCTTTATCTTTAAAACTGCATAATAAAATAACAACGGCGATATGAAATCGACATTATGGAAAACGTAAAACAAAATTGTTTATACCTTCTTAATTACTCCACTAATTAAGTCCATAAAAAAGCAGCCTTCTTGGATTGCGCCGTTGATTATACTTTCTGTTTAATGTTGAGAAACCAGATGTTCGTTTAGCGTTTGTGTATTGTGAAATAAAAAATTGTAATTGCTTCGCGTTATTGCTGACGTTTAGTGGTAACGACCTCTTTGGTGCAGTGTGACTGGTCTGTTTACGCGTTGGTTGTGGATTCGATTCCCAATAATTAAATTGATTATTTAGCTTCTCCCTATATCATACATATAACAGGATAGGCAGAGGGAATCTAGTTCTAGGACACAACATCCCCCATTTTCCGCCAAAATCTCGAGGCATTGCAAGTGGCGGAATTCAACACCCTGCTTTGCCTTGTTACCTGAACGAGGAAATCATAATATTCAATAATTAATTTCTCCGAGCGGGAATCGAACCCACACCCGTCGCGTTTACAGTCACATGCTTGAGGCACGATGGTCTTTTTGCTATTTTATATGTGTCGATTACAAAAAAACGTATATAGCTATACAATTTTATAGTACCAATTACATTTTAAATGGTTACTATAACATAGGAACAGAGTATAGTCGTTTCTATTGATTTCGCATTGCGTCCTCCTGTACAAATACTGGTACCTGCTATGGAATGGTGTTCAGCGTGTTCCTATCGATATTCTATACGAATGCGACAATTTTTTGAGATTAGCCTACAGTGTTTGTATATCTGAATGTAGTTTTGGTGTTATATAGTATTTAATAATATAAATTCATATCTACCTACTACCGTTCCCCACTTTCCATACAATTCTGAAGGCATTGTGTGTTGCGTGGCGGAACTCAGCGCCGTAGTTACTTGTGCTACGTTACCAGAGATAGAAATGAAAAAAAAAAAAAATTAATCGAGTGAGAACCGAACTCACAATATGTAGCGTTGACAGTCTCACGCTTGTGCCCTTGCGCCACGACTAAAGGTTCCCATTTACCCGCTCTAGGTTCCCAGGTTCCCACTGATTACTCTGCCATATGCGGGATATAGTTTCAAGATAAAAAAAAATACAAACAAAATAAAGAATGATAATTTAAAAAAGTGTTAAGTGATCATGGCTGCCGCGAGGGAGAGAACCAAAATAGAGGAAGGAAACGAAAATTATTTCATTCTCTTGCACCCTTTAACGCGTTTACGAGTCCCAGCTCTCCCACTGTTCACTAGTTTAATCAAAAACTATTTAATTGAAAACTAAAAAGTAGTTTTATTAACAAATGTGAACTAGATACTACAACTACAATTCTAGATGCAAGAGGAAATAAAATAGTGACCAGCTCAGAGCCACCGGCCGTTTTATTTCTATTTACAGTCAACAAAGCAAATGCATTTCCAATTCTACAGTTGGCCAAAGGGAACAAAATGAAAAACAATTAACGAACTGCCGCTGTGAAAGAGTTAGGTATGATTTAGGATTTTTTTTAGTGTATGAAGAGTTTAGTGACATGGCACTCTTTTCTACCTTTTCTACTTAAGTAACACTATGTTAGATTGGAGAACTTATCGCGGTGATGACGCGGTGTGTCTGTTTAGTCGTTTTCTAAGGTAAAATGGAAAATTTTATTTTTTCTCCTTCCCCTACAAATTTAGAGTAGTAGAGACAAAAGGTCAGAAGCGTGCGACTGTAAACGACGGTTGACGTTATTGGTTCGATTCCGACACGGGGAAGTGAAATATTAATATTTCCATTTCCTAACTCCGGTAGCAAGACAAAGCGCGGCGTTATACTCCGCCACTCAACACGCGAAGTAGAATTCGAGGGAAAGTGGGGAACGGGAGTGTCTTAATGTCAAAGGAAAGTATACTTGATTCTTAAGTTCTTTGTGCCTATTTGCGGGATACAGCGTGAACCACTCTTAGTGCTCCCCTACGCAGGGGTAAAAACAAAGAAATGAAATTTTAAGCTCAAAATGAGTGGTACATCACTGCACAAAAAATAGTATAAGCAATATGAGAGCAATTATACAAAGTTGTATAAATCAGTTCTGTAACAAAGCTTTACGGCCAGTGGACTCGATCGCCGCACTATGGGAAAACGATTAAAACTTAATCCCGACTATTGAATTACTGTAGCGTACTTTGTACTGGGTAACTCAGATGTCGGTCATATTAAATGGGTAGTAGGTTTGAAATAGTCTGTACTTTTTGTCTGTATATACTAATATTATAAATTCGAAAGTAACTCTGTCTGTCTGTGACGAGATCACAGCCTAATCGCTGAGCCGATTGTGATGAAATTTAATATATACATAGTTAAGGGTCTTAAGATGAACATAGGCTACCTTCTCTTTTATTTTTTTACATTTATGTTTTTCCAGGAATTTCCTTTATATAAGTTATAATAAAAAGCATGTAATTTTATTGATTTTTAATTAAAGTCATTAATTGTCTTAAAAAACAAAGGTTTTTCAAATTATTACGTCCATATCTTGTTCATGGCAACAAATATAAAAAGCTGAACTGTTTTTTTTTTTCGTATTAACAAACACCAAGACCACAACGCTACATCCTGTCTCGTCGTATCGTAAATACAAACTTTCCGTACAAAAGTTTTTATGTGTGGCGTACGTCGTAAATAGTTTGCAGTTCAGTGTATAACCGCTTCGCTCTTTATTGTTACTCGTGTAAGAATTTCTATAGTCCTTATTTCAGCTTCAGGCTGAATCCCGCATATAGCAGGCTATGCAGAGGGAACCTGGGAGAATAGGAGTGCCTTGGTACTAGATTCTTATATTTATGCTGCTATATGTAGGAGAATACGTCTATCTAAAAAAGCGTAAAGTGGGAAGCCGATTGTCTTAACACAGGGTTCCCTCTGCCTACCCTGTTACATCCGGGATTCTACGTGAAAGTGAAAAAAAAAACTAGGAGACCTACAAATAAGTAAAAATAACTAAAACCTCCTGCACCATGTGATCTTTAGCGAGAAGGGAGGATTGAAATAAAGCAATTTTTAAAGAGAAACCAATTTTTAAGCTTCGAAATTGCTCCGATTAAAAGCTGACCGTGTGAGCTTTCAGTTTATGAATGTCAATCGCAAAAGCTTTTTTAGGAATCCGTAGAATTAATTTTCTGTTCATGACAAATATAGTTGCGATTTCCACTCGGAGGAGTATTTAATTTTTATTCCCTCACTCTGGTAATAAGACAAAACGCGGCGTTGACAAAGCGTGGAGTTGAGTTACGGCACTCAAATGTTTCATAAATTTGGCAGAAATGTGGGACGGAGGATCTTAACACTAGATTATTTCTGTATTTCTTCCTGTTATGCGTGGATATTCCAGCGTGAAGCTAAAATATATAAAAAAGTATTCTTTTTTTTTCTAAAAAACACTAGTCCACGAGACCTTGCGTAGCCACGTTAGTAGCGGAACCCAACGCCGTACATTGTCTTGCCAGAACTACCAATTTAAAACAACATAATTATCCTAATGGAAATCGAACCCACTAATACGTTTACTGCACCACGATGGCCTAACAGATTTAAATCAGCTTACATATTGTTAGTGACAGTCAACAATATTATATTAGCAAATACATCTTAATTGGCTATTAAGTAAGGGGTATTCCAGTAATCCCCACATACAAGGTTCGAGTTCGTATTTCCGAAGACAAAGTAAACTCCATTATAGTTGATCTTTAAGTAGTGAAAGCTGATAATTTAAATATTAAATAAAATGTGTAGATATTTTATAGTATTTAAAATAGTTATTTTGTCACTTAAGGTAAGGAAAACATAATAATTGTATTTCTATATACCTTCAGTTAAGATTAGTAGAGTATATTTGTACTTCTTTTCGTTGCAGGTTCGATTTCCATTAGGGAGAATAAATTTTAATTTCTTGCCTTTGATAGCAAGACCAAGAGCGGCGTTGAGTTCCGCGACTAAACACGTAATGTCTCAAAAATTGAACGGACATTGAGGAATTAGAGCGTCTTAATCTCTCTCTCTCTCTCTCTCTACCTACTCTGCAATAGGCACGAAAAAGCGTGAAGTGAAGCTAAAGAAATAAACATGATTTTATTTTTTTAATAAAAAAATCCAACATTTATTTTTTTAAATTAATCATAGAAACAACGTAATCTCCAAAGGAGATTTAACAATTGTGTAATTGTATCGAGAATTAGAGTGGCTTAAGATTTCCTTAAGATGAAAAGAGATTATATGATAATACTCTACCAATCCGACGACAACGTGACGAAATACGTACATCCTTACACACATACATTTAATATGTATACTTCGTCGTTTACACCTTGTTTGTATTTTTTATTGAACTAAAATTAATTTATAGATAATTATTTTTTACAAATTAATAATTTAATATTTTTGTTATTAATAAAAACAGCAAATTGTAGACACTAATGTAGGTTTTAAGAAAAATAAAAATGATTATACTGACTAGACTGATTTTAATACTTTGAGAACAGTAGAGTCACATTTACGCCTTTGTTATGGTGAAAACCCCAAAAAAAATGAAAATTTTCAATCGGCAATTATCGGCATTTTAATGTCAGTATATAATGAAAAGATTTCGCAAATTCTTGGCAATTTAATCTCGAAACGATCGCCACGTGCCACTAATGACAAGTAAATACAAATTTTCTCAATAAATGGCGGCGTGCTCTGGTGAGAACAGACAGGATCAAGAAAAACATCTTCTATACTTATTGCTGTAGATACATAGAATTGAATATACACGTGCAGATTGAATAAAAGTGGGTGTTATGTATCGAAAATTTAACCAACTTAAATAAAAAGAGGGTTATCAGTTTCACATTAATGTTTATGATACTGTTAGAAATTTATAATATTTGAGTATATATAGGTTTAGAAGCATGTGTGCTTAATTTTGTAAATGGATGTTTGTCCACAAACATCTCTAGATGATGTTTTTAAATTCAAATCAATTATGTTGCAACTTAAGAAACGATCTAAATTTCATTAAAATCGGTTCAGCAATTTTACATCCGTGTATATTAGAAGGTACCACGTATATATATTAGAAGGCTTACCACGCAACGGGGCCTCCAAAATATAACAAATTGCAACCCCCAATTAATATTGCTTGCTATCAAAATCACTTAATTACACACATTAAATGATTAATTTGTCGTAAATAAAGTTTAATGAATCAGAATTTAACATCTATAGTAAAGATCATATAACATCTATATCTAAAGGGTTAAGGTTGAATTTGGTCCTCATTGAATATACGACAGTCTACTTTGAAAACTTTCTTCGATAACTGTTGTTGCAAATATTTGAGTTAATTTCGTGATTGTTTGGTGAACGATTTGAATGGACATGTTTATTGGAGATAGTGTCATTCTTGTATGACAGGTTTTATTGGAGAATGTCACAATAAGAATGACGAAGAAGAAGAAGAAGATAATTTATTGAGAAAAGGTTAATTAACAGGTTAATTATTTCAAGGTAATCCGTTTTACCCATTATCAGAATTATCACCACATAGAATACACAACTCTTAGAGTGGCCGCAAATAATAAGTAAATTTGGAAATTTGAATTATGAATTACTTGAATTAAAAAATAATAACATCCAAATAGCGCAGAAATCGAACCTGACATAATATTTCATATCTAAAAGAATAAATCTGATATACACAATCGAATATTTTACTGTATTGTACTGAATAACTTACACCTGCCGTTGAAGTGTTGTATTGGATAGCTATTTGAAACTTTCATATATATATGAAATATTTATATGTTTTAGTGGGTAGCTATATTTCAACAAATAAGTTAAATATATGGCGCAGTGTCACAGCGTTTGGCTATTAACGCAACGGTTGTAGGTTCGATACCCAATGAATCGAAAGGGAATTGATTATCCCGCTCCTATAACAAAATAAAGTGCGGCGTTGAGTTCCGCCAATATATATTTATTTTGATAAGAATGAATACTAAATTATAGAAAATACATTAACAGTAAGCCGATAAATTTAAATTAAATATATTAAAATGTTTGGTGTAGATCAACCTTCAGAGACAAACATATACCTTCGCGGACTTTAAAATAGATTTTTTAAAGGACAATATTTAAATTTTGTTAAAGTTAATATTAAATAAAAATATTAAAATAAAATAAAAATATTTAACTCATAAGGTTGAGTCAGCACAAGCCATGTATGCGTTCAGGAAGCTTATTTTGAGCGACTTTATTTATTTTTTTGTGCTACGTTAATAGACGACAAATAAAATAAAAGCCAAAAGGCAAATAGAGTTCACTTTCATTAAATTCAAAGTGTACTCGAACTTTTTTAATATAAATCGACAATTTGTTTAATACCATTTATCAGGACATCAATTTAAATTCAAGAGACATCGTTTCTCAATGCTTTACTTCAAGGTTGGTAACGGGAAGCCTTTACAAATTGCTAGTTTGGACTAAGTTAGGAGATTCAGGTATCTTTTTAGACTATACACAATTTTTGAATATTTTCGACTAGGCTAAAGCAACCTAATGTTATGGCAGTCCATTCTAAAATTTTCGCCCAATTTTTGAGACACGCTTTTAAGTAAATATACTAAAATCAATTCCTTTATTTTAGATTGCTTTGAATAATATTGAAAGAAGTCCATAATTAACATATTATATTTCAAATTACAGCCTCACGCTGTATCTTGCACATAGCATGGTAGTCAGAAAAAAAAAACTTATAATTTTATCTTCATTTACCTCTTCCATAGAGGCGTTATAAACGCAACGACTTGTTCGATTCCCAATAGGTTCCCTCTGGTTATCCAGGTTTACGAGGGCTTCTTATTGTTAAACTAAAAATGAAAATGTTGAAATAATCGCTTTCCCCTACAAATTGTGGCACAAGAGTGGAAAAATTCTATATCCTTGACCTATTCGGAACATTACAAATGGAGATGGGATTAACAATTTAAATGAAGACGTACATGTTATACTAGACTCAGTCTAGTAATGATACCTACGTTGAAGGTTCATTTCATTTCATTTAAATTATCTAGCAAATAAGTAAGTAAATGCAAAGTATCTAAAACGAATAAAGAAATATAGAGGCTATCGGGCAACGGTTGAGATCGATTTCTATTTGAGAGAATGAATTATTTTCATCTTTTTGCTCTGGTAACAAGACCACGTGTCCTTTCCTTCCCCCCACCCATGCCCCCGATAACAATTATTCTTATGTCTTCCATGTAGAGACACCGATCAGTTACGATTTTATTATAAGTACTAGTGGACCCGAACGCGGCTACGCCCGCTTGAACTATACGAATATTTATTAAATATATTTATGAAATTATTATCAGTTTTCAATAGAGAGATGCGTTAAGCAAGCTCATTTTGGGTGACGTTTTCTAAAAACAAACTTTGCAAATCGTTGCTTAGCAACAGTCGCTTAACGACGGTTGTTATTAACATGGCAGAATAAATTGCATGTCAAATTAATAGGTATTTTAATATATTGGTATATATCGATAATATTATCTATACATATGAGAAAAAAAGTATCCTATGTTCATACCGAGACCCACAAGTATCTTTATATAAGTATTTTATCACAATTGAATTAGCGGTTTGGCCCTGATTACGTAAAAGACAGACAGACAGAGTTACTTTAGAATTTATAATATAGGTATGGATGGATAGATTGTTGAATTTATGTTATTTATATTCAAACTTGTGCTTCTTAAATAGCTTGCCTGCGTTTTCACCCAATACTACCACGATGAAGCCGTGGGTAAAATGTAATAAAATCTATAATCTATTCTCATTATACTATATTTACGTACATGCAGACGCGCATATGATATACGCCATTAAGCTACTTTGTTACAGTTTGCTTGACAGATGCCACCATTAGCGCTGACGAGTATTTGAGAGGCAAGTTCATTTGCCTCAGCCTGTTTATTGTGCCCATGCATCATTGTAATATACTGTTCTAATATTGATGAATCGTTTAGTGAGTCCAGAAAGAAATGTTAATGGCACCGTCATGGCAAAGCGGCTGATTAGAAACGTGAGGGTCGTGAATTTCTTTCCGGTGGAAAGAATAGTTTTGTTTCCTCGCCTCGGTAACAAGAAAAATGCGACGTTGAACTCCGTTCAGCAGCAAGGTTGCGAAAATTTGTCAAAATATTGGTACAGAGTACAACACTAGGTTATAGTCCTAATGCTGAAAAAATTGATGAAGGACCGTGAACCCATAGTCATCGCTTATCACCGATACGTTTTATCCCCACCACAATCGGTACCTAATGAAATAAGTACCGTAAAACCGCTTATAGGAGGAGTACTTCTGAAGTAGTTAACAAACTCCTACAGCATGCATTTACAACTTCTGCAATAACTTATACGAATTAGTTTTATAGTAAATTATTAACTTTTGGTAAGTTTTCACTCGAGTGTTTAACTTATAAAACTACAATTAGTGAAGCAACAGATTTTCAGTGTTCTAAACTTGCTGACTTGTAAAACGATGGTCGTAGGTTTGACTTATTTTTTTTTTCTACATGTATCCCTCATGGGGATTGCTGGATTCAAATGGCGCACGACCGGACGGAGTGGCGAGAATTAGGGGAGGTCTATGTCCAGCAGTGGACGTTGAAAGGTTGAAGGATGGATAGCGTGGAGTGTAGGCGTAATGTTAAGACACTTTAGTCTCCATTTAATCTTTGAAAAATATGTGGGGTGGTACGCCAGGAACTTAAATTGCGATTTAACGCTGCGCTTTCTCTTGTAAGCGAATATAATATATTATTACTTTACTAATCCTTCGATAAACACTGTAAGACACTGTTCTCCATTTATATACATACTAATCAATAATATTTGAGAGAGTGGTAGGAGAGGCAAGGGAGACCCATATTACCCCGTGGAGGTCATGTACAAAGAGAAAGGATGAGGAGAAAGAAGTGTGCAGAGACCGTAGCTTTTAGCACTCTGTTCTCTCTGATTACCTCGCTAGCTATATAGAAAGTTAGGGAGCGAAGCCAAAAAAATCTTTTCTATAAACACAAATCGAATTCGCAACCACAGCATAAATTTGCAAAGTTCAAACGTGAAATCCAAATCAATCAATTAAATTACGTGAAACACACGAGATTATTTTGTCCAATATCAAATAATCAAGCTATTACTGGAAGTAATAATGAGATATTTGCCGGCTTTGATTCGGTTAAGCTGTCTACTGTAGTATGTGAATATTCCAATTTATTGCATGAACAACTATTATTAATAATGCTAAACTATTATAATAATTATTATAAAATATTTATTATTTAGTTCAAAAAAATCATAAAATGAAAACTTTGTATGTATAAACACGCTAATCTCAGGAACAAAAGTACTTATATGATGGAAACTCCACTCTTCAAGAAAGTTTTAATTATTATTTTTATTATTTTCTATATAAATCGTTTTAAATTATTACTAAGTAAATGTTTGTAATAAGAAAATTCGTATTTCTTTTTAGTTAAAAAAACATGAATATTATAAAGCTGGAGAATGTTTGGTTGAACGCGCTAATCTCAGGAACTATTGGTTCGAAATGAAAAAAATCTTTTTGTGATGAATAGACGTCCATGTATCGAGGAAGGATATAACATATATGAGTACATTACATAACGTTAATCGTTTCGATGAAATTATTTTTTTATTAGATATAAAAAATGGAGAAAAGGTCACTAGATTATTTTACTTTAGATATAATAGGTTAAATATGTATTGCTAAATGCATTTAAGACCTTTATCTCGAAGACGGTATAACAACGCTACAAAAAACGCGGCTTTGAGTTCCGCCATTCAACACAATATCTTGAAAACGGAATGTCTTAACACTAGGTTCCCTCAGCGTATCTACTTTGCAAGGAAAAATGTGAAACTACCTCGCCATAACAACAAAAAAGTAATAATCAAACAGTGTTCTTTCGTCCCCTAATCGTGTCCGTTTGATTTGTTATCATAGGTCTTATGGCCCAGTTTACCCGCTTGAGGCGAACACCACATATTGGCTTCAATAATGTGGGACGTGATCTCTGGTACCTACTGCTCAGGCCTTAAATATTTTAAAATACTTTTTTTAAAAACTTACTTATAACGTAACGGAATTGAATCTGCATCTCTTGGACGCCGTTCAATTATAATCTTAAACATCTCTAAAATTATCATACAAATTATGATAATACAGTTTAATAATACACAATTGCGGCATATCTAAGTCGTAATAGAAACGCGCGGCACCAGGCTCCTCACTCCTCACTCCTCAGTGAGCTGGTTCCACAATCTCGGCACAAACGCCAGTAAAACCTTAAACCGAAATAATGCTCTGCTAACATAAACGTAAAATAACAACTCTGAAACGTAGCGTCTTGCCCTTACTAATGTCTTCATTGGGTTTTTTTTTTTAAATATTTTTAATAGAAAATTTGCCCTAATCTAAAATACTTATACCTACAACTTTTTTTGTAATAGAACACATGTAGACAATAATAGCTAGCTTCACGATTTGTAATTTACTTTAAACATGGACTATTTTTCACCCAATTTCCTAGACATTGCGTATTGAGTTAGGTATTATATAGATAGATAGTTTATTCGAGTTAGAATCGAATCCACAACCTTCACATTAACAGTTAGACCTCAAAGATAGATTACGAAACTTATAGTTTCATACTAGAAGTAAATACCATAGTAGGGGTGCCAACCAAAGACTTTCCACTCTCGAAGACAAATAGCAGGCATTTTTATTTTCTTATGCAAATGGAAATGGCCGAGGTCGGTTAATATCGTTGGACTGGTTGGTCGCGTTCCACAGATACCACGAGTTATTTGACAGCGGTGGTATTGTATTAAATATTTAGTTTTTTAACTATTAACTTTTTCTAGGTTCTAGTTCATAATATAGGACTAAGTCTCGTATCTATAAATAGCTCTCAAGATCGATCTTGAGATGGCGTTTATTCATACATTTTATATCTATGAATGAAACGGCAGCTCAAGGTCGATCTCAGACTTGAGAGCGATTTATAAATACGGGCCTTACTTTCATCTATACTTAACATTACAAAGCTAAAAAGTTTCTTTCAACCCGCTAATCTCAGGAGCTAATGAAATGGAAAAAATATTTTTGTCTCAGGAATTTTGAAAAAAATATTTTGTGAATTTTTTCAATGAAAAATGTTACAAAAACGCAATATCTTGAGTGCTTTCCAAAGCAAGATACAAAACTCTACTTTATTTTTCATATTGTATTATTCAAAAAAACAATAATGCATGTTGTTAAGTATCCCAGGATGTTATCACAAATTTAAAAAAATACTTAAATATTACTGACCCCTTAGTAGGGTGGGTAAAGAGAGTTAAGACACTCTAATGTTAAGGCTCTCCGTTCCCCAAGCACCACCCAATTTTGGAGGCATTGCATGTTGAGTGTGGGGACTTGACCATGCCCAAATGGTTAAGAAATCAAAATAAAGCACTAATCGAACAGTTATGTACTAGCAATAAATTTTTCACTTTAAGTATTTTTTAATAAAAACGTAAAAGAGCCAGGTCAGTATTATTAATATGTTTCCACCAAATTGATGGCGGGACGGTGGCCTCTAGCATCTATTGTCGTTGCTCTCGTATAAAAGCTTAGTTATTTGTCCAACATGACATATCGGAATTTCGATACGACAGCACTAGGTAAGAATTTAGAATACTTGCGTTGAATAGAATTATCCATAAAATCATTCTTTTTATAATAATAAAAAGATAAAAATAGAAAGAGCTATATTTAATAAAATAAAAGCTTTTAAAAATGATTATTTTCAGCTTTAACATAATTAAAGCCCAACGTAAAAAACTTCAGTTTATAATTTCTACACACAGGTATTTTTGCTCATAGCTTTTCGACTGTATCCAAAAGCTATGGATTGAATCAATCTATATACACTTAAGTAAAACGTACATATACTTAAGTAAAAACTCTTCTTTTACTGAGTGACTGGCAGACATTAATTTTCTAACTGAAAGAGTATAGGAGAGAACTAAGAACTAAGTGCTTCACTCTGTAACCCTCACATAGCAGGGTATGCAGAGGGAACCCAGAAACCTAGTGTTCAGACACTCCGTTCCCATTAAGACATTCCGTTCCCATTAAGACGTTCTATTCACTATTTTTCGCCGAATTCTGCAGGGAATGCGTGTTGAATGACGGAACTCAACGCTGCGCTTTACCTCACCGAAAATATTATATAATTTATTTCCTCTAGTGGGAATCGAACCCTCAACCTATCGCATTTACAGTCACTCGCTTATGCCCTTGCCTCAAGAATAACAACAAATGAAAAAAAAATAGGATTTTCCAAATTCCACACAAAGTTGCAAGCAACAAACTAGTTTTTTTTTGTCATAAAAAATTTCATCAAAAAAAAATAACATCCAAATTCCATGCATCGTATGTTATATTAAGGCTTCAATAATAAATATATTGATATTCCAAAGCTTACGTAGAGTACAATATTATTATCTTTATAAGCAAGTGTACCAAGAGTTAGGGAATGGCACGTGACGGGAATGGTAAGACTCGCGCCGCTAATGATACATACATATATTAGATTGTTCGTTGTTGCGTTAGAAGTATATACTCGTATGTAATTGTAAGAAGCCTGCTTAAAATTCATAGAGAATAAAAATCATTGAAGGCCGTCGCGGTGCATCGACATAGCGAGTTAAGAAATTCCACATTGAGACTATCGCATTCCTCAATTTCCACAAGTTCCACAAGTGGTGGAAGTTAACGCCACCACGCCGCCCCGCCTCGACACCAGAGCGAAGAAATAAAAATATTAAATATTTCATTGTCCGAGTGGGACTCGAGTCAATAACCATCGCGCATATAGGCGCACGCTTTTGCCCCTGCGTTACGACGGCCCCCAATTCTATTTGTTGGGGCTTCAAAATATTCTTTGATATTCATTATTATTACTAGTTTTCTTCTCTTATGAATATGTATTTATTTTCTTACAGGTACCGTAATGCAACGGAATAAGGTTCTGATTAATCGTAATGATTGTAGGTTCGATCCCCATTCGAGGGAAAAAAATTATTCTTATTTCCTTAAAGGACGACTTTGAGCTCTGCCATTCAATACACGTTTCTCGAATTCAGGAGAAAGGGGAGAATGGATAATTTAGACACTAGATTCTTACCCTAAAAAAAGGGTATATTTTAAAATAAATTTCAGATATACCCTTTATTGCAATCGTATATATCTACCTACAGCCTACCTACTCGTAAGTATTAAATGTACTAAAATAGTATAAGCAACAGTATTGCTGATAGTTAGAGGCCTCTTACAATGTTTAGCAATGTTGCCGGGGAATCGATTGTCTTGTAATTTTGAGAGATGTACAGTCTGCAAAATAATTGTGATAGCATATTTTAATAATAATTGAAGAAGTCCTTGGATCTATATATTCCTTGGATATATACAGGGTGTCCCAGGAGTCAACGATAAAACGAAAACAGGTGATAGACCAAGTCGTGACAGTTATGAGAAAAATATAAAAAAAAATCTGTGTCAAGTATTTTTGATATTATAATGATTTAAAAAAAATTCGGAAAAACCGACACCCTGTGATGATTTTTCAAGTCCTAAGACTACAAACATTACTCTTTTTTCGTTTTTTTTTCTGTAATGTAATCATGAGTAACCCTTCTGTGAATTACAGTTTAAGATTGAAATATATCTGCATCAGTTTTCAATAAAATGTGGTGTTTTTGCCAAACATTAAATTCAAAATATTTACTGCACCCAACTTTAACCGACTGTACTGTAAAAAAAATGTACTACGCTGTTTTTGCAAGTAACTTTAAAAGTTGGCGCATTTAATCTGGATTCCGAAATGGTACCATACTTGCTGGATTACTTCTTCGTTGAAGAGAGAAAAATCGAAATACACGATAATCGGGATGACGTTCAGTGTTTTGGTATCTTTTCCGATACATTCTAGCTGCAGCATTAGCATTACATAACCATTCTCCATTAATGAAATGTATATTGGCAATGTGTCAAAGACCGATTATATGGCCTGCGAGATCGCGGACTCGAGCACTATCCTTATAGGTCCTGAGCCAGCCTCTAAGTCGGAAAAGTTCAGGTATCTTAGATCCGTCATGCACGAGTCTGGAGGCATCGATTACAATCTCCATGGTCGGTTAAGCGTTGCCTGGGCTAAGTGGCGGGAGGTCACTGGTGTGTTCTGTGATCGCAGGATACCGTCCAAATCTTTTCCGACTTAGGGGCTGGCCCAGGACTTATAAGGATAGTGCTCGAGTCCGGGCTCTCGCAGGCCATATACTCGGTCTTTGACACATTGCCAATATACATTTCATTAATGGAGAATGGTTATGTAATGCTAATGCTGCAGCTAGAATGTATCGGAAAAGATACCAAAACGCTGAACGTCATCCCAATTATCGTGTGTTTAAATTTTTCTCTCTTCAACGAAGAAGTAATCCAGCAAGTATCCTACCATTTCGGAATCCAGATTAAATGCGCCAACTTTTAAAGTTACTTGCAAAAACAGTGTAGTACATTTTTTTTACAGTACAGTCGGTTAAAGTTGGGTGTACTAAATATTTTAAATTTAATGTTTGGCAAAAACACGGCATTTTATTGAAAACCGATGCAGGTATGTTTCAATCTTACACTGTAATTCATAGAAGTGTTACTCATGATTACATTACAGAAAAAAAAACGAAAAAAGAGTAGTATTTGTAGTCTTAGGACTTGAAAAATCATCACAGGGTGTCGGTTTTTCCGAATTTTTTTTAAATCAATATAATATCAAAAATATTTGACACAGATTTTTTTTTATATTTTTCTCATAACTGTCACGACTTGGTCTATCACCTGTTTTCGTTTTATCGTTGACTCCTGGGACACCCTGTATATGTGACGGTTATTGGTTCCATTCCCACTTGGAAGAGTGAATTATTTTCATTTCCGCGCTCTGGCGGCGTTGAATTCTGCTACTCAGAAAAAACAGAAATTTCACTCTACTTGAAAAATGAAATTTTTTTACTCATAATTTCGTCACGAGAAATGTAAAAAAGTGACTGTGAGTGTAAATATACATAAAAATAAATGCTTTAACCATTTCATTAATCTCAGGGTTGACTGTAAACGCCACCAGGTTCCCTCTGCAGATGTTGTATGTATGCTCTATTTTGTAATATGGAATTTATTTTGATTACAGTTAACCGTCTAAAATACGTATACCAAAGTAAAAAAATGTATTTTGCTTTTTTATTCCTTTTTTTTTGTTGACTCTACGAGTACTTTTGGTAAAGAGCGCCTTCGCAATATAGTGATCACTTATTGTGATATATTATGTTTGTGTACTTTACGTATTTATTACATTCTTCATTTATTTTACTACAGTATTTTCGTTATTAACACTTTTTAGCACTGTGATATAAAAGTTAATAAATAAATAAAGTGGGTAACAGAAGTATCTTAATGGGACAGAGTATCTTAGCAACTAGGTTCCCAGGTTGGCTCTGCCTACTCTGCTATATTTAACAGAGTTAAGTTCAAAAAATGTTAATAACGTCCAATGCGGTACATTTAGAGCTCAGAAAATATACTCGGCCGGCAATGTTTGAAATTTCATCTCGCGGGTTTGAGCTAAGTAGCTTTGCTCACATAACGCCGAGATATTAATTTTTAAACGGAGTACTGTTTAAAAGCTAAGGCCTTAACAAAATATTTAATATATATTAGTAAAGTATCTTCAGAACAAACTTTTACACTCGGTCTTTGTGAGGTTTTTTTTAAATTTTGTTTAGAGTGCTTTTGATAAGAACTGCCTGAAATTTTGTGCATGTACATTATTAGTATCAACAATTGGCATTTAGGTTAAAAAAATCCAAAAAATTATGAAAATCAAAATATACTTTATTCAATTACCATAGCCAAAACAAGCACTTTTCAATCGTCAAATTATATAGAAATGTCAATAGCATCAGTGATTTTTTTTAATCTGACTGTAAATGCGACAGTTCGTTCGTTCTATCGTCATTTAGGAGAGCGGAGAGCTAGCTATGAGGAACAGAGTGATAATAAAAATAGAGAGAAATAAAACAAAAAAACTTAAATATTCAATTACAATAACATCTCTAAATACAATAATCATACGGCATTAGAATATACAATAAAATACATACATATGTTAATCTGACCACGGTCGTTACGTTCTACTTTACTGCTGACCACAAAACAAAGTAGCGAGCACAATGCGTCCTGCTAACCAAGCGTATATATATTATATACGAGTAGGGTTGCTATGATTTTAAAGTTTTCTATTATATCCTGCATATCACAGGGTAGAAAGGCGTGTTGAGTGACGTAACTCAACACCTTGCTTTGTTTTGTTACCAGTCGGAGGAAAAAACTATGATTTAGATGATACTAGTTTTTTTTTACTTAGTGTTTTATTACTCTGTTTTCTATATATGTTTAACAGAAATTGCCTTATCGATTTTTCCACATAAATCAATGAAACACACACAAGTACAATAACCACGCACGATGTCATCACTATTACATTCTCAAAATTGCGAACATTAAATACATGTTATTAAATTCACCATCGGTCTTGACAATATACAACTTTCTATTTCTTTTTTAAGCAAAGGGTACCTAGTGATAGGACTCTCCATTTCCTAGCACAGCGGAATTTAGCCATATATTATAATTTGAGCCATAATCATCACGTTTCCAACGTAACTTACGATTTAAATTGGTCACCCTATCTACCTAGGAATACCATTACATACCTCTGTGAAAGACCAATACGGAATTACAAAGTAAAATATACATTTACGAGGCCGTCGTAGTTAAGCGGAATAACTTTTGTCTGTAGCCGCTACGATTGTGGATTCGATTCCCATTCGGAGGAATGGAATCTTTATCTTAACAGTAGATTCCCTTCGCCTTCACTGCTGTCTACGGGATACAGCGTCGAAATAAACAACAATTACATAAAACTCTCTTTTCTGGAGAATCTTGACTGTACTGCACTTTCTGTGTACTTCGGACTTAATTTTTAGAGATTTAACTTGGTCGACTGCGATCATATTTCGTGAATCGTACAATGAAAATTATATATGCCCAAATCTTATTGCTTCCTTAATATTATATACATCATAAAAACTATATATATAAAAGGACTTGTCCTCACTGACTGAGGTAAGACGCACGCACAGCCGTAACCGCTGACGGTAGGAACGTGACATTTGGACAGATGTTTACTTTTGTAATCTGGACATCCACTAAGAAGGGATTTTGAAAAATTTTAACCCTAAGGGGGTGGAATAGGGGTTGAAAGTTTATATGGAAAAAAAATTAAATCTGCACCGATTTTTATAAAATTGTAAATTCAGACCCTTAAAAATATTTAATTGAACACGTGTTTCACGGTTTTTTAGAATTTACTCCCTAAGAGTGCCAATAAGGAGTTGAAAGTTTGTATGGAAAAATCTTTAAATCGCCACCGATTTTTATAAAAATTTAAATACAGGCTCTTAAAAATATTTCACTGAACATGTGTTTCGTGGTTTCTTAGAATTCATCCCTAAGGGTGCAAATAAGCGGGCGAAGCTGCGCGCGCCCACTAGTAAAAATATAATAGTGAAAACTACATTCACACCGGTTCAGCCGTTTCTGAGATTAGCATGCACAAGCGCACAGACAAACAAACAAACAGACAAAAATACATTGATAAATGTCCCCAATAATATATTTTTAGACCGCTGTCTATAATTGTAACAATTTTATGATATGTATAAATTATATGAAATAACCAAATATATTTTGCATCTCAATTTAGCTGACCGCACCGGTCCGATTTCTGCATGTTCTGGTTATCTTGTTAATCCAGCCAATATAAGCTGGGAGCTACCATTTCTAACATTCTCCACATAGCGACGTCTCTGCTTTTGTAACGTGCAATTATAATATCATTGGATATGATCATTTTGCTTGTAATGCGTCTTTTCTCTTTAAACAACGATGGTGTGTTAAATACATAGACGCGGCTTCTCTCGCTAAATATTATTGTTATATTTTGAAAAATGAAGGTTAAACAACTTTGAACTTTGCCGTCAATACCTACGATTCGATTTCGTGAATGAGGCGTGTGCGGCGGTGTCCCTTTGATAGGTTTATGTATGCGTGCGAACTTCTTTTTTGGCAAAATCTCTTTTGTTTTAATTGTATTAGGTTTTTATAGTAGCATACTATAGTAGCATACCTAATCCGTGAAGCTAAGTTGAGAATTGAGTTGAGCCACTCTACTCGTAATGTCTCGATAATTAGGCGGTACGTGGGGAATAAAGAGGTTCTCTCTGCCTACCCTGCTAAATACGAGACAACATAAAGCTATAATAAAAATAAAAAAAAAATAATTTATGACAATACACATCCTCATATTCTTACATCCACGTGCTGCAAATATCACAACCGCAACGTGGACAAGAAACATTCCTGATCTTGGATATGCACTTGTTGTCTTGTCGAAGTATATCGATTAAATTTGTTTACAGATTATGGTCCAACAGTTCTAGTATGGTTCGATCCCCATTCGAGGGAATAATATTAAATATTTAATATTTTCATTTCTTCGCTCTGATGTCGAAGCGAAGCGCGGCGTTGAGTGCTGCCATAGAACACGTAATGCCTCCAGAACAAGGCGGAAAATGGCGAACGAAGTGCCTTATTAGGGTCCATCTGTCTACCCTGCTGAGTGCGTGATAGCGTGAAGCTGATAAGATAAATTCTAGTAAATATTACAAGACTGGTCCTTGTGTTGAAACTTTGCGAAGTGAGTGTTCCTGCAATGTAAATGCAATGGATATGGGTACGACCTCCACTCGGGAAAATGAATTACTTAACTCAAATGACACTCACTCGAGTGGACGGAAAGTAGAATGTCGACTGACTTGACACTAGGATCTCACGCTTATCTCGCACATAGCAGCGTAGGCAGATGGAACCTGAGAACTAGTTTTAAGACAGCCCGTTCCCATTCAGAATGGAAAACCGAATTATACAGATTGCCGTTAATAATATTCTTTAACAAAGAAAACACAAAAACTTAATAAAATTGATTTCATTTCGATTGCAAAAGATTTTCAATAATCCTATTGGAGAGGACTATTGTATAAAGATTTCCAATTATTTCTTCGGAGACACTTTCATTAGCTTAATGCTAAAATGAGTAAAGAGGTGAATGAATGGAGGGACGGACGGATTACCGTTCAATGTAATGTAAATATTTTAAACTAGTCGTCGCCTGCCGATTTGTCTACATGGACTTTAAAACGTAAAATGGAAAATCTGTCTTATTGAATCAAAAAGTACGTGGTTTAAGGTTCCGTCATCCCACTCCTAACATAAATGGGCAACAAGTGAAGTATTTTACCTTAGTTCTCGGTATAAAAAAATAGCTAGGTTTTTTAACATCCTCATGAAAAAGATACCCTACTGAATAATCGAACCTAGCTCGACAAACAATTAAGATGCTTCACGATAAAGTCGATGGCACGTTACAAAAATACTTAGTAGAAAACTTTCACAATCAATTACCCATTAAGGCACCTGCTGTCAGATGTTAATTGAATTTATTGACTTGAAGTGTGCCTTGAGACAGGGTTTGACTATGACCACAATGGTTGTGGGTTCAACACGCCGTTCTTGCTAAGCCAAATTATTATTTTCGTTTTCTCACTATTCTAGACAAACTGTTTTGCGAGTGCTTTTGGCGGAACGTGGATAACGAAGCAGCATAACACTAGGTTTCCTCTGCCTGCCTTCCCTTACATAAAAAACATACATAAAAAACATAGTGGTACGTGAGTATGTTAATACGCATTTTAAAGACTACTCAAGTTTTCAGTAGTGTCGGAAGTTCCAAGCACTACTCCAAGCTGTTCTCCCTGCATGAAGAATCCATGGAATGCGAAGAAGTTCTTACTCATTAAGTGGCTAAAACTAATATTACGCCTGGCCTACTTTAACGGTGATAATGAAAAACAAATGAAAACATTATCTGTGACTAGTATTTTATTTAAAAAAAGGTCGTCGGTAGTTTTCAACCCCCGGCGTACTAAAATTTAATGCGTGACAACAATAAAATATTGAATGAACGAAAAGGACCAATATTTATGTAGGCTGGCATTCTTTTTTAAGAGTTGTGTTTGGAAAATATGCAGTTGGAAAATAATGTTATTTTCAATTTTTTTAGTTCGTATAAACGAATTTAAGTGTATTTAGAGAAAAAAAATAGTTATCTATAAATCGTCATTATTTGATTTTACTCATAAAATTTGTAGAATTTAACACATATATATTTTTTTCTTTTTTTTTTTTATTGAAGATGGGTAAGCATTTGTCCGCTATCTCACCTGGTGGTAAGTGACGATGCGAACGATGGTGGAGCATGCTTACCCAGAAAATGCCTATTTACTCTTTCCTTGAAGACGGTCAGGTTATATTTAACGGGGAACAGTCGAGCAGGCAGGGAGTTCCACTCCTTAGCTGTTCTTATAAGGAAAGTGGAGGCGAAGCGCTGCGTACGAGAAGCAGGCACATCGATAATAAAATTTCATATCTATCTAGATAACAATGCGTTTTGAGTAACGGAGCTCAACACCGCATTTGGTCTTCTTACGAGGAGATAAAAAAATAATTATTTGGAGTGGGAATCGAACCCATGACCGGCGCGCTTTCAGCCACAAGATGTTCCGCCGCCTGTGGTGCATGTGGGCTATCCTATCAAATCCTAATCCTATAAAAAATATACATAAGATTTTTTTACACATAAAATATGTGATTCCTTTACATGAAATAAATATGTACAGAGACTAACCTATAATTACATCGTTAAATCTTTTACATCTAACCACATATAAACCTACACCCATTTAATAAAACAAATAGACGGGGAAAAAATTCCAAACATTTTCCAAATTTCATATCTTTATATTTTTGTTTGAACAACATTTGGGTACATAGAGGCCGTAGCGTGATGTATCACTGCCGTACCGATAATTACTCTGTAGCACTGCTTCTCAAACTGTGGGGGCAAGGAACAAGGATTATTTTAATTAAATTTTGACTGTTCTTTTAATAATACTAGAGGAGTCGTTGAATGTCTGTGAACTTAGCAGAGCATTGTCCAGCAGATCAAAAAAAAATGGAGTTCTCTTCGCATGCACCTGAGTTCTATAGTTCCTGATAGGTTTTATAAATAGTTCTGTCGTTTTTACCCCTGAAAAAGTTATGTAAAAAAATGATCTGCTAACTTCCCTTGGCAGATCATTTTTTTGCAAATAAAAATCGGGGCGAGATCTGCACTCATAGGGATGAATAAAATAGTTC
>JAKRZM010001286.1:344775-456989 GCA_036379175.1 Heliconius cydno galanthus | reverse complement strand
TTTTATTTGCAAAAAAATGATCTGCCAAGGGAAGTTAGCAGATCATTTTTTTACATAACTTTTTCAGGGGTAAAAACGACAGAACTATTTATAAAACCTATCAGGAACTATAGAACTCAGGTGCATGCGAAGAGAACTCCATTTTTTTTTTGATCTGCTGGACAATGCTCTGCTAAGTTCACAGACATAGCCGTTGACGCGTTAAACATACCATATGTTGAGTTACGGGCTCGATGGAAATGATCAGTTAGTAATAGTAGTTAATTGTTTTAAGTTTTACATTTTGATAGGTAAAGCGTAGCTTACAGTTCCGTACTGAACACATAATATCTACATAATTTGGCGGAAAGTAGGTAGTGGACTACCTTCATACTGGAACCCCATTGTCTCTCAGAGCAGATTTCTCAATGCTCTCCAGATTACTACATTTTTCTCCAAATTTTTCATTGCTCTACAGATTCTATTAAGGGATATTTAAAGATTTGATTTTTCTATTGTAGGCATGATCTAAATAAACAGTTTGTGAGCCTCTGCTCCATGACCTTTAGCTATGGAGAAATTTTAAGGTTTTAGGGAATTGATGGTGGTGCAGTTTGACGGGAAAAAATAACTTTTCATGGCTTATTATCAGGTATTCTTCGTTCTGGTATCGAGGCGGAAAGTGGGAAACGAAAGTATCTTCATGAGAACGGAATGTCTTAGAAAGTAGGCTCAAATCTACCAAACAAATAAGCTCGTGCCATACCAAAGAAATAAGGTCATACAAACGTAATTATCTTAAAATATGAATTTTAAGGTAAAATAGGAAAATAACCGAAAGTCATATTATCGACAGGTTATTTATTACGTCAGTAACGTTGTATAATATCGTCACTTTTATCTTCCTTTATGGAATACGTGAACTCATCGCCGGCGTGACACAGCGTGATGGATCGCCCGCCTAGTGTCCCGATAATTACCCGATCACCTTACCTCTTTTTAAATATTTGGATATTATTTTAAAAGGAATATTTATCTGTAAAATATAAATATGGAGCTCAGTCGTCAGCCTCAAGAATTAGTCGGAAATTGGTCGGAACTTGCGCGCTTTGCTTCGACACCAGAGCGAACAAATGAAAACATAAATTTAAATAAATATTTCATTTCTTCGAGTGGATCGAAGGGGATCGAACCCACTACCAGTGGTGTTTATAGTCACACACCTGCTCCAAGACTGGTCTCATCTGAGATTTGTATCATCGCGGATCTAAGATTTATGTCAACATTTTGAATTATAGAATTCACTTATATGATTATTATTGAATAGTAGTTATCTCAGCAAATTAAAGGTATAAAGATATTTCAAATTGGTGGGAATTGAAGTCATAACCAATATGTCACGATGTCAATGTATTAAAATTTCAATTTTCTTCTTATAAACATAGAGACAACATTTCCTACACGTGGACCTACCGCCAGCTCCAGTGATGGATCGTACTTGCGTCCACATAATTATTCTCTCAGCACATTACATAGTTTGGAAAGGCTTTCATAGGGTAAAATGTTGATTTAACAGCGCTTATCCATATCTATATTATAAATTCGAAAGTAAAATAGTATTAAGACACTCTGTTCTCTCCCACTTGTTATATGGCGTTTACAATCTGTCGCTGCACCACTGCGCCTCTGCGCCATGAATAGTTAGGATAAATAAATAAATAAATAAATGTTTGATTTCACAATAAGTGCTGCAGTACAATCCGATTATAACATCATACTGAAAACAAACAAATTGGAGTAGTGTCTTCTTAGACCATTCTTCTGAAAAGGTCAAATTCAATAATTGGGTACATAGCTGATGCTCACTCATTGACATTGTTTGACATTACCGGTTTTGTTAGGATAATCGTGCTTAATGCTTAACTGTTTATTAAGAACATTTTACAATTACAAAAACATTCAATTTCAAATATTATTATATTATATTATATAATATAATAAAGCGGAAGAGTTTGTTTGTTTGTTTGTTTGTTTGTTTGTTTGAACGCTAAGATCTCTGGATCTACTGGATCGATTTACTTTGTTTTTGTTTTGTATAAAAGCTCCATTCTTCAGAAGTGCTATAGGCTATATAATATTACATTACACATATATAAAATACTTTCTAATTTGACATGCAATTTATTCTGCCATGTTAATAACAACCGTCGTCGCTACGCGACCGCGTTCGTTACCGCGACATTTTGATATTCATCCTTATGAAAATAAATATAATAGTCACTTTTAGCATTTTATCTAGATTGAAATTATATTTCTATAGAAATTATATTCTTATATTTCAAGCAGGCGTAGCCGCGTCCGGGTCCGCTAGTATTATTATAAAATCAATAAGTCCTGCTCAAAGTTCATTTCAGAACTCCTTTAGTATGCAGAATTATTGCAAGAACTTTAATGAATTTTGTACGTCGACTCTCCTCAAATAAAATAGAAGTCAAGAAAAAAAAATACTTAAAAAGACCACTTCTTGATGCACTATTTATATACAAGTACAGCACAAGCAATGGGAACCTAATGTTCAGACACTCAATTCCCTACTTACCTAATTTTTGAGACATTGCAACCTCCACTCCTCCTCCTTCCCAACCTTAGATTACCAAACCTTCATAAGGCTATCCCCATAATTTGTATATCAAAGTATAAAGAGACAAAGGACAACATGTTTTTAGATCTACCTAAGATTTTAATTAATTTACACAAAATTATACCTTCTATGTATATATTTAAAGCTTATATTCTCTCGTAATAATATTACAATGATTTACGGTGTTTAAGATAAATAATGCTGAACAGCTGTGTAGAGATGGGTGTATAGTTAAATAAATTTATGTCTCTTTAAGGAGTTAGTATTGATGGTCAACGGTCGTTAAGGATTTTAGGATTTCAGCTAACGACAATGTACATAGTTTTGGCGACTAGCACCTCACTTTATCTTGTCTTCGATTGTAAAGTTCTTCTGTAACATATCTTAGCCATTTTAATTTTTTATTACTTGAAAACTTTGAAAAGCCGAAACAACGTATAGGCCCAACGTCTAATTGTAAACGATGACGAGCGAAGGTTGTGGGCTCGAAATAATGATTTATTTTCATTTCCACGCTTTGGTAAGAAAACAAAGCGTGGCGTTGAGTTTCGCCACTCAACACGTAATGTCTCGAAAATTGAGCGGATAGTAGAGAGCTAATTTATGGAACAAAAACAAAGGATTAGTGTAAAAATAATCAAACTCATTCGTTGGTATAATAACATTATAACCAACTCTTGACTTGACAACCGCCACGGTCTTTGACTCCTTTGTACTATGTAGCTACACAACTCTTAAAAATGATGCCACCTAAGAGGTTTTTACACTTGTAAAAAAGAGAGAAAATTAATAGAAGTAGAATTTTTTATTTTTTGTTTCAAGACCGCCGTAGCGCTGCAGCACAGCACTTGACTGTAAACATGTGACGGTTGCGGGTTCAATTATCAGTCGTGGGATTGAATTATTTTAATTTTCTAGCTTTGGTATCAAACCAGCACTACGTTCGAATTCGACTAAATACAATATCTCGAATATTTCACAGTGTCTCAAAATATACGTAAATCAAAGTTAGAGAATGAAGAATCGAACCCAGAACCATCGAGTGTGTGTCCTTGCGCCACAAGTGCCTCATCACGTTCTCTCTGTATAAAAAAGAAAAAACCAAAAGAATCTACATCAAGTGTGAACAGTCCATATAACGTCTGAATATGCTATTTCACACCGGCCGCCCCGCTCAATACCCATGTTATTGCCTAAGTTTTCTATAAGAAATATTACACGGCCATTTTTATACATTTTATGCTTTCACGCCCATTAAAATTATATTTTGTTGCCTTTTTTATGTTTGAAGGTTGATTAGAATTATACTCGTATTTGGATGTAAATGAACTATAATATGAATATCCACATATTTTATAAAAGCAGTGCCTGATCTACGAGTATGATGGGTTCGATTCCTCTTCGCAGGAACACATTGTTGTCATTTTCTGGTTCTAGTAACAAGACATAGCTCGGCGTAGTTTAGTGCAGCCACTCAACACGCAATATAGTCGATAATTGGGCGAAAGGTGCAGAACGAAGTGTTTTAACACTAAGTTCCCTCTACCTATCCTGCCATGTGTATCTATCTCACATACGACGAAAAAAACACATCTTTGAAATAAAAATATTCTTTCTTTGTACCACATATTAAAGATCAAGTCTCAGGCTGCGTAGTGTCTAGTCTAGTACACTTAGTTCTCCGTGGTCTGCGTGAATTCGAGAGAGTTGAGTAGTGGTAGGAAGCTCTTGATAGTTCCAGGTTTTGAAAGCAAAGAAATAAAAATAATTCATTTCCCTAGGAGAGGATCGAGCCCATAATCATCCCGATATACATTCAGGCGCAATACCACTGCGCTACGGTGGCCGTTATTTAACTAAACTTTATACAAAAATATAATAAATAAGTAAAATATTGGAAAATATTTTCCTTTAATGACCTCAAGAAAATTTTGAAAGTAAAATTGAGAAATAGGAATTGCCACAAAATGAAGTATTATGTCATACTAAATCCAGCGCCTAATGGACGTCCTTGCCGCTTCTGGCCACTAAAAACGATGATTTTTAAACTAATGTCCAAATGCTATAATAACTTCTTAGTAGAACTGTCTTCCGAGACGGTTGTGGCTTCCTGTAGGATCGACACTTCCGACATTTGTATGTAACTTGACGATTCAAAAGTGTATGGTCCTAATATAATTTCCCCATAATTTTAAACTCTTCATTCTCTCTTCCTATTCTAAAATAACACGGTTTTCTACACCAAGTGCTAAAACTGCCATTAAATATGTTCGGAGTATTATATACATATAAGTTCGGAGCTAAATTTATATGAGCCTGAATTTGAGGGTCACTATTCAGGTGCTGGCTCTATCATCAGACCAGTTCAATGATACCATATTATTTTATTATCACCTAAGCTACGTTCAAACTGCCAAGTTTTATAATGATACAATTATTACAAGAGAATCAAATCACATTTCTTTTATTTTATTACATAGTTTACATAGTAGTACAAGTCAAGCAAAAAGACATTGAATTAAATGTTTTCAAAATTTTTTTACAATATTACTTTCGTTTGCCAAGTTTCATAGCCACGTCCTCAGCTTCATTCTCCGCACGTAGAGTCCCTTATATTTTTATTGACCGTCACGAGCGCGGCTGGAACTTCACCGGCGACCAACTTGACATTCGAGGTACAATTGAAAATGAAAGTAATGAATTGATGAGATTTTTGAAGAAACTTTGTATGTTTTGGGAACCTCAAAAGGAAAAACGGAACCCAAATAGGATCATTTTGTTGTCCGCCTGTCCGTCTATTAAGACCATTTATCACGAGATCGCGTTTAGGTATGAAATTGAAATGAATATCAAATGTTCAAATCTACAATCCTTTGAAGCACAGAAAAAGTCAAGCTTCTGAGTCAACGCAATCATAATGATCATTTACCTAACGTTTTTGCAGTTTGTATGAAACGCAAAGCTGAAATAAAGTTTTGTTTAGAATTCATTAATAGAAAATTGGGAACCCATTAGAATGCCAATAAAGATACAGGCTATTTTCAATTTAATTATTAAGAGCTTCCAAATAGGGAAAAATATATTAAGAGTATTAATTAATCAATAATTAATTAATTAATAATCAATAATTAATTAATTAATAATCAATAATTAATTAATTAATAATCAATAATTAATTAATACAAAAAGTCTGGCGATTTGATATTGTTTAGCCGACTGCACGACGCAAAGAAAGGTAATGTGTAAAAGACCTATCATTTTTCGAGCCCCGTAGAATTTAAATGGATTCCCACTGTTAATCCTAATTAACTATTGAGCTTAGCTTTTTTTAGTTTTATGCATTAAGTTTTATATTTTTTTATAATCTAAGAAGCATTAGAAAGCCAGCTTATGCAAAAATAAAGCAATAAAATATCAGGATTAAAAAAAAACCTAATTTAAAAGGAAATTATATTTTTATTACTCAAGATTTAATGCCTATAAGCGCGTACATCCTTAAAACGATAGAAACGCGATATAACGGATCATTTTCACGAAGCAATTTGAATAAATATATGATCAAAGTGATCCCTCCTCGTGGGGATTGATTAGAGATAGCGAACTTCTTCTTGACGTATCACATTTAAATTATATATGTACTAGCAGCCCGCCCGCGGCTTCGCCTGCGTGAACTACGTTATTAATAATTTCCGTCTCCATGAGTACCTACGTCCTATAAGTGACGTCCATGCAAAATTTGAGACTCCTAGCATTTGTAGTAACGAAGTTTCAACTTCCAACCCCAAAAACAACCCCTTAGAAGTCGAATATTGCAAATTCCCGTCTTAGCGAGCACCTACATCCTATAAGTAATTCATATGCAAAATTTGACATTCCTAGCACATGTAGTTTCTGAGATTTCGTGATGAGTGAATGACCTTTCGGCTTTATATATATAGATAGATACATAGATAATATATTTCTTATTCTGGATTTTATGAGTGTTGACGCATTCTTTGGACGATTTGAATGGAAGTCGCCTTTCGGGGTTTAAATCCCTTTCAACTAAACTTTATTAATCTATATATCTATATTGTTATTAGTATATAATATACATGAGACCGTCGTGGCGCAGGGAGACAAACGTATGACTTTAATGAGATCTATGCAATTTCGATTCCCACTCGGGAGAATGACATATTCTATATTGGGATTTCCTCGAGATAAAGAAACAAACTGGGACAGTGTGTTCCGCGATACTATGCCTTAACAATTAGTGATTTCCAGGTTCCCTCTACCTACCCTGCAATGTGTGGGAAAAATAAATTTAAAGAATATTATAAAGCTTAAGAGTTTTTCGGGAACTACTGGTATTTCCATTTGACCACAAGGGCAAGGCCTGCAGAGAATTGATTTCAAACTTCAAGATGCTCTTAAGAAAGTTCTAGCGAGCTACAATGTCATATAAACTGTGTCTCATAAATTCAGTAGATATTATTTGTCACAGTCGTATTCTTCTACATAATATATTTTTTAGCGTCACGCTGCATCCCTATCCATATACAGTAGGGTAGGCAGAGGGAATCTAGTGTTAAGACACTCCGTTCCCCATTGAGTGGTCCGTTCCCAATTCACTCCGCGTTTTACCTCGACACCAGAGTGAAGAAAATGGAAATATTAAATATTTCATTTCCTCAATTGTGCATCAAACCCACATTTTGTCACAACCTGTGGTGTTTACTTATATTGTGTTTACTTACATAGTAACAAAGTTACAAGTCCGCGAGGTTTAAGCTGAGTTGAGAGAGGTCTTTAATAAAAAAAAACAATCTTTTTAATCAAGTGGAAATTTTATATCGCATTTTTAAACTTTACGTAATTAAATAGTTGTGAAATATGTTTTTTTTTTATTTTGCACAATTTCAATGACAAAATAGGTAATAAATATTAAACAATATTATTAGAGCCAAAAAAGTCAATTTATAATACTAACCGAACCTAACTTATAAGGTAGAATATCCATTTCTCTATATAAATGTTATACGGTGGCCGCCCTACAGCGCGAGTGTTATAAATTGTGATCTGGAACCCGACGCCCGGCGCCCGACGCCTTACACCCGAGGCTATAGCTCATCGTTTAGACGAAGCTAGGATTTCTACGAATGAGAAAACTTATGTTTTTATTTTGAAATTGTTTCTTTTTCGTGTATTTCCTATTCCATCGTCGGTTTGGGGGAGAAGAATGAAAAGTTTCGAAACAATGAACAATAAATGTGGATACAGAAAATTATGATTTCAACAACAATTTTATTAGGAGCGGCGTTAAGTACCTCCATTTAATATTCGATGTCTTGTATTGGGCGGAGAGTTGGGAACGAAGTATTTTAATACAACCTTGGTACATGAAAGCAATAGAATATTACTTGAAGGAAATTAATATATTTATCTAAGATATAAGAGCTCGTGCTCTAAATGACGTAACACTAAAACTTCTTTTAGCCTAAGTATCAATGTGTGATCAGAAATTTATTTGAGTAAATATTTTGTCTTCACAAATAAGTTTTTATGTAAAATCATAAAAATTGTAACAATTTAACATTAGAAAATTGAGTAATATGCAGGATACAGCGTGAAGCTAAAAAAACTGGTCAAGTGCGAGTTGAACTCTTCGTTGAGGGTTCTGTACCGATTTCATGATTTTGTAGGTTAACTAAAAGTATAATTTTAAAAAGTTTACAAACTTAAGTTTGTAATTTAATTATAGGTACAAAGAAACTTTATAAATTTTGATTGCGTAGTTGTTGGAAGATTATTTTTTTCTGCTCTTCAAGGATCTATAGATCTCTCAGTCTCAGAGATAGGTGGATAGAGAGACAGACAGACAAACAATCCTATAAGGTTTCCATTTTTTTAGGTGAGGAACCCTAAAAAATAATAGTATCTTATATACAGATAGAAGCATTACTGCTAACAGCAGCAGCGTAGACAGTTGGACGGAAGCGCTCAACTCGACTACAAAGTAGAATTTATGGCGTCGTTTTTCACGTCCACGTTTGAATTTTAAACTGGTAATTGGCTGTGGAAGTGGCATTTAATTTCATAACTTGTATATATTAACATAAACAGATAATATATTTTTCATATTTGAAATAGACATTGGTTTTTCGAAATGATAACTGAAAATGTTAGTTAATAAACGGGAAAGTTTTCGGGAAAAAAATTTGATGATGGACTTAAATTGCAAGTGAAAGATTATATTTATTATATAAATAATAATATGTGAGATAATCTAAAAAGTGTAAAACTTCACCAGTGTAAAGCTGTTCAGTTGATCCTACATATAGCAGGGTAGGCAGAAGAAACTTAGAGTTACAACACTCCGTTCCCTACGTAGACGTACGTATGTAGTTGTGGTTACCTTTAGCAGAGCGGGGAAATGGACCTAATTCATTCGCCTAAACGGGAATCGAACTCACAGCCGTATTTAAAATTAAAGTTAGTTATCCCTTTAATATATTCCTCTTGAAATTAAACTTATATACACTATGTGCAGTACAAACTTATGGGTATACGAAATTTACGTAATTAACACGGTGGTAATAATTACGAAGCTATTTAGTGCATTTGAATACATCTTAATGAGATACGAGGCTACAGATGAGTACAGGCGTTGCCATAGTTAAGCACCTAACCTAGTTTTGAATTAAAATATTTAAATATTCTCGCAAGGAATTATGAAATAATATTTTTTTTATAATATAGATTATACCTACATAATCATTGTATTATTTGAATTGTGGTCAGCGAATCTGCGACGTTGAGTTCCGCCACTTAACGTTCATAGCTTCGGAGTTTTTTTTTCTTTGTTTAGAAAACGAAAAAATATCTCTTTTCTAAAAAAAAGTATTGATTTTGTTGAGTTTGTGTATTAATTTCTCTATTCCAATTCGTCTATTTCTTTAGGAAATTTACTGGAAAAATCTAGTGATACATCACTCTGTTTTCTATCTAAGTGAAAATTTCACTTAACATTCCTAAAAGAAAAATACAAAACCACTATTAGTGGCCATCTCCCACAAAGTCTCCGTATTGTGATGGGGAATTGTTTAGATCGTTACCCGCCCATTTGTATTGCACACGCCACTTGATACAGATAGCTATTACGTATTAGTATTACATTTAGCAGTGAACAAACGAGATTTTTCTGAGTTTCACGCTGTATCCCGCATTTAGGAGAGTACACAGAAAGGAGAACGAAAGAGAACGAAAGAGAACTTAAAGAAGAGCCGTTAAGAGACTCCGTTCCTTATACACGGCCAATTTTAATAAGCATTGCGTGTCTCAAGACGACTACGACGAAATAAAAATAGCATTAATATGATCATTCCTCCGAATGGAAATCGAACTCACAACCACCGCGTTTACAATCTCGCATACAATTTATCAATACACGACGATCTCTGTATTTTTTTGATTTCGAAATTAACTACATAAAACTAGGCCATCCTGGCTCAGAGGCACAAACGTGTCACTGTAACACGACGTTTGTGGGTTCAATTCCCACTCGGGGTAATTAATTATTATTAATGAATAGAACTCTTCGCTCTGGTACCAAGGCAAAAGTGCGGCATTGAATCCCACCACTCGACACGCAACGTTTCGAAAATTCAGCGGAAAGTGCGGGACGGAGTGTCCTATCACTAAATTTCCTCTGCCTACCCTGCTATATATGCGGGATACAGCGTAAAGCTGAAATAAAACGATTGCAATCCCAATACGTAATTACTACGCGGACAACGAAACTTAACCATTCGTAGCGTAATATTGACAGAGCGACGCGTAGCACCGCGGCCGCGATACACGGCCGCTACGCTGCTACCGACAATTAACGAAAACAAACATTTTAAATTTGCTTTTATTTTGTTTTCTTTTATCATTTATTGTATTTAAAATATTATTTGTTTAAATAGACTTTTGCAAGCAATTTTGAATCATCGAATGACCTTAAAATTTGTACCATCAGGAAGGCAGTTGTGTTGAGATGAAGAAACTAAACTAACGCCCAATGCTAATAACCAATCCTAATCCAAAAATTGCTACCATAGATTGAAATAGACAGAGATGGAGGTAGGCATGCAGGTTAGTGATTGGATAGATATGTCGGACAGTACGAGATAGACGTTAACTGGAGATAGGAGATACATTATTAATATTGGGCGTAAGTTGTCTTTACAATATTTAAGTTACAATTTAATTATTACATAGACTTGCAGCCGTCTAATTTAATTCATATTAATTTCTTAAATCTTTTTTCTTTAAATATTCTGATACAAAAAGAATCCTTTCAAAAAAATAAACGACTACTATCAGGTTCTGCTTTACACTTACCATAATATAAAACTCTAATAAAAATTTATAGCTATTTTATAGATATCCAGATCGACTAAGCAAATGAGATACTCCCCAAGGGAAATCGACCCCCAACCGTCGTGTTTACAGCCTACGGCAGAGCCGCCGTGCCACTACAGCTTATTAAAAATTAATATTAGTAAAATAAGCGAAACCAAGCACTTTATTGCTTACATTCTCAATATATTTAATTCCTTAAATGGCTAACGAGTCTTTACGTCCTCCAAAAAAAAATATTTCTTTGACGATCGACTCCTTTGAAGAAACATCGATCCGCAAACAGCCTTGGGACAGCCTTAGAAACCAATTTAAAAAATATGATATGATATCATAATGTTTTGTAAATATTTTTTTATCTGTGCTTCCCTCTTTTATATATTTTTTATGTTTTATCTGTTTATCAATTGAAACATATAAATTTCTGTTATGTACCTATAGTATTCATGTACTTTTTTCTTTTTGAAAAGTTCTTTTAATTTTTGGCACTAACTGGTGTAGCAGCAAAGCGTTTCAAAACTTGGAAGAGTTAATCATGGATTTTATTTTCCTCGCTCCGGTAACAACACTAAGCGCGGCGTTGAGTTCCGCCGCTTAACACGCTATTACTCGAAAATAAGACGGACAATGAAGAACCGAATGTTTATCTCCGCTTAACCTGCTATATGCGTGAAGTTAATTAAATAAATAAAAACAAAGCTAGCAAAATCATGTTAAAAATCTCTTCTAATCCCCAGATTTTACTCCATCAGCTAGCTAGTGTACCATGCCTGCATTCTCGAAAATTCGAGTGGGGAACGAAATGTATCTTAACAGTAGGTTCCCTCTGCCTACAATGCCTTTGCCTGCAATGTTTAATAAAAAAAAACGAACTTACCAACCTAACAATTATTCCTTCCATCAATATCAAATAACATCAAAATAAATATACCAACATGTAAAATAAACAATATTTACCAATTTTTTCCTATATATAATAAAACTAGCGGACCCGGACGCGGCTACGCCTGCTTGAAATATAAGAATATAATTTCTATAGAAATATAATTTCAATCTAGATGAAATGCTAAAAGTGACTATTATATATATTTTCATAAGGATGAATATCAAAATGACGCGGTAACGAACGCGGTCGCGTAGCGACGACGGTTGTTATTAACATGGCAGAATAAATTGCATGTCAAATTAGAAAGTATTTTAATTTATTAGTACATATGTGTAATGTAATGTTATATAGCCTATAGCACTTCTGAAGAATGCAGCTTTCATACAAAACAAAAACAAAGTAAATCGATCCAGTAGATCCAGAGATCTTAGCGTTCAAACAAACAAACAAACAAACAAACAAACAAACAAACTCTTCCGCTTTATTATATTAGTATAGATATTCAGTACTTTTGAAGTTTCCTCACGTATTTGCAGAATGAAATTAAATGTAGGATACTCATACCTAGAGACATAATATAATAAATATAATCTGAACTAATACACTATAGCTGAAGAGTTTGTTTGGTTGAACACACTTATCTCAGAAATTACTGCTTTGAGAATGAATTGAAAAAATATACGCTTTATCCCGCTGATAGCAGGGTAAGCAGAAAGAGCATGGGAATCTAGTATCGCCACTTTAGTTATATATTATATAGAGGAAGATATTTCATTACCCTGAGTACTTCCTTCCTTGATTTGTTAACAAGACAAGCCGGGGTTTTGAATTCAGCCATTGCCTCAACATTATATTTCCTCTGCCTACCTTTTTACAAGAAAACAAACGTGAAGCTGTTTTTATACCTTTATATCTACATAAGTATAATAATATAATAAGAATATGTTTTATGCATTAATTCAGCCTTGTCGTTAACTTTTTCAATAACCAAAATCCCGGGATGCGGGCTCAAGATGCCCGGGAACGGGAGCGCGGTGGTAGTGATAGCGGGGGAAATGTTAAATTAATAATCTTAGGTAATCAGAGGTATTTTAATCAATAATATTTTACATAAATAATGGTTGTTTTCCTCGCTTAGGTAACAGAACAAAACGCGGCGTTGAGTTCCGCTACTAAATATGTAATATCGAAAATTGGGCGATAAGTGGGGGAAGCAGTGTATTAACAATGTGCCTACCCTCCTATGTGTTCAATAATATACAAATAAAATATTTTTTATATGTCAATGAGTAATATGTACATAAACGTACATGTATATATGTAAACCTACTTAAATGATTTACCAAATATACTACTCTACGTACATTTGGTAAATAATTTAAAAACTTCGTCCCCACTGGCGCCACGCTACAAACTAATAAATAAGAGTTCGTTACCGAGCCGATTTATTCGTAACTCGAGGACTCGTGACTGAATTTTCTTAGACCTTCTCTCGTGCCTTTAGCACAACTTTCCGCTAGTTACTTATTTACTAGACTTTTCTAACTTTAACAACATTGTTATTAAACCCATCAACAGTGTTTCATTGTAAACGCAACGGTTGTGGGATCGATTCCCACAAGGGAGAATGAATAATTTTCATTTCTTTGCTCTAATAGTCAAAATCTACGTTAAACTCCGCCAATCAATACTCAATGTCCCGAATTCAGGCGGAAGGCGGAGAATGGAATGTCGTGACAACAGGTTCTCTCTTATTAGCCTGCTATACTAAAATATTTAGTCTTGCCATAAATACTGTTACAATTAAAAATAAACTAAATATTACTTATGACTCGGAATCTGTAATTTTTATACGATTTTTCATTGTCTTTTATTATTTTCGCGCAAATATTTTGTGATATGAAATGTGTGGGATTGGAGTGGGAGAAAACCGAATCGCTGTAATGCATTACATTATATTATATAGATATGGAGCGAAATACAATTTTTAAAATCCTCCATACACTTGGTATTCGTTAAATGTTTGTGTACCGTGCTGTAAATTGGTACAATGAAACCTCCTCTGTTTGTGACAAAATAAGATCTGGTTGTCCACGTATAGTGTTAGTAAGAAAAAGGTGTTTAAAGTAGTAAGAGAAAGAAAAAGAGACACTGTAGGACTATCTTAAGAGATGAAGATAGCACCTAGAACCATTTTACGTATTTTAAAATATGACATAGGCAGACAGATGGGCAAGAAAGTGATCCTCTAATCGTTCCGTTTTTTTTTAAATTACGTAACCCTAAAAAACTACTTGACGCACACGTAAAATAAATTCAGCCGTAGAATCATAAAAAAAATGTTATAAATCATAATAAAAATGTTATGTTTTCAATTTAACAGTGTTCAGTGATTGTTTATGGCGCTCTTAATTTCTCTTTTACGATCGCCGTCGACGGTTGGCGAAAGAATCTGTATTTTTTTATATTATAAGTCTTACAAATAAAGTGGTTATAATGTAACTTACATTATGACAAAGATAAGGTTAATTGAAAGTGTTTTTTAGCTTCACAATGTATCCCGCATACATATAGGAGGCCAGCCAGAAAGGAAGCCGCGTGGCGCAGTGGCACACCATCTGACTGGTTGTCTGTTCGATTTCCACCCAGGGAAATGAATTATTTTCATGTCCTCGCTCTGGTAACAAAACAAAACGCGGCGTAACACCACTCAACATCTAAGGACTCGAAAATTAAGACATGGAGTGTCTTGACACTAGGTTCCCTCTGCTTAACTAATGTAGGACCATTCGAAATACGACGTGATGCAATAGAGAAAAAGAAAGATAATATGAAGAATTCAAAGTACACTAGTTCCTTTATTTTATGCCATAAAATATGCAAAGATCCAGTAGATTTCATAATAACTTTGATAATATATTCATTTTTGTTACTCTCATATGTATACGAATGTTGAAACTACAACTAATGCACTGAGTCTTTAAAAACTCATTAGGGTGAAAAAAGTACATAAGGTTTTTTAATAAATGAGTCAAGGTAACTATTATATGTAAAATGTTTTTTCTAATATTCGAATAGTATTTTTATGTAGATAATTACATATAGTATTTTTTTAAACAATATCCTACTAGGATTATTTGTTTAAAATTGAAATTGAAATTATACAGTGTTTTTAAGTTCACTACTTTAAATGAAAGCGCAGTTTTAACTAATCTACAGAAGCCTAATACAATTAAAAAGAAAGCCAAAAATAAAAAAGTTGCCAAATAGTTTGCCAAAAATAAAAAAGTGAATTTGTAAACAGTACGCTGTTCATGATGATGATTATATCTAAAAACAACTTAGTTGTCAATGATATACCTTAATGTAATAGGCAAGATAAATGGCTGCTTAAAATTGATAAAACATCCAGAAATGATTCTTATGCATTTTGCTATTCATAGGGTAAATTTGATAGCTATCAAATTTACCCTATGAATCTGTTATATCTGTTATATCTGTTCTTAGCTAAGAACAGAACATCTCACCTGTTCTAAATGCCGTTCTACATATAAAGTGTTTTAATGTCAGCGTGGACAAGCGGTAGTTGAGCGGCAACAAAATGAAGACCATGTGAGACTTACTTCGCATATTATGTATGTTACCATACATACTTTTTCACGTTAAAAAATATAATATAAGTGGGAAATATTTTTTTTAGAAAAGTTAAAAATGGGGCATGGCACAAAGAGGGATGGGAAACATTAGTGTATATGACATTAAAATCTTTTGCATAATCGTAAGTAAGAAGAGGAGGTACAGTGTTTGATCAATACAAACATAAATGTATTTAAATTTATATATATGAATTTAAATATATTTCTTGTAATATTCCGTTTGTTTATTTTCATGTAATAATCCGTTATCATATGTTCTCAGCTTATGGCGATCCGAAAGTTCAGAATGTTTTACGTTATAAAATATACGCCTACCTGACTGTCAATGTCAAACAATTACTCCAAAACGTCAAACATAAATGACAATTGACATTAGAAGGTCGATTTAAATAAACAATTATTTTATTTTATTGTTTTTATTAGATTATTACTTAAAAATCGCTGAATATCGTCATTAATCAATATAAACATATGATAAGAAGAAATAACAAGGCCTCTTCAGACACATTACACTGTTACTACTGATGTAATCTATACATTATGCTTGTAAAATATAAAATTTAAACTTATACAATATGTACATAAAAAGTGTTTTGCTGAGGTATGTATAAATATTTTATTCAACACCTTATATATTTAATTGATTGAATTTGAAATTAAATATTATAAAAATTAAATTTGGTTACTCAATTTTTTCTGTACTTTATTCACGTAATTCTTGATAAAACTTATAGAACACGTTTGTCAATTCTCGATTTTTTTTAACTAGTAAATATATGAAGTATATATCGAAAAAAACTATTTCAGAAATGTAATTAAACAATGCAAAGTTACTACATCCTTTGCACCAATTATTGTTCAAAAATATGATTACAATAAGAGTAACCATACAAAAAATAAATGGAATGCTAGAAGAAATACTGCTGTGGCATTGTTGGGATCTGTTTTAATAGGGACCTCTACCAAAGGTAAATTGTTCAGTTAATTTAAATTATTAAGATTCATTATGGTAATGATAATCATAGTGTATCTTTTTGAAATCCTTGCATCGAGCTCTTGAATTTGGAATGCTACATATTATACTAAACTGCATTTAGTAAATATTACTTATTAACACATTTCATTTTCATAGCAATAACCAAGTATTTTAATCTCTTATCAACTTAAACAATCATTAATGTTTATAGATAAGCAAAAGTCAAGTTCGGAAATACAAACGAAAATTATAGAGGCAGGGGAAAAGAGACCAGATTTACCTACTTACAGAGCGGAGGAAGTTAGTAAACATGATACTATGTAAGGCATATTCATATAATTAATAATTATTTTCTAAATTAGAGCTCTCTCTGGAGCCCTAGCCACAGATGGCTTGGACCCTTGTCCCGCCCTGGGAAGAGTGGTTTTTTTATATTTTTAAATGTATCTTTATAATAATTTATATTTAAAAATGTAAAATTGATTCACTAATTTAATAAAAGTATATTCTGTATTTTATTAAAATTACAATATTTTTTTCGTTTTTTTCTTCATTTCACGCTATATCCCGCATATAGCAGCATAGACAGAGGGAACCTGAGAAGTTAGTGATAAGACACTTCCTTTCCACACTTTTTGCCAAATCGTTACCAGAGAGAGAAAAATAAATCTCTTTCAATACTTCCCTCCACAGACAAAGTTTTTGGGTAACCTATCGTCACGGAGTATATGATGTGACCTCCTTCCTACCGTCCCATCCAGGCGGAGAACAGATATTGAATGCCGGTGGACTAAGTATAGAACCATTTTGGAATGTCTATGGAATGCATAAGACTGAGGAAATTTATAGCCTGCTTGAGTCTTACAGGATAGGTGAGGTTGTTTATATTGTCTTTTTTTTGTTAATTTGGCTCTATGTATTTTTATTTTGTAAAATAAAATAAATAGCATAAAGATTTTTTATAAAAAAAATATTATTCTAGATTTGTAAAGATTATTAAAAGCTTTTTTTTTAATATATTTATACCATACATTATAATACTTTTGACATATATATTTTTAAAATATATTACTTATTATATTTTATTGCCAGGTAATCTCCACGATGATGATATTGTGGAACAAACTGATGATGAATTGTGGGCTAAAGAGCCATATCGAGATAAGAGGCTTCTTGTTAAAACAGCTAAACCGTTTAACGCAGAAATACCGCCTAAGTTACAAATTGAAAATTTTAATACACCTAAGTAAGTCATTCATAGTTCTTTTTAAATTATGTTTATGAATTTCGTAACAAATAAGTACTACTATGCTATGGAATAAGTTCTTAATGTATTATTTACTTAATTAAATTTACCGTTAAGTAGTTAACACATACTTCGCGCAGTATATTTATATCGCACAATAATATTGAATATATTTATAACCTTTTTAACAGTGAACTATTCTACGTACGCCAACACATGCCTGTACCAGACATAGATGTATCTACCCACAAACTGACCGTAATTATAGACGGAGAAGAAAACGGAGAAACCAAAGTGAAAGAATTCTCCTTGCAAGATTTGGAACAGTTTCGTAGTATCACTGTCAATGCGGCCCTCATGTGCGCTGGGAACAGACGGAGTGAGATGAATAAGGTTAGTGTATATGTATTATAGTGTGTATGTGTTTTCCCAGTATGTTATATATTGTAAAAAAAATTAAAAGCTTAACGCTGTATCCCGTCTGCTTACTCTACTGTGTGTACACACAGTAGATTCATATATATTATACTTAATCATAATGTGCGAGTCTCTCTCATAACATCTATTTAAGTTAGTAAAAAGCCAATGTGCCACAGCGTCTGACTATATTCTCGATTCTTATGGGTTCGTTTGCCACTCGAGGGAATGAACAATTTTCATAGGAAGACAAAGCGTGGCCTTAAATTTCGAAACTCAATATACAATATTTCGAATTTGGTCGGAAGGTGACGGACAGAAGATTTCGATATTTTGAATCGATATCTCTCTGCTGACCCTTCTATATTGCGAGACTAAAACAACAGCGTGAAACTAAAAGAAATATCTATATTTCCAAGCAGGTAAAGCCAGTCAAAGGTCTGTCGTGGACGACTGGCGCTATTAGCAACGCGACATGGCGCGGCGTTTTGTTACGCGACGTATTGTTACATTGCGGAGTCACACCAGAAATAGCTGATAGAGGGGACTTGCATGTGATTGTGAGTAGGTTTGAAGCCCACACTTATTTATTTTATTATTAATTATTATTACCTTTAATTCATACTTTTAAATTCGATTCGATTCAATTCGAAAAATCGCATTTTTTACTTTAAATAAAAGAAAATGCCATTTTAACCTTTTAAATATTTTACCTAACCTACTTTTACTTTTCACTTGAGCCTCGACGTGTTCAAGGGTCCACATGTCTTAAAACCTCACTGGATTTAACTACAATCAAATACGAAGTTACATACTTGTGAATTTCCCATAATTAGATTAATATCCTGATAATTAGATCCATTGACACAGATATTTTTTAGTTCTAAAAAGAGATGTTGTGAATTTTTGTCACGCGAAATTATAATAGTATTAAGCAAGATCATCATTATGAGCCAGCTAACGGGCGCGGACATCGACGCGACGGGCACGCAGTTCTCGACGTCGTTCCCGCTGCACACGGCGCTAGACGGCAACGCGCGCGTTTTGCTCGCCACGCATATGAACGGGGCTGCGCTGCCGCCCGACCACGGGCATCCGTTGCGCGCGGTGGTGCCGGGCGCGCCCGCTGTGCGCAGCGTCAAGTGGCTGCGTGAGTATGTTATACGCGCATACTGTGCATAGTACGGTTGACAAGCCGTGGTCGCCCTGAACATTAACTGTAAATGGCTGCGCTGACTTGATTTTTGTTTTGTTTTAATTTTTTTTTTTGCTCAAAAGTTCATACATTCACACATATACACGCTCGCACGTACATTGAAGTTTTTTATTATTTTACTTTTTTTATAGCAGTCATTATTATTCAAAGAGTACCTTCTATCTTAATCTTTTTAATTTTCTTTAGTCACCTGTGGAGTCTAGTACAATATACATATACGTAAAAATAAATAAAACACTACTTCTTTAACCATTCTTAACAGAATCGATAAGGGTATCTAAAGAAGAGAGCTCATCACACTGGCACAAGAAGGACTATCGATCGTTCAATCCATCTAAGACTTGGGAGACTGCTGACTTTGAATCGGCACCTCCAGTCTACAGCCTGCCAGTAACGTCTGCTGTGTGCTCGCCTGAAGATGGAGATACTGTTGAACTTAAAGATGGATGTATTGAGCTTAAAGGTAAGTACGTTATGATATTGAGGTTTTAAGATAAAAATAAAAATACATTTATGACTATTAATTTTGAAAAAGTCCAAAATATGCACGGACCACGTGTTTAGTGTATAATTAATTCATATATATTGTTAGCGTACTTGTGTAAAAGAAAAGAAAGATTTATGTGAAAAAGACAGTGAAAGCGGTGGTATTGTGCCAAACGGGAACAGTTGCTTGTAGGCGGAAGCCCTGTTTGGAAGGTATCTAGTGTGTAGTATTGTTATTGAGTGATACATGTCACTTATTGTAATTACATGGAACCTCTATCCGAGTACGTTGGAAACATATGGACGGTATGTATATATGGGTAGTTAATATTAGAGTCCAGGTCTGATTGGACACTCTCTGAGCAAGAAGATCAGAAACATAATTTATTCTAAAATATCAGATTTAAATCAATGAAAAAGCTTAGGGATTTAATTTATCTGATTTTTGATGATGTTTTTAATTTGGAATACAAGAAACTATATTTAAATAAACATACACTATCTGCAGGGTACGCGTATTCAGGCGGTGGGGCGCGAGTATTACGTGTAGACGTTAGCTCTGATCGAGGAAAGACATGGCGTGAGGCAACACTCTATACAGACAAGGCACCGGCACCTATACATTATTCTTGGACTTTATGGACGTTAAAACTGCCTGTGGATAAAGGTGATAATCAGGTAATAGGTTTTTTTAGCTTCACGTTGTGTTGTGTGCAGTTAAGACACTACGTTCCCTATTTTTTTAAATATCTCGAAAAGATTTTTTTCGCATATTTTAATATAGGTATTTAGATATTCTTACTAGAGAGGCGTAGGAACATTTGATATTAGTCTTGTACCCTAGAAATTTTCTAACAAAAAATGTGCCCTGGAAAATGAATAAAACCCTTTACACGAACATGTCTGTTCAAAGCTAAGGTCAAAATCCTCTCAGAAAATATTTATAGATACGCTAATATGAGGACATGTTTAATATTTAACAAATATCGTTGCTCACTTGTTATATTAGGATTTTACCTAGTAATACATATAACTACTTATATTTAAATTTAGTACAGTTCGCGAGGCATAAGCTGAGCTGCGTTTGTGTAAGTGATCACTAAAAGTAGAGCCAGAAAAAAAGACATAAGTACTCAAAGAAGCTAAGCAAGAGATCTGCCGCATTACAGGCCTACGTCACACCTACACTATATGAACACGCACACAAATGCAAAGCTCAGCTTATACCAGGTCATAATATTTTTATTAATTATTTATAAAAATATTATTATTTTATATTAAAAGCAATAATTTTATTTTAGATGGAAATATGGGTTAAAGCGACAGACAGCAATTTTAATACACAACCGGAAAACTTTGACGATATATGGAACATACGAGGTATACTCAGCAACGCGTATCATAAGATCAAAGTGAATATTAAACGTTAAATGTTTGCTAATATTAAGTTACTATGTATTATCTTTATCCTGACGAAATAAAAAAATAATGTTGTTTTTATTACTCTATAAAACTTAAAAACGAAAAAAGTCATAAAAAAATTCAATTTTAAGTATTATTAATAAACAGTATAACAATGCATATAAATGTAGATGAAATAAGTACCTATTAAGATTCGATTTTACTATTTTTTTATATTTAAGGATAAAATCATATTTATAAACCTTTTCATGCACAACGACTTAAGAATAAATATATTTAAAATATAAATGCCACAGTCTTATCTAAAGTAAATTAGGAATAAGCCAGGGGTTAAAAACCTTAAGGTCATCACTTCTTAATGTTTAAAACATAAAATGTTTTTTAAAAAGTCAAAACTTAAGTACTTATATTATTTTATTTAAATTTTAATATAATGTTAGATCAAGAAATACATTTTTTATTTTAATTTGCAGTTTTATTTTTAAATCTATCTTTTGATTACATTATAATTTATTGCACACAAATAAGATAAATAAAAACATTTATGCAAAGGCGGCCTTATTGTTTCACACAATATCTTACAGCCAACCTATGATAAGAACAAAGGACTTAAAATGTAATAAAGAGAAGAGTGAAATAAGTAACTACCTAACGTAAATGCGTCAGGTTGCTCGATTCCCACTAGAGAAAATAAAATATTTAATTATTTCTTTCCCTCGCTGTTCTAACGACGCAAAGCGCTGCGTTGAGTTCTGCCAACACAACAAGCAATGCCTCTAGAATTCCGAAGAATATGGAGAACGGAAGTGTCTTAATGGGAACGGAGCGTTTTACGACTAGGTTCCCATGTTCCCTCTGCCTATCGTGCTATATGCGGATACAGCGTGAAACAAAAAAAATCTCTCATAGGACAACGACCGCTACTTACTTAACTTACACAATTCCCAATTACGTCACCATGTCGATAAAATTACTTAAATTATTAAAACCGGGCCCATTATTCATTTAGGCATGTGTATACAAATAGTAAGAAGCGTTATCTAATAATATGTAAATTAGCGAATCTCACACAACCATATGAATACTTAATTCATCACATCACGTTTACAATACAAAGTCCACTCACTATGACCGCGATCAAACGCTTCTTAAGAAACTTTAAACCAATTTTGTATTTAAACAATGAAGTTAAGAAAACTAATATAAATAAAGTATTTTCAAAAACGTATAGTGATTTTGTACAATTAGAAATTAGTGGGAAATCGTTGAAATTTCCTCATGTGTGGTTAAGAGACAATTGTCAGTGCGAACTTTGTTTCCATCGGTCGGCTAAGAGTCGAATTATCGATTGGAATACATTTAATTTAAATATTAAACCAAAAAATGTTGTTGAAAATGAAAATTCAATTGAACTTACGTGGGAAGACGGTCATGTATCTAAATATGACTTGAAGTGGTTGGCATTTCGAAGTTTCTCATCAGAAAACAAGAGTAAATATACAAAAGAATTGTATAAGCCAAATAAAATAACTTGGCATGGAGACGATTTTAACCAAATATTTAGTAAGCATCATTATAAAGAAATTTTAGAATCTGACGAAGCTCTTTACAATTGGTTAAAACAATTTTCAACATATGGTGTAGCATTAATACAAAACACACCTCATTCAGAAACAGCGATTGATAAAATCATTGAAAGAATTGGTTTCCCGAAGCAAACACACTATGGCAAAAAGTTTATTGTACAACATGTTACAAATACAAGTAATGTAGCTTATTTATCTAGTAATTTGCAAATCCATACTGATTTACCATATTATGAATACTGTCCAGGAGTTAATTTATTACATTGTTTAGTTCAAACAAAGAGTACAGGAGGAGAAAATTTACTATCAGACTGTCATTATACTGCAGCTTACATTAAAGAACATTTTCCAGAAAAATATACACTATTAACTGAAGTGGATGTAGAATGGAGCGATATAGGCATTGAAAATGGCAATGAATTCTATAAACTATACAGATCACCTATTATTTGTTTAAATAAACATAAAGAAATTATAAGAATTAACTTTTCAATACCTCAAAGGGGTACTTATTTCCCTGATTGTATAGACAAAGTAAAGCCGTGGTATGAAGCTCATAGTTTATTCTTTGAATTGAATAAGAAATTTGCAGCCCAATTCAAAACTAAAGCAGGTGATATTCTTGTCTTTGATAATATAAGGCTTTTACATGGTAGAAACAGTTATGAAGACAAGAGTGGGAACATAAGGAAATTAATTGGAGCATATGTAGATTGGGATGAGATATATTCAAGATTGAGGTGTTTAAAAGTGAAACTATACCCAGAAGAGGGCATGTGAAATTCAAATATCTTTATCAAGTTTATAAAACGTTTTAAAAATATTATATATATTTTTATATAACACAACTTACTAAAATAAAAGTGTATAAATAAAAAAAGATGTAATTTTGTAAATAAATATATTGTATGATAATTACAAATACTAAGCTAGACTACCAATTATTTCAATATATGTATCTATATTACAATTTCTTACTGCAAATCTCCTTAAAGGCAGAATTTTATTTGATTCCTCAAATTTTTCCTCTACTTCTATTAAGGGAAAGTCTTCTAAATCAGGATTAGCTGCCATACAAACTGCCGTGGACTCATTTGTGTGAATGAAAATACTGAAACTTCTATCCTCTGGCAAGTTGTTTAATTTATAATCAATATTAGACAATTGTAGACAAAACGTACGAATATTTTGTTCAGTTTGTATTAAATAAGCATCTGCTGTTTCATCATAGCTATTAAAATAATCATAATCAAAGATAAATTTTACAAGTGGTCTATATTCATTATCAGTTATAGAAAATTCTAGTCGTTTCAACTGTCTACACCTAAGAGTTTCTGAGATTGCTTTTAAGCATAAATCGATGTATTGGTTAACTTCTGGATGTATGGAGCGGTAAACAACAATATTGTATTTTCTCCTACTTTCAAATATACTTTTTGGATAAACTGATGCGTAATACAGGATACTGTGGAAGGCAACGGCTAAAAACTCCACTGTTACATCTACAAAACAACTGTCCATTTTATTTTATTGAGAAAATTGCATTAATATAACTATCATTATAAGGCTCAATTTTTTTACTTGTAAAATTGTGAGCGCGATGTATTTACAAAATATTATAATTTATAATCAATTTCAATTATGGATTGTTTTTCTTATCTAATCTTGGTTTTTCTTATTTTATCCAAGTTCTAAATTTCTAACCCTCTCTGCGCTCTTTCAGATTCAAAATGACATTTTGACATTCATATTTCATTGCACTGATGACAGTTAGGTTCAGATTGTGGGCCCTTTGGGTATATGTATTCTGTGATTGTGGTTCAGGACTTTAACCGAGCGAATTAAATAATGTATTTATAAGTTATTTCAATTAATTATGTCTACTGTATAGGGAAAAGTAAATGTTTTTTTGTAATAAGATAATAAATAATAAGTTCATAATTAAAAAAAAATGTTTTCAATTATCGTACATTGAGTACATCATAATTGGTTATTAGAGCCTGGATAATCATTTTCAATGAACCTAACTATGGTAGCGTAAAGTGGTAGTTCTCCTAAAATTGTTCAGGCGGGTCTTCCAATTTTGCTGCGAGAGACAGTTTATTACATCAAAAAAAAAATTAAAGTTTTTGGTAACAGTTACATATATTATTTCATACCAAAGACTATAAAACTTCATCGAATATATCTTTATGTTCCCCTCATAGCTCTCAAACTACAAACTTATGTTTTTATATATTTAAAGTGCTATTATGATAAGTGATAATAATGTATATAAATTTTAACAATGCTAACAGTATAAAAATTATACTATAAATGAACTAGAACAAGTGAATGACAATACCATGAGGCTTGATAAAATTGTATCGCTTCATGTATTGTGCAGAGCTTGGACTGTTTGCAAGAGGTATAGGCTGAAAATACTTTTTTAATCTCAGTTAATCTACNATTGGGGCGTTTCCCACCGGTAGGATTGGGGTGAGTTTATAGAGGCTCACTCTTGAACTGGACAGTGAAGTCAAGAACTCCGATCTCACGAGACATGACCGAGAGGTTGCGGATTGTGCGGGTCATTTCCTTCCCGTCACTATCACAGGCTTGTTAGGCCCGGGCTGGTCTGGTTACTTACTGCCGCCAGATGCTCGGCGTTGTCACTCGTTTAGCACCACCCAGGGGACACGTATAGGGTGGGTCTTATACACTAGGTTAAGATGGTAAAACCTATGGACGCGAGTGACTTCGTCCCCCTAAAAGTTATTAGTATTACAAAATACAAAAAATAAACAAGTAAATATATATATTTAAAAAAATATATAGCACATTATAATACAAATTTAAGAAATCAAAAGAATATTATAAGTCTACTTCTTACCTTTATATTTTTTACCTCTACTCTGTATCATGCATATAGCAGTGTAGACAGAGAGAACCTAGTGTTAAGACTTTTTTTTGTTTGACTTTGCTCAATATTCAAGACATTGCGTGTTGAGCGGTGGTGTGAGGAAATTAAAATAATTCATTCCCCAAGTCATGATTGAATCCAAGCTGTTGTAAAAACTGTTGTTGTTTTTGAATATTTACAAAAAAATAATCTAAACTTTTTTCTTGTTGTATGTAGAGACAAGTGTGTCAAGACAAATTTGAGACATTGCATGTTGAGGCACAACATAACACCACTATTTATAAACATCAATTAATCATTTAGATGTGGTGATTAAAAATGATTGTGGGTTCAATCAATAGGGATGTGGTTACATTATTATTTTATTGTTTCCAATATTCAGGTAAGTTAAGGTAGGCTCCCTTTGCTTACCCCTGGCAGAAAGAAATAAAGTAAAGTATAGTACTATCACAAAATGATATAAACACATACATTAACATTGTAAGGATTTCCAGTTAACCTCATATCCCTTTGGTATGACATGCGGTCCCAGCGATGATGGAGACTCCGTCTGAAATGCTAAAATAAAATAAAATAAAATAAAGTTATCAAATACTCGTCTTATTATTTATCTTATAATACATGTAAATTATGAAGCACTTGAACTTATATGCAGAGAAAAACAGAGTGTAAGCAAAAAATTAAGAAAACCATAACAAGCAAATTTTATCTATGGATTATTAGGCATCTTCAACACATAAGTGTATAACTGTTACCTAATCGGTTTGTATTGTAAAACTTACATTGCCTAAAGTCAAATTGTGAATGTGATAGAGACCCCATCCAGGCAATCCAAGACCAGCCGTGATAATGAAGAAACTTGGCAAAATTTCGTACCACATATTATTTAGTTTAAAAAGAAATTATACCCACATAAGTTTGATCGATCACAAGAATGACAATTGACAATGACATCTGCAACAGTGTTGTCTCAAGTTAATTATAAGTCTACAGAGAATTACGGTATGGGATATTTATGTATATGATTTTAGTATAATATTATTAAAACAATAAACGAAAACTTTAATCAACGAAATGTCGTGACAATAACATAAAATATGTATTATAAGTAAGTACATTAATATTTTTACGCCTAGTAGGTACAGTAAATATTGGTATGGTATGGTTCTTTAAATCTGGCGTTCCGAGCGTGCCAATTGAGCACATATCACTTCGCCAATGTCGGTAAACGTTTACGGTAAATATTAGTAAAAAATATTTTTGACTTTTATGATGACATTAACCTTTCTCTGCAATTATCACTAATCACTATATTATAATCTGTACACAAGGCAAATGGTCATCAAATATGGCAGACGCACGGATCGATTGTGAGTTCCCCGTTTGGGGTTTATTGCCGAAAAAAGAAACGGGGGTGGTTTCCTTTTTAAATAAATATCCTTCTTACGATGGCAGCAATACTGTTATTGCAATATTTGATTCTGGTGTCGACCCAGCAGCTTCAGGGCTTAAGGTACAAAATTGACTTGTCACGATTTGTTTAGTTGCGTTTTTTTTAATATTTTTCATTATTAAACATAGACTTACGTTTTAGGTGACAAGCACAGGAGAGACAAAGGTCATAGAAAGATTCGATTGCAGCGGTTGCGGAGATGTTGATACAAGTACCATTGTACGGAAAGTCGTCGATGGTTACATTACCGGCGCTTCAGGCCGAAAACTTAAAGTAATTCACCTATATTATTAAAAACATAATATTTTCACATTTATCTCATAATTTTAATTCAGCAATTTCATGTTTATCTAATTCTAAATTTGGCGATGTCAACAAAGGTCATTGACTTTTTGTCATCTGGCTACAGCTGTTCTTTGTCATATTTTGCCAATTTCCATACTTTGTCAATTTTATATGATGTTTCAAGAAGTATGGGTATAAACCCAGTTGTTTTAAATGATATTTATCACTGTTTTATAAAAAAATTATAGATTCCAGAATCATGGAAGAATCCTAGTGGGGAATGGAGGGTGGGTATTCTATACCCATTCAGTTTATATCCCACTAAAGTTAAAGAGAGAATGCAAGAGCATAGGAAGGAACATCTTTGGGATGTTGGATATAAACCAGCGTTAGCTGAAGCTACGAAGAAACTGCAAGATCTTGAAGATGAATTTGGTTAGATAAAATATAATTCTTTTGCTAATTTAAAAAGACATATTTTTCTGTTGAATTCTAGAGGCAATGAATATTAGGTGGTAGAACTGAATGCTGCACTTTGCTTTTTGAGCTGTTGTCCACAAGGCACAGTGGCATTACATCTCATTCTATATGTGATGACTTCATCTCTACTCTGAGGAAACAATTATTTTCATTTCCCTTCGTTTTGGCAAGTTGCTTTGAAAAGTATTCAGACTTCTGCCTGAATTCTAAACATTGACAAATGCTGGGTCTAACATTAGGTTCATTCTCTAACTGCCCTGCAATGTGCAGGATACAGCTTAAATATTTTGTATGGTTTTTTATTTTTGAATAAAAAAATATTTATTTACAAATAATAGAAGAAATATAGTAAATCTTGAATATAGCAGGATTTGAATCTTCACTTGAATATTGTGCAAGTGCTCAACTTCAATCCCTTAGGCATGGGACCAAGTTCAATAACTTATTAACTCCAAGTTAGTGAATAATAAAAATATAAAAGTAAAAATATAAAGTAATTCAATATGTAGTTCTCAAGTAAACTATTATTATGTATCTTATACATATTATGCTATTTTATTTAAATTTATAACAAATAAAGAATAGTGTATCCATAATTTGTACATGATTTTGTTGTCTGTATTTTTAGGAATTGACATGTATATGTACATATGTAATTTGAGTGAAAACTACATTTAAATTGGTTAAGCTGTTTCTGATATAAATCCCACAGACAAACAAAAAATATTTAAAAAAATATTGTTATGGGTTCTATGAAATCAATAAATACCTCCAATAATAAACAGCATTGAGTTCCGCCACTCAGCACTCAATGCCTCCAAAATTCAGCGGAAAGTGGTGAACGGACATGGACACTAGGCTCCCTCTGCCTACTCTACTGCGTGCGGGATTCAGCGGGAAGCTAATTTATTTTAATTTAATTGATTTTCTCTCACATCTGCCATGTAGAGACAGTGATCAGTTATAATTTTATTATAAGTAGTTAATGAATTAATTTATTAATTCAATAAAGTTTTATAGTAAATTAATTCCCTAAAATAGTTTAATTAAACTACTTTATAATATTATTTACAGCATCCAAATCGAATCTTAGTCCCGAGGAGAGACTGCAAAAGGAAGAGTTAGAAGCTAGAGTGGAAGTATTGAAAGAAACTGAAAAGAAATATAGTGATGTAGGACCCACATATGATTGTGTATTGTTCCATGATGGTACAATTTGGAGGTTAGTTTTTTATATTTTGGCTGAAATTTTTTGGCATTATTTGAAAAATAAGGAGTTTTATGAGGCAAAGCGCAGCGTTTCGTTCCTCCACTCACAAAGTGGGGAATGGAAGTGTTCTAAATTAATGGAAATACAGTGTTTTCACATATAAACAAAGAATTTTTATATATTGAGGCTGTCTTAGTGCAGTTAGACAATGTTTGTATATTTAATAGTTGTGAGTAAAATCTTAATGCATGGGGTATCGAGTATAATCTATTTAAATTTACACTAAAATTTTCCTAATTAAACAAATGAAAAATCTTTAAAATGGAAAGTGAAAGACCAAAGTGTATTAATACTATTTTCTTGTTGTCTAAGATACTAAAATAGTTTTCATAATATTTACTTGTATTTTACGGCACAGGAGCAATAAATATCTTTATACTGTATCCTGCATATAACTAGGTAGGCAGAAGGAACTTGGTGTTAAGATAATCCATTCTTCACACACTGTAATTTTCATGACATTATGTATTGAGTTACAGAACTTAACATTCCCTGTGTTTTCCCACTAGAGTGACAAAATGGAGATAATTAATTTTAATAAGTGGGAATACAATCCACAACTATCGCGTTTATAATGCTGTATTGCTGCATCCATTAAAATAAGTAATTTTCTTAAAAAAGGTTTATTTATCCTAGTCTGTTTTAAAAATCTTTAAACATTACTTTACACAATGTTTGAATTCCACCTCCATGCTGTATTCCGAAAAGAGTTAAGGAAGGTTAAGGAGTTAAAATGGGTGTATAAATTCTGAATTCTTTACATTTCAGGGCATGTATAGACACATCAGAATCAGGAGATCTATCAAGTGGACCTTTGCTAGGAGACTACACTATAACTCATGAACACTCCTACCTGACACCCATAGATGAAATGACAATAAGTATTAATGTACACGATAATGGCAATACTTTGGAAGTTGTTGGCATGTGTTGTGAGTAAATTTTGACAGTAATATATAAGTTTGATTGAATTTGTGCCTCATTGAGAACTATAGCAGTGTTGTTCTTTTTTACTTTCGGCAATGGTGGCGGAACTGACCTTACTTTGCCTCGTAACCAGAATAAGAGAATCAAAGTATATTTAATTTCCCTGAGTGGCCATTGAACCCATAATCGTCGCATTTACAATCATTTCCACTTGGATCAACACATTATTTTGATTTCTTAAATAAAAATGTTGTGTTGAGTTTCACCTCAATTTTATCTCCAAAATTTTTATGTAGTACCAAAAAAACGTGGACAATACAACCATTGGAGCTCAATGTCTACTGCCCTACATAGTGCACTAAAACTGGTGTTCCTTTCCAGCATCCCACGGCACCCATGTAGCAGCTATAGCAGCAGGCTGCTTCCCTGATGAACCCGACAAGAACGGAGTTGCTCCCGGAGCTAAGATAGTGTCTCTTACCATTGGAGACAGCAGACTCGGGTCCATGGAGACCGGCACTGCTCTAGTGAGGGCCTGCATTAAGGTCATGGAGCTGTCTAAGAAAATGAAGATAGACGTGATCAATATGAGCTATGGAGAACACGCTCATTGGTCCAATGCTGGGTGAGTATTGGGATCAAATTTTGTGTAATAGATTTGTTTCCCTAATGAATCTATTACAACTGAGTTGCTTCAGAAACTTAAATAGTAGATAATATCATCAATATTAATACTTAGTGACATTTAATATTTACAAATAAATACTTAGTGACCCATTTCTCTGTTCTTAGGCGTGTGGGCTCCATAATAAGCTCGGTGGTGAACCGCTATGGAGCTTCATGGGTGGTCTCCGCGGGGAATCATGGGCCGGCGCTCGCCACTGTGGGTGCTCCGCCTGATATAGCTCAGACTGTGCTGATAGGTGAGTGATTGTTTTATTTATTGTGGGAGCGGCACCTTGTACTCATTAATTGAATTCAAATCATGTTTGATAGCCTATATATAAATTTGTTTAGTTGTATCCCAATTCCTATCATATTTCAAACTACATACAACTTTTTAATTCTCTACCCACAGGCGTAGGAGCCTACATATCCCACGACATGATGCGGGCGTCATACTCCATGCGGTCGCCGACCCCTTCGGGCGCGTACAGCTGGAGCTCGCGCGGTCCATGCGCGGACGGCGCGGCGGGGCTGGCGGTGTGCGCGCCCGGCGGTGCCGTCGCGTCCGTAGCGCGCTTCACGCTGAGGGACGTGCACCTGATGAACGGGACCTCGATGGCAGCTCCGCATGTTGCCGGTGCTGTGGGTGAGTGATGTGGGCATATTATTGATACGTACATGTTAGGAGTTTCGCTATCGTCTTTATTTAACAACGTGCTTCTGGTAAATGGGTGGATGGGTAAGTGACATTTGCATGTAACAAGGACATGTAGGTACAGGTACGACGTCCCGTGCATCTTTTCGTGAGGTGCAGTAGGTAAGTGAAATATATGCATGTTGCAAGGGCTATTCAAAAAGGATTTAAAGGCCACGTTACGGGTTTGATGTAAGTATATTGGTTTTTCATTTTCTCTATATGAGAAAAAACTGAAATGATGCATTGCAAAAATAAAGGTCCAAACCTGAATGTGAATAAGACAAAGGTTCTCGTATTTATAAGAAATGAAGAAAGGACGGAATACAATTTTAATTAAGACGTTAATAGTTGTAATCATCAAAATTGACCCACATTTAAAAATGTAAATTTCATTAAAATGTATCTCCATAGTCACAATATGGCGCATTGAAAAGTTCAATCAATTTCTGAAACAATATTTACCAAAATTTTATTATTTAATTAGTAATATCTATTTTCCAGCGGTACTAATATCTGGACTCAAAGCGCAAGAACTGCCGTACTCCCCCTATTCTCTAAAGCGGGCTCTAGAAAATTCCGCAACTTATTTGGACAATGTGGAGCCATGGGCTCAAGGATGTGGATTGCTTAATGTTGAAAAGGTATTTTGTGAGTTAGTTTTATGTTTATTTTTAGTTCAGCAATTGGGAGAATACATTGGGACAGTGCCTGATTGTAAATGTGGTAGTTGCAGGCTCGATCTCACTCAGGGAATTATTATTTTGCATTTGTATATTTTTCCTTTTTTTGCTAAGACTACGCGGCGTTCATTTCCGCTCAATATATGTAAGTCTTAGTGTTCAAAACACATTAGTTTCTTTCATTTTACTTTGTTATGTGAAATAGGTAGAAAGAACACAGTATACGCCAATTATCGATTCATTCATTTAAAAGACATTGCAACAGTAGGTAAGTGGTTGAACACCAACATGACATTTTTATATTCATTTATGCATGAATGAATATAAAATTGAAATTATTTAAATATTGTGTAAGTGTTTATCCACCCAAATAGAGATCAAACCTATAACCATCCCTGTACATGTTAATAATAAACATTTATCTTATTTAATAAAATAATGGTACTTTTAATATGTGTATAGTATTTTATGTTTAATAAATTTACATAAATATTCTCTTATGTTGCAAATAATGTATATTTATATTTCTCTACTTTTGTAGGCATTTGAAACCCTCACAAAATACCATGATCAACCAGAACGCGATATAACATTCAACATTAAATGCGGGAACAATAACGCTAAAGGCATCTTCTTAAGGCCCAAGCCCGGAGATCCATCAAAGGACATTGGTGTTACAGTTGAACCACAGTTTTTGGAGAATTATATGGATGAGGAAAGTGAGTAATTATTTAATATTTTTTTAATTTATTGAAAGTAGTATTAAGATATTCTGTTCTACATTTTTCGAATATTTCGAATGGAATCGAACTTGCAACCATCAAAAAGAATCCTTTGTTGCAGCTTTGTTATAAACAAAGCTGCAACTGATTATAAATCAGACTTTCTAATTTCACCATAATGTGTTATATAACAGCGATAAATTTATTGTAAGATTGGTTTAAAGTTAATATTTAATATTAAATGTAGAACTACATATAAATTAACGTATATAATTTTTCTTTTTACCTAAATTTTAAAAGTAAGTGAGACGGCAACATTCCTATGTTTCTTCTCTTTTCTTCCAATAAAACCTTTCCCCTCTTTCCTTTTTTTTTCTTTCCATAAGAGTGGGCGAGATGCCAACAATCACATGTTCCTTCACTTTTCCTCCTATAAGTGTGAGCGAGACGGCGACAACAACGTAAACAGCTTGTGTCTTCCAGATAAAGAGATAATCACAAAGCAGATCTCGTTCAGTATGCACCTCGCACTCTCGTGCAGCGCGTCGTGGGTGTGTCACCCGCAACACTTGCATTTGGCGAATGCACCAAGGACGTTGGCCTTGAGGCTGAGGACGGGGGATCTACCGCCAGGACCACATCACGCTAGGTGAGTTATTGTTTTATTTTTTTATTTCTTAGCTTCTCGCTTAATTTGTAGTGAGTAGCCAGAGAGTATGAACAGCTAAATACTATGGTCTCTGCAAAACCTTGTCCACGCACATACATTCTCTTTGATCCCCAGTATTTTCAGTATTGTGTTCTCAAGAACAACCGACTACTCCTACCTTGTTGTTATATCTCGTTTCATTAGTGTATGTGAAAAAGTAATGCTCAATTCCCACTCTGATCTTAACATTAAATATAAAAAAATATATAATAATGATAAAATATAAATAATGCTGACATCATAATAAAACTACAACTTGTAGTCTGAACTATAATTTGTATTTTTCCAATAACATATTTTATACTCATAACTCTTAAAAGTACTTCATGCTAGATAATTTTTATTTTAAAGATGATAGATATATAGTATTTTATACATCATAAAAAATGTTTATACTCTATATCATATGTGTTTTTTACAGTATAAACGCTTATGACGTTTCCTGTGTAGAAAAGGGTCCAGTGTTCCGTATTCCGATCACAGTGTTACAGCCGCAACCGTTAACAAGTATACACGCGCCACAGATAGACGAAAACGATGTGCTATTCAAGCCATCCACTATTAAACGACACATTGTTATTGGTAGGTATTTTCTTTCTTTATAAAAATGCTTTTGTTATATTTGCTGTGTGTCTGTTTTTCTTTTATCTATAAGCGTATCTTGAGATATTTTTCAGGGGCGTTTTTCAGTTGTTTCCATATACATGGATGACATTATGCAGAGGCCCTTTACCATGTATTGCTGGTTTTTGGGGCTTGTCTATGCATTTACTATATTTGGTACTCTCTCGATAACAATTCTGTCATTCCGGATTTTTTCTTTTCAACTAACCTCACCTCAGTGGGGAATATTCGTTAGCGCAGTCTGCATCTCTTTAAAGGCCAGATTTGGCATTCAAGTAAGAAAGAACATATTAATATTTGTGTACCGCCTATAAAGGTTGGAAGAGTAACAGTAATCTTTACTTTCTTAACTTAAAAATAAATTATAAACGACAAACCGCATAATGTTGCCATTATGATGTTTTAATTACTATCTACAAAAGTATAATGGTACTGCTAGAATCAAAGTGGTCAAGCACATTGTATCATTTCTTTTTAATTTATTCAATAAGTACCGTCAAATGATCTTCATTGATCTAAAAATTACCACATCTCAATAACTATGGTACGAAATTTCGCGGACAGCAAGATCAAATGAATATTTTTGTAGTACAATTATATAATATGAACGGACTTATGGACTAACCCTGTCAAAGGCCCGGGGCGGCGTAGTCGAATGAGGCCCCCCCAGCCCAGACAAGTTAAGTAATACTGCATTATAAGTGATATACCGGGCAAAAATTCGATAAAATCCCATTTTATAATAAATTCATGGACTTCTTGAGTTCTCCACTTGGATGCAACATCCGCACTATTACCGATAGCACAGACGTGCCTGCGATAACTTTTTACTTCTTTTAAAACCTGATTCTTTTTAAATTTTTCTTCCTCGCCTTTGGATGCTAACTTCCATATCGTTGCATGTTTTAGTCCCAAAAGTTACTGCATTCTCTATAATTGTTGTTCGTTCGGTTATTAAATATTGATTCAGGGCTTCTATTTTGGCAAGTTCCTTATCCAGAGTCATTTTTGGAGACTAAATATTTTTGAACCAAATTGACTTCCTCCAGTATTGAGAACCAGAATTGTATATACGTCAAAAAGGTAAAATCACAAATAACCGGCAGGAGCAAGCTTACTTCAGTTCTCGTATCCAAATTTGCTTTTAAGGGATCCTGAAAATTTTCAAGAACACTTACAATGGTTTCTATGTTTTCTTTGACTGCTTTTACTGATTCATAATGTGCGCTCCAGCGAGTATCAGGCAAATGTTTTAAATTATTTTTTGTTTTTTCTTTAAGCACTTGGCATCTGTGCGTAGATGATGAAAAAAAAATATAGATTTTTTCTACTGTTCCAAAACATGTGACACTAGAAGGAACGCATGAAAATGCGTGGATTCCGCATAGATTTAGAGAGTGATTTGAACAAGGACTAAATAGAGCTTTCGGATTCACTTCTCGGATTTTTCGCTGCACACCTCCATGAATACCGGACATTGATGCTGCATTGTCATAACCTTGAGCCCTGCACAATTAAATATCAAGTCCATCTATTTCTAGCTGTTGTTGAATATCTTTCGAGATATTTTCAGCAGTTTTTCCAAACATCAAAATAAAACCCAAGAAAAATTCTCGTACTTCTACAACGTCCTTCTCAATATGAACGTACCTAATGATTTGGCTCATTTGGTCTGTTTTACTTTCGTCAGGGGTGCTGTCAAAAAGGATTCCGTAATATTTGGCCTTTTTTATATCTGCAATAATTGTTTTCCTTACATATTCACCCAAACATTGTATAAATTCATTTTGTATGCCATTTGACAAATAAGAGGACAATCTCTTTGACCCGCCAGCAGTATCTTCCAGTTTCCAGCAATGCTCTTTCAACACTGGATAATATTTTGATAGTTTTACCAATTCTAGAAAATTTCCTCTATTTTCCGAAAAAATGTCTTCACGGTGGCCTCGAAAAGCAAGATTTTGTTGGGCTAAAAATAGTGTTATATCTAAAAGTCGATGTAGAATGTTTCTCCATCAATTTCTCTTGAATATATTTCGACATATCCTGACCAGTTTTTCCAGACATCGAAATAAAACCCAAGAATGACCTCGTATTTCCATAACTTCGCTCTCAATATGAACGTAGCTAAATGATTTGGTTCATTTGGTCTGTTTTACTTACGTCAAGGATTCCGCAAAACTTGGCCTTTTTTACATCTGCAATTTTTGTTTGCCATACATATTCACAAATTGAATAAATTCATTTTTTATCCCTTTTCTTCAATACTCTTTCAACACAGGATCATATTTCGATAATGCTGGCCCTGGCTAGCGCATCCCATTTGCGTCTGACTGGGGTGCTGAACGCGTTGTGGTCAGCGCTTATTATAGGTTTTCATTTTTTTTTTTTTAAAGTTCTCTGGCAACCTCCATCATAAGGAACGGAGACTTTGGATGCATTTTGTTATGTTTTTCTCATGTTTTTTTAAATTATGTTTATGGGGACACACTGCTTTATTGAGTTATTTTACTGGGCTATTTTGCAATTTGCCTTTTCTTGTACATTTTGTTTTACTCTAAGTTTTAATAAAATGGGCCTAAATTACGAAATTTAACACTGATTTCTTTACTTTTGGTAATTTGGAATATTTTTCTAAAATATACTTTTGACAAATATATAGTTTAAATTTTTACTTTATTTTTCTTTCTATTTGAAGTTATTAAAATTTTTGGTGCTGTACTTGCACATTTGTGAGAACCTGTCTGGCTCATTGGTATTTGTCACTACCACCCGTGTATACCATTTTCCAGAATGTGCTAGGGACACATTCTGGTCAGGAATCTTATTTTCCGTTCTGGTGTATAATACCGGGGAGTGAGGGCCACATTTTGCCAGACGGCTCTTGCGGCGTTTGGGTGGGCAACCTGTTGCGTTGCATACGGCCTGGATTTCTGCCCATTTTAATGTGCTGATTCAGGCACGTATGTTCCGCCGGGTATGCATTCACAGGCGCAGTGTGCACTCGCTTGGTCTCCACAACATATTCTGCCGACGCAACTTTAGCAGTAGGCCACGGTTGAGCAGGCCAGGGACTCCCACCGCTTTCGGACGGGACATTCTTCGCTGAACGCGTTGTGGTCCGTACGGTCAAAAATCACGTCAATCCCGTTGAGGGAAGTTAAGGTAAATGCGAAGATACAGTTTTTTTAATATTGTTCTAAAAATAGATCTAAAACTGGCGCTACGATCTAAAGTGTATCTTTGCTTATTAGTCAAAAACTACTGAAGGGAAAAATCAGAAATTTTCAGCGTATGTTCCTTACAAGTGCAGCTAACAAGGTACACAAAAATATTTTGGGGTTGTCGCTGAAACTTTTCAGATAATTGATGTACAAAATTTGGAAAATAAGTTTTGTTTTTTCAATATAACTCGCGTTGTTGTTACCGGATTTTCCTTCTTCTTTCGGATGCTTCAACGGGAGGTTCAGCCGCCTCGATTGATACCCTGGGTGTCACTCTCCGACTCTCCGTTCCAAAACTAGCCGCTACGTGGTTTTTACGGAAACCTTAATATCACCGGGGTGCGCGGGGATAAAAATCCCAGATTTTATGGAGACGTGGGGGGTCACCAGGCACACCAAGGGGAAAAATAAAAAAGGGGGGGTACCGCTAAAAAAACGGCGCCGCACGCACTTTTGTTAAAAACCACGTGTTTTTTTGTGAGTTATCGTGGGAAAACCCCGCTAACTTTGCTTTCCGCACTCGGATTTCCACACAAAAAACGCATTTTAGTAGGGTACTTCCTTGGCTAATCCCGTGTGGTCAGGCATGTCTCTAAAACAACTATAACTATTTTTAAATTCATATTTACTGCAAAAAAGTGTCTATTTTTACTAACTTTCAAAAGTTTTTTTAATGTTTTTAAACACTCGCGCTTAACCAAATTTCACTTTTCTTGCACTGTCTGAACGGGTGAAATTACGCGCAACTTTTGGTGTCACTCCCACTTTTTTAGCACTAGTAAAACTCAACATATGATTTTTTTTGTTAATGTTTTCTTGTTTTTGAAGTCTAGGGAGCCGTCGTCGCGTACGTTCGTTACGAGGGCTCAACCTGGACTGCGTATTGTAGGTTAGGTTAGGATAGGTTTTGAGTTTCGTTCCAAAAAATTGTTCTCAAAAAGTGTTTAATTTTTTCCTCCCTTTCCAAATTGTTCCAAATTGTTGTTGTCGAGTGTAGTTGTTGAATTCTACTAAAAATGGCGTATTATACGCCATTTTCATATTAATTTATTTTCTTTTTCTTTTCGACATTTTCAAAAATTCACGAATAATTCAACAATATTCGCTGCGTCTCGTCTACTAAGTTATAAACTGACTGAACACAAGATAAATGACAAAACCGGCTTTGTGCTTTCTTCATACTGCATACACGTGTATGTATTTTGTTTCTGGTAATTATGATAGACCCTAAGTCTATTTTCTATTAAGTCGGCATTCCTTTGTTTTCTTTGCGATCTTTATGACTTTAGTGTGCTAGGTGTGGCCGTTACCGAGGTATTATATTGTTACCGAGGCGTTATCTATACAAAAGCCTTGCCACAATACATACAGCTGGTCGTTCTAACAGATAAAGTTCTCCAAAAATATCATTTAAATGTAGTCGTTTAAAGAGATATGTCGTAATAGGTAATGGCGTAAAAAGCAGTATTTTTATAACATTTTGGTTAATTGAACCGGTGTGTTATTCTAAAAGATGTCGTTGTAAACAAAGTTAATTGTGATGACAGAAATAGTAAGTGGTTCACTTATTTTCTTTAAATTACATGGAAAAAATATTTAAAATGTTAATAAATAAATAAAAATACTTGATCTGGTTAGAAAAGAGTGGAAAATCCTGCACTTGTATCTTATTGCTTGTTGCACCGCGTTCGTTTGACCCGTGCGTCCTATTGGCGGCGGGTCATTTCCAGTTTATTCAATACATCATCGGAGTTTTCTTCCCGCTACCAGCTCCCCCCACCGCGACGTGGGGCGTCGTGCGCCTGTCACGGCGCGCGGGCGAGAGCGGCGCGCGCTTCCTCATCCATGCGATGCAGCTGGCGCCGCGCCGCTCGTGCCGCGCGCACGACACGCAGCGTCTGCTTGCGTTGCCCGACCACGCCAGCGTCGCCGCGCCCTTCCGACTGCTCGTGAGTCTTACAGTTCATATGGATTTTTGTTAAGTGTATTAAAACACTTATATAAAATTAAGTAAATAAATAATCATATCGGTCAGGCGTTGGAAGCCGCGGACAGGTCGCTAGTATGTAACAATATCATAGCGTTTGGCGCTCTTTTCTTTTTTGCAATCTCGCCAGGCATAAAGCGTGAAATTAAAATATATATATGAATATATATATGCTTGGGTATATTGTTTTTATCATGAACCTAATTATAGTCTTAAATATGTTTTAGATTAATTCTATACCTAAACCATACTAATTCCCAGGGTGGTGTAACACTAGAAGTGGTAATCGCCAAGTACTGGGCTAACCTCGGCGACATATCAGTGGATTACACAATAGAGTTCCACGGCATCAAACCCGACTTCGGTTCCCGGTTGATGCTGAGTTCCGCCTCGCTAGGTTCGATACAAGTGTGCGCGCTACGACCGCAGGAGATACAGCCGCAAGCCCAGTTGAAGTATATTGAGCCTGTTTATAGGTAGGTAGTTTTTTTTTATTTTATTAATTTTGGTTTTGTGGATTTTTTTGTGCTGTATGTTTTTATTTAGTGATTAAATTTAAAATTTACTGTAATACTTACGAATTTAGGAATTTGAGCCTATTATTTTTTTATTGTACACCCAAGAACAATACAAACAAATATAATAAAGAAAACAAGTGGATAAAAGGCCCTATCACCATCGTCTACTTAAGTAGCTATCTCTGTAAATTAAATAGCAAAAAAGAATTGTTAGGATGTAATAAATATTACATTACGATTTTTTTAGTTAATCTACATATTTTTGTTATTTTATTTAATACATAATTAATTTAATTCTTAATTAATGTCTTATTTTTTAAATAAGGAATAAATACATCAAAAATAAACTAAACGGTTTGTATTTTGTTTCTAAAAATATTTCGTTACTACTATTCACTATTTTCCAGGCCATCAGAATCTAAGCTAATACCGCTAACACCACGTGACGTCATCCCGCCCAGCAGACAGATATACCAACTGATAAATGTATACACCTTCCACATACCTAAGGCTACTGAGGTAACTTGTGTTTGAATGTTTTCTCTTTTTTTATATACTTTTTTTGAAAAGGAAAAGAAAATAACTAGTATATATTTAAGTACTACAAAAGCGATAGCATTTTTATTATGTATTTTAATGCTATTCGTCTTATAAATTATCGCTGGCTGCACACAAGAAATAGCATGACTCATTGTCACGTTCCGCCTGAGCCGCGTGTGCAAGCGAGAGCGCGGTATAAGCGATAGAGAGGCGCGATCGCACTAAGCGTTCATTAATATATAAAATTTGGTAAATAAATATTAGAATCAACAAGTGTTAATATATGTTAACTATATGCGGGATACGGCATGAAGCTAAGTATATAAAAATGTTTTAATAGAATTCTATTTCAGGTATCTCCAATCGTACCAATGCTATGTGATATGCTCTACGAGTCGGAGTTCGAGTCCCAGATGTGGATGTTGTATAATAGCAGTAAACAGCTTATATGCGTCGGCGATGCTTACCCATCTAAGGTATACAGGTTCGATGCTTGTTTCAATTTGAAGTTTTGTCGACTTTTTATTAGAGATTAAGTAAGTTTGTAGTCAGTATAAAATTTTAATTAAATTGGTTAATTTATTGTTTGTTTTTTTTTTTAAATATCTGAATTTACTTGAAGCTTAAAGTTAATAACAAAGAAACATTTTTATAAAGAATATTTTGAATTTGAATATAATTTTTTATAAAATTTCCAGTACTCGGCGAAAGTAGAAAAAGGTGAATACACACTACGCTTATCAGTGAGACATGAGAACCGGCTCCTATTGGAACGCTTCACGGACCTACCGCTAGCCGTGCAACAGCGCTTGACGCAGCCGCTGCAGCTGGACGCTTATTGTTCACAGCCTCAGGTGGGTGGAATGTAAAGCGCTTTCTGCGTTTTTGTTATTTCTGATAGTATGTGATTGTGATGTGTTTTGTTTGTGAAGTGGTTTTTAAGCGCTTTTTTTCAATACGTCTTAGTTTTTATTTTGTATGGAAGTGTTTTTGTCACTGGGATGAATCTGAAACACTTTCGCGGCTTCGCCTTTTGTTATGTAATTTGTATGAAAATAAATACAATGTATTTTTTTTATTTCTTAGGCACTAACCGGCGGCAAGAAGTTCACATCATCTTCTTTACTGAGTGGAGACCTACTACCTCTATACTTTACACCACCGCCTAGTGATAAGTAAGTCATGAAATATAATATTATTAACCCTACTAAAATAATAACAATAAAAAAATAATACCATATTAATTTAAGACTAATGTTAAGTTTCGATAGATTCTGTTGGAAAAGTGCGCGATTGTTGGTTATTAAATAGCAACTAACAAAAACTTTTTCAAGTCTTTGAGATCTCCATCTACAACAGCATTTGAGATAATATATTTTGCTTGATCCCAAAGCTTGGTGGTGGTTTCTTCCCGATGTGTGTGGAAGTTAATTTCTCCCAAATTTTCTTTGTCTATATTAACATAATCATAATGCTTAATATCTGAAATAAATGCTTGTTATTATTATTATTAGATAGCCAATTTTCCAGGATAGAGGCACTAGCTACTAGCACTAGGTTCCTTCTGTTTACTATAAAAATATAAAAATTATAAATATATATAAAAATTGAATCTAGGAAAAACATGTTTATATTTATTTTGTTTTGTTCTAGGATTAGCCGTTCATCCCTATCAGTAGGCGTGACTCTCACCGGCACGATTACTTTTGCCAAAGACGAGCTGGGCCACAAGGTGGACGCGTACGGTGTGTCGCTGGTGGCGTGCGAGGGGAGACGCGCGCCGCCCCGCGCGCCCGCCCGTGACCGCGACAGGGACGCAGACTACACCGACGCCGCCAGGGAGTTCGCGCACCTGTGGTTGCCCAAGCTGGGTGAGTCGCTGATTTTTTGTGGACAACAATAACTGTGGGTGTGGGTGGTGCAAGATGGGTCGAATGATTAACTGACTGAATGAATATCTGAGTGAATGCCTGATTGACTGTCTAACTCACTAAATAACTAACTGAGCCAGTACCTCATGTACTCTCTGTAGTTTTTGTTGACTACAGAACACATATATATAGTGAAAGTCAGGAAGGTACGTTAAGTTATGAACATATGGGTTAATCATTTAACTAAAACTTATGAAAAATGGCCACTGTGAGGCAGAATAGCTTCCTGGTTTCGAATTATGATTCTTTATTAGAAATGGTCTAATTTATACAAATAATGAAACTAACTCATCGCTGTCTGTTTATGGGAAATATGTATGAAAATCTATTACGGGGTGCATTTATTAATGTAATAGCACCCAAAACAAAGATTTTTTATGTTTTTGTCTAGTAGTATCAATGTATGGTATTGTCTTTTAAAAGATAATGTTATTGGATCACAATAGTAATTCAGATGAGAAAATAAATAATTGTGTAGTATATGCGGGCGAAGCCACGAACAGATTGCTAGTATTCTATATAACCCTTTTAAATATCATAAACTACTGTACTTAATATTGATCATATTTGCAAAAGCTATGTCAATTTAATATGTCTGAGTAAAATACATAGTAAAATATTTAATACAAAATCAAACTTTCCACTATATAAAATAAAATATAATTTGTTTCAGAGGGTGAAAAATTAGAACAGTTGTATGAAGAGATGTTAGAAAAGTTCCCAGGTTACCTCGGCACCCATATTGCATACCTTAATGCTATTGACCCACCGACTGACCCTAAAAAGTAAGTAATCTTATTTTAATTTGTTGTTAAATAAAATATGTTTTAATATATTTTTTTAGCTTCACGCTGCATTCCGCACATAGTATAGAACACTGTACTGATTAATCAACTTTCAAAGTATACAAATACGTAATACGTTAAATCCATGGTTCGCCGTTGTTTTATGTATTTTTTATTTATTTATGTTTTTATTTTTTATTATTTCAGATTACCTAACGCAAATGAAGATCCCGATGTGACAACCGCTTGGTGTGAACAATTAATAGCTACATCAGATAAGGTAGAGTTTCTATACAATATTATTTGTTTTTGTGGTTTTTGACTTTAAAAGTTATTTTTTATGGTATAAATATATAAGGTTAATGAATTAATATTTTATTACAGGTCATAAAACAAATAGATCAAGATAAACTGTTAGCATATTTGGGAATGAAAAATGATTTGCGTAGCGACGCTAGTAAAATAAAACAGTGAGTACATATTTCTATATAATAGTACAGTACAGTCGGTGAGTCGTGGCCGCTCTGAAGCTAGCTGTAGATGGCTGCGCAGATTTGATTTTAAGTTTTTTTTGTCTTCACGTTGTATCTCGAATTCTCTAGGCATTGCGTGTTGAGTGATTGAACTCACTAGGAAATAGAAAAATAGAAATCGAACCTATAACCGTCGCGCTTACAAACGCTTACGCTTACGCTTACTCCAAAGTGTGCCCTACTACTACTCACAGAACAAATTTTTCACACAAATTCTATNCCGAGTTTACAATGCGTCAAAATTATGAAACCTAAGTTTAGGATGGCCACTTATATGATTTTGTTTTTCACAGAGAACACGATAAACAGAAAGGTTACATGATAGACGCGTTGTGTCGCCGCGGCACCGCCCTCTGTCGCTTACGAGCTCTCGCACGCGGCGCCTCCAAAGACTCGTTAGGAGAGGCGTTGGCGCTTAACGCCGTGGATCTCCTCAAGTTTACTGACTTTACTGATGCCAAGGTAATTTATCTTGCAACTATAGGTAACTTAAATTTTTACACCAAAGTTAATGTCAATTTAGACATGATGAAATATTTATAATATTTACTTAATATGACTTCCTAAGTACAAATAAGTGAATAGTGTAGAAATAATTTTGTAGGTTACTTTCATGTTTTTATATTCCAAATAAATTGTGTATATTCTTTCTGTTATCACAACAAATGTTTCCGTAGCTACCTCTCCGCGACTCTGGCTATCCCGCTAGAGAAAAGCGTATAAATAAAAAATATATATTGCATTTAGGTATATCTAATAACTTAATACTTTTCTTTAATAACTTTCAGGCGATCCACTACGGAGTATGGCACTGTTTCACACTCCAACACTGGGGCAAAGCAATAAGACTTTTAACAAAAATCCTTGAAGAAAGACCTTCAAAGGAAGTAGAAGAACGACTGGTCCAAGCCTACAACCAACTTGGCTGGAACTTTCTGGCTGTACACACTACAGCCGCTTTGCCGGCCAAATATCCGGCTGTGTATAGACCATTTTGATTCATTTGGCTGTATTTATTTTTATGTGTATATATGTATGTTTATTTATCTAGGTATAGGAATACATTATTTTTTTCTGGCTGTACAGTACACGCTGCAGCCGCTTTGTCAGCGAATTATTCGGCTGTATGTAGACCGTATCGATTAACGAATTTTATTTAGCTGTATTTATATTCATATGTTATGATTTTTTTTATTGTGGTAAGGATTTTTTTATTACAGTTTTCTTGCAAGAAATCTTGAAGGGTCTGCTTAAAGTGGTAGGTGTTGGGATCGATTCCTACTCGGGGGAGTGATTGTGATTAAAAGTTAAGAACAAAAGTTTCTTGTCACTAGGTTGTCTCTGCCTACTCTTCTATATGCGGGACATACATGAAGAAAAATATTATATTTATATAATACTACCAGGGCGCGCGCAACTTCGCCCGCCTATTTGCATTTGGGAGTGAATTTTAATAAACCATGAAACACGAGTTCAATGAACTGTTTTTATATACATTTCAAATTTTATAAAAATCGGCGGCTATTTAAAGATTTTTCCATGCAAACATCTAACCTCTTACTCGCACCCTCAGGAGGTTAATTCTAAAAAACATTGAAACACATGTTCAACGAAATATTTTTAAGAGTGTGAGTTTAAAATTTTATAAAAATCGGTGCCGATTTTTTTTTCCATACAAACATTGAACCCCTTTTTTATCCCTTTAGGGTAAAAATTTTTCAAAATCACTTCTTAGTGGATGTCCAGATTACGAAAATAAACACCTGTCCAAGTGTCATGTTTCTATCATCAGCGGTTACGGTTGTACGTGCGTCTTACCTCAGTCAGTCAGTACATGTCCTTTTATATATTATATAAATTATGCCAATTAAACTGTAATATTGAAATACATACATTAATTTACTTATATATTAATAAATATTATTGTTTATATATATTATATAATATTAGATTTTTATTTTAATGTTTCTAATATTGTGTACTCTATGGCCATATTTGACTTGCAGATATTTTAATAAATAAAAATATAAAATTAATGACTCCTTTTTCCGTTTTCTTCTTTCTTATTATATAATATATGAGTGAATATACTTTAAAACATTTTTTTAACAAATCAAATATCAGTACATTATAACAAATAAGTTGTTGAAGTAAATTTGAGTGATTTGCATAACTTGTATGATATAATACATTATTGTATGAATAGTTTTGTGATTGTCGGTTCATTTGTATGACCAATTCGCTTCTTCTTTCTTCTTATTTCTTGTTTTCGAATAATTATAATAAGTTGAAATATTAAAGAATTAGTTACGAGGGCTGCAGTTGGAGGGTCAAGAAATATACGATTTTTATAGATAAACTTATATTGATAATATTTTAAATGAAAGTACAGATTAAATCTAAAACTAAACTATATCTAAGACTACTGCTTTCAATATTAGAAAAACAGTAATCTATTTAAACCTAAATTAATCTAACTTAACCTACGACTTAATTACTCCACGATGGAATGTGCGAAAAGAAGAAATTCCTTTCCCACCAGCGCCGTTCACCCGATCTCTCTCTTGTTCCTCGGCCGCCCGTTGCTCGGCCGTCTATCAGACGGACACATTATAATACTAAATAAATTATCCGCCTGTGACACCGAGCGCTATATGATAAATTGACATAAAGTGGGGACTAATAATAATAAAGTATAGCAGAGTAGGCAGAGTCAACCAAGTGTTAAGCGACTGCTTTCTCTGCTTTTAAGTAAAATAACGTTATATTATACTAATTTATGTTCTTTTGATAAAATAAAAAAAATAAACGTAAGTTAATTGTTGTATATGTTACATTCTAAGTGTCCGAGGTAACTGACTGGCAGGTACGGTGGGTTACATTGAAACTATTAATATCCTAGCCTATAGTCTCTCTCGATAAATAATGGGCTATCCGACACATTTCTGAGATTAGCACATTCAACCAAACATACAGTTCAGCTTATAATATTAGTATAGTAACGAATTGGTCATACAAATGCTTAAACGCGGTTGTTTTGACTTGTATCGTCAATTATAAATAGTCTATATTATTATTATTTATTGTATTATATTTTTTTCATATATATGTTTGTATATATAATAAAAATGTTTGTCTGTATGTTAAATAAATTCGCCATATATAGCTTTTTAGTGGTCGGATAATTATTAAATACAAGTGAAGACAGTATTAAATAGGAATTGTTGAATAGAAATCTTAAATTTTATTATATTTTTATTTTTTCGGTTTTACGCTTTATCCCGCATATAGTCAGTTAGTAAGTGATGAGTTCATTTGAGTTAAACGCGAAGGTAATAATTATATGTCAACATTTTTATATTTAAAAAGTACTTTTTTTTAAATTAAGACTTGCTTTATTATTATAATATACTTATAGTTTATATATCATTTGTAAAATATAAAAAAAATTGTTTTCACTTTTTTTTATGTTAATCTCACGAATAACGAATATATACGAATGATAATGATTGAACATCCAAGTTACGTGTTAAGTGTCGAAGCAATTTAAAAATGAAATTTTATGTTTATAAGACGATCAACCATTTGAAGTATATATTTTATTAATTTAATTATTTTATCAGTAAGACTAATATTTAAAAAAGTATATACAAAATAATAGAAAAGCTTTTCTGTTATAACAGCCATTTTTGAAAAAAAATAATCATAATCGTAAATAAAATTAATAATATTACGATAGAAGTCATTAATATAATATATGTACATATATTTATTTATAAATATATATTTCACAATACAAAATGGCGATATACTTGTAATAGTTTCATATTTTACGTAACCGACTTTCAAAATGAACAATGTCTCAACATTTTTTGTTTAGTTTTTGTATTCTTTTTTATGTTACATATTGACATAACAATTGGGTGCTTAAAGCGTGCTCAAAATACTAGATTAATATTTTTTTTACGTTTTTTTTATAATTTTTAGATTAATAAATGAGAATTTGCAAAATTTCATACTTGAAATTGTCTTTGATATTTTCACTTTTGTATGGGTAAATGCATTTTTTTTTCTAATTTGACAATTTCAAGTATGGAAATGTCAATGTCAACGTCAAAATACAGTACATAGAGTGGTATAGATTAAATATTAATAAATATTATTGTTATGATAGACGGCCAACTGTGCGTTTTTATGAATAAAAAGTTACATATTAATGAATTTTGAGTTCTTATTAGTTTTTAATATTTTGAATGTATTATTTGTATAAAAGTTTGAACGCACCAGAATTTTAAAATATATCTACTCTTATATGAAATTATCTATTATATTATATTTTAAAAGTAATAAGTCGTAAGTAAAGAAAACAACCATAATTAGTCATGCGGTGTTTGCGGGTTCAATGCCCGATCGAGATGAAGCACAGTTGGTCAGAAAGCTTTGTTCGTTCGCGAGCTTCGTGATTTTAAATAGATGTTTTAAATGAATTGTTAATTAAGATGAATAAATTGTGACAATCTTTTCTGTGTTTTATTGAAAATTCTGCTTTCTTCGGTAACTTACGTCTGCTCTACGTACCGTTTGATTATTAGAAATTACATTAAAATGAAGGCTAAAGTAAAAGTTCCACAGAATTATTTATACTTTGAAGAATAGGTCACATGGTGCACAAGAGTGCGACTGTAAACGTGAGAGGTTGTGGGTTCGATTCCCACTAGGAGGAAATGAAATACTATTTTCATTTCCTCGCTCTGGTATCTCTGCCACTTAACATTCAATCAAGAATTCGACGGAAAGTGGGACGGAGTGTGTTCACACTAGGTTCCCTCTGCCTATCCTACAATGTGCTGCTAGGATACAGCTTGAAGCTAAAAAAAAAACAAAATACTGAACCGATCTTAGATAGTAATGTTTAAAGTTATATTGTTAAATAGATGGCATAATTTATATAAAAAATAACCCTAAGATTTTAGTGATTTTCACATTAGAAATCACTATGAATGAGCTGCAAACGTATATTACAGCATGAACGTTATTTACTTTATTAAATAACCCTCAGCCTATCCTGCTATGTGCGGGATACAGCGTGAAGCTAATAAACAAATTATCCGAATTATTAAATCAGTTAGAAATAAGTTGTTTATTTTTATATTACTTGTTATAAAATTACTATAATTTTTTTCCATAAATACGATTGTACACATAGCATTAAGTTTTCCTTGAGATTAGATTAGATTAGGTTTAGATTCTTTCTTAAGGTTGGCAGAGGGAACCTAGTATACAGAAGTGTCTTCCACACTCTTGAAAGTGGGGAACGGCACTACGTTCTAGGCATTGCGTGTTTAGTGGCGGGACTCAACTCGGGCTTTTTCTCTTGGTGCCAGAGCGAAGAAATGAAAAATGAAAATGAAAATTAATAAATAATAATTCAATCCCTCGAGTGGGGATCGAACTCACAACCGCCGAGTTACAGTCACATGATTTCAAAAACAAAAGAAACGGGCGGACCGGTGACCGCTATTCAATATATATACTTACCTAGGTATCCAAAAAACGTGATGTGTTAACACTCCCGTCTCTGTCTACTAAGATAGTAAGTACTCCTTAATAGAAGTAAGTATAGGAAGATTAATTATTGATTTAGACTTTAGACATAGTCATTATCTAAGAGCCATTAGATTTGAAATCTCGAAATGTCGTTAGAGAGCTTCATAATATGTAAGTACCTAGGTATGTGGATATACTCGTATGTATTCTAAGGCGCTCGCGGCACAGGGTCACACAGGTGTAACTGTAACGCGACAGTTGTGGGTTCGGTCCCCATTCAGGTGAATAATTTATTATTTATTAATATTTTCATTTCTTTGGCACTAAAACCAAAAACCCGGCGTTGAGTTGCGCCACTTAACACGCAACGCCTCGAAAAATTCGGCGGAAAGTGGAAAAAGGAGTGTGTGCACGATACACCGTGAAGCTGATAAATAAAATAATCAATAACGTAGTTTAACGCTAGTTTCCTATAATTTAGATGAGTTCTTCATCACTCCAGATCTTTCATTTGAACATATCAATGGAAAATGTCTAACACCTTGAACATTATCGGGCTTTGTCTCGACACTAGCTTGAGCGAAGAAATGGAAATATCGATTTAAATAAATATTTCATCTTCTTGAGTGGGGATCGAACCTACAACCAGTCGCGTTTACACACTTTGTCCTCCTGCGCCACCACTAGTCTTCGTTTACACTCTACACAATATAAATAATTGCTATAATTATAAACTAAAATACAATATTACCTAATGAAAGTGAAGAAGTGAATAAATCAAACTAATACTGTCATTAACCCTTTGAAACTGACGAATGGTTACTCTCAGGGGCTAATTATTCATGTTTATGTATAATAGAGGCATTTCGCTATGTAATTAACGTAGTAACTTGTATGTAATTAATCGTTAAATCGATGATCCCCAATCGGGGAAATGAAATATTTATTTAAATTTATATTTTAATTTATTCGCTCTGGTTGCGAGGCAAAGCGCGTCGTTGAGTTACGCCGAGTTTTTTAATACACACCTATTACGGTATTCACACTAAGTACATGCTTCACGATTTAATGTCAGTTTAATACTAAATCACATCTCTGCGTGAGGATTTAATTTATTCACACATTGACGTACACTTTATATACGGTATTTGTATTTTCCGAGTCATCTATCAGGATTTAGCTTAAAATGTTACCACTTTGCTTAAAAATATACGCGTCAATGTTCGACTGCGATCCATTTCGTTGAAAATTGTAAAAGAGGTTTGATATTTTTAGTCTTTATAAATGTGTTGATTTTTCTATTGCAATAAATAAATATCGTTATTTATTCTGTGTTGGTTTTTAAATGGATCCGCCTTTTCAAAAGTGATCTAGGAGCAAAATAGTAACCTTCACGTATAAGACGAAGAATTTATTCATAGTTCTTTGTCTTATTATATCGAAAAGCAATCGTGGCGCAGGGGCACTAGGACTTGACTGTAACGCCTCGGTTGTGAGTTCATTCCCCACTCGAGAGAGTGAATTATTATTTACTAATATTTTTATTTCTTCATTCTGGCACCAAGGCAAGAAACCCGGCGTTAAGTTCTACCACTCAACACAACACAACGAAATTGAGGAAGTGTTGCATGAATATCGAATTGAATTTAATGAATCTTGTGATTAATGGTAATGTTTTAAATTGAAAATGTTAAATTTCATTTTAAATTATTCACTTAAATGATAAATGTTCTGTATGTAATTGTATAATAAGATTTAAAACCGCGAAACCGGTGAATTCGAACCTGCGATACAGTTCAGTTCAGTTCTTAATTTATAGCGATTCGAGCGTGCCAACCCGCGTTATATATAATTGCTATTAATTATTTACCATTAATTTTAAACTGCTGTCAGTACAGCGGTGCACGAATAAAAATTTTCAACACAAAACCTCCGAAAAGTGTGGATTAATTGTTGAAAATGTGAATTTCACATCACCAGATATTCAATTGATGAAACGATCGATTTAAAAATAAAATAGTAAAATATTATGAATAAATATGTATATTACAAATTCACCTTTTATTTAACTTCTTCTATTTATTAAAAATGGAGAGTAGATCATCTCTAAGCTTCTCTATCTATTCCCGCTAAATAAATCAATTAATTAAACTGCTTATCAACATTAATTATGTGTAAAATATACTTATACGATAAGAAAAACTACTCTAATTAATGTAAAGATTAAATTAAACTAAAAGACAAATTGTTTCTTCATCTTTTATCTTTTGGTTTGTAGTTTCAACCCCCAATCAGCAATATTTTTTTTTACTGGCAAGATAAAGCGCAGCGTTGTACCCCGCCAACATCCAATGTCTCGAATTCGGGCGAAAAACAGAGAACCAAATGTCTTGACATTACTCTTTCCCTACCCTATAATATCTCCAATGTCTGTTTTGCTCGAATGAACGCCCTATTCTCGACAATTATTGATTGAAATACTTATATATTTTTTTGTTGTCGATTTATCGGGTACAGGTTATAATATAGATATTACCATTGGACCACTAAAAGCTATATAAGCTATAATAGTAGAAAATATATTTATATTTCAATATTCTCACTATTGGCGCAGGGGCACAAAGTGTGACTGTAAACACAACAGATTGTGGGTTCAATCCCCACTCGAGAAAATGAAATATTTAATATTTTCATGTCTTCGCTCGGTGTCGAGGCAAAGCGCGGCGTTGAGATCTGCCACTCAACACGCAATACCTACCGCCTACCGTGTTGTGTGCGGGATACAGCGTGAAGTTGAAGCATTATATGCATTTCCTTAACAAGTTCCACGTGTAACAGCTGAGTGATTAAAATGAAGTACACAAGAGAGACGCGCGACATAATGTTGGTACAACGGTATCAGTTACTTTAAGATGTTACAAGTTTTGAGCTTTGTCTAGAGCTTTCTGTTTGAGATGCATATAACGTTAGTTTCGTATAATGAAAGCTTAACGTCTAGCTTTTAAGATATTGGCTTAACATATAATTTAACGTTTAAATATACAGAGTACTTTTATCTTCAATCTTTGTTAAGAATGACGCAAAAACATCGCACACGCCTCATTCACGAAATCGAATCGTAGATAATGTCGGTGAAGTTGCACTTGTTTATGTGTATTATAGACACTAGGTAATTACATAAAATAGAACGAGATATATTCCTTCCTCGTTCTGCACCCGAACCCGGGGTAAAATATTTCTTCAGCCCCCAGGCTTTTTAAGTTTAGTGCTGGCAGAGTGCTATTAGATCAGCCTAAATCTACTCCTACATATTACAGAAAGGTCCGAATAATTGTAAGACAATTGTCAGTATGAGGGTATTTTATAGAAAACAAAATAATAATACCCACATAATTATTTATAAAAGTGACGTTTTTGGTGGATTGAGTCAGTACGTCGTTATTCTGCCTCTCGTAAGGTGTAACCTTTGTGACAGTGTTCAAGTATTTAAAATCAGTGTCATTGTGGGAACTATGCGTTTTAAAACGTGTATAAGTGTAAAGTGTCATATAGAAACAGTGTTAAGTGTGCTGTGTAAAGTGTGTGTGTGTACCTATATATGAAAAAGGAACAATAAATTAAGGTTATTAAGTATTTTCTTATAAAACAAAATATTCTTTACACGGTTCTTAATATCTATAAGTTTATTACATCTACCATTGCTATACACTATACTAGGTACTACCATTGCTAATCGTTGTTTGATAGTTTAAAATAACGTTTCAGTTTCATATGACCACCTGCTTTACCTGTCCTTTAGCTCACAGAGGAATTCATCTGCATATCAATCAATATGTCATTAAAGGAAACATCGCTTAGTCCGAACAATATATGTGTTAATTTCGATCCCTCTGATATATATAATTTCGATTTAAAAAATATAAAAAATATAGTCCAGTCGAGGTGTAGAGGAACGAGCGTGCGACTGTAAGCTTTACAGGTCGCGGGTTCGATTTCCACACACACACTCGCTTACATTATTATTTACTAGTGACTATGAGTGTACTATGTGACCAATACTAAATAATCATTATTCTGTATTATTATTAATATTGCAAAAGGGATTTCAAATTAAATTAATCTTCGACGTTTTCTCAAAGCATTAAGATCCAATTAAACTGCAATGCCTTTAATTCGGACGGAAAGACGATAACGGAGTGTCTTGATTCTCTTTACCACCCTGCTATGCGCTACTTCTTTCCTTTGATGTCATATTAGAACCCATAACCGCTTAGTAATTCATACTTTAATTATGCCATTATAGTATTTATATAAATGTACAACTATATGTAGGACAATATTATAAAAATATAAGAAAAATACGTTATATAATAAGTAAATTAAACCTCCAAGTTTTCTCAAAGACGTGGCGTGTGGAAAAATGTTAGAAATGCTGATTGAATTAGCAAACTGTAACAAGATGTCGTGTCTGCCATACCGATACATCTTCATTTCAATTTAAAATTGTAAAATTCAATTTAAACTTCAAGATATATGTTTGCGGGTACTTCATATATTTTACTTAACATATTTTATGCTAGATTGAGAATTATATTCATTTTTACCTTATTGCAGTTTTCTTAGAATCTTTTTGTAGTTTCGCGTTTTATTCCGCCAAGTAGGGAGCAAACTTATTGTCCAGGCTCTCCATTACGTGTTAAGTAGCGAAACTCAACGCCGTGTTTTGTTGTTGATATTACGAGAGCGAGAAAATAAAAATAATCTTTATTCCGTATTATATATGGGCAACTAACACGCACTGTTGTTTACAGTAAGGCCTCACATATTTATAAATTGCAATTCTAAATTATATCAATACTGATTTCTAGTCCGTCTCGTTTTATAGGAATTCTGGCGAAGAAAATATTTTGGGTCACGTGGCACTGCCGTGACCAATTCTGTTTAGTTTTGAGGATTATTGTCATAATACCAACGAACATATTAGCTATTCATAGCATTTATATGCGACCAGGGGCGTAACAGTAGGATGGGCCGTGTGTTCTGTGTCCAATTGCCCATCCCTGAATAGTTTGGAAGCTTCTAAGTCAAAAGTACGAGTATTTATGCATAAAGTGGTGAGCGGAGTGTCATAATATTCAGCGTGACACTAAAAAAAATAGAGATTAGAAATCATATATATACCAATATGCCACTACAGTATTTATACAAAATTAATATTTTTATTCATAATATAGTAGCTATGCCCTCGTTGTCCTTTTACTAGGTGTACAATTGTCAGTCTGCCAGAAAATGTAAGCCCAGCTTTTTTCGATGGACGTGATTTATAGCAGATCATTTTATTCGACATAATGTGGAAAGAAGAGTATTAACACTAGCTCTGCCTACTTTGCTACGCGGTAAAAAATGTTTTATATTATAAAAATTTTAATTCTTATTTCTTATATATTCAATTCACTTTTAATAATTGTCACCCTAGTACCAACTTGAGAAAGTTTTCTCACGAAGCTCTAGTGTCCGTGAGGGTATTACCATGCAGGTGCACCCACTACACTAAATTATTTTACACTTTCTGTATGTTGAAAATTAGTGGGAGCGTAATAAAATATTTTTAGAATTTTAAGCTTTAATAAATACACGGTAGGTATCTATTAAAAATACAGCCTGATTAGTATAAGTGGTGTCTATAAGCGAAATGGTTGTTATAATTATTAAAAACACTGAGACAAGACAAAACGAAGTGTTAATCTCCGCCACTAAACTCTCAATTCAATTCCACTTACCCTACTATTATTTTATGACATATATATCATTAATAGAATATCAAGCAAAATAAAAAAAAATATTAGAAAATACAGTGTTCTTATTTTCGGCTAAGAATGGTATTAGAGTTTCAATGTAGACCAGCATATAAAACTGAATTGCAACCCTCTATGCTGGCAAAACGAAGATATAAAAAAAATAAACAGTTCTGCCAATTAACATATAATGTCTCACATTCGGATATAAAGCCTAAAATGAAAGTATCAGCGCGTAGCTCAAAAAATTTATAAAATGGTAATTTTCAATTTTCTGTTGTGGTAATAAACAATACCCCAACAGAAAATCCCACTTAAATAAAAGCAACTATCGATACAAGTTTGACAAACTGTCGATACTCGTATAACTAAATTTCGAAATGCACCCGCAAGTCCCCTAAGGCCTGCATTATCGGAGCTCGCTGACCTATTTGCAAGCATTGAATTATCTTAATGGGTGAACTTTGGACGGAGTTTCCTACTGGTTTGATGATCGATTGTGATAAAATATCTAAGATATAGTCAACACTGTAACACATCTGTAACTAGTTCTAGAACAAATTCGACCCCTAATGGTTCGTTTAATATAATTTCTTAATATTAATTTGATGTTTTTTTATACAATATTTAATTTTTTTTAGCTTCACGCTGTATCCCGCACATACCAGAGTAGGAGGCAACGAGGGAACTTAGAGCTAAGGTACTTCATTTCCCATTAAGATCCCATTCCCCACTTTCTGCCGAATTCTAGAAGAATTGCGTGTTGAGTGGCGGAATGAGCTCAATATTAAATATTTCATTCCCCCGAGTGCGATAGAACCGACTACCGTCCTACGTTTGTGCCCCTGCGGCACAACGTCATCGTCGACGTCATCAATATCAATGTTATGTTTTATTAAATAGTGTAAATTTTAAACTTTTACTTAAAAGTTTGTTGCGACAGTTTCTGGCTGTAAACGTTTCTAGTGCGGGTTCCACTCCTGGGAATGATTGTTTAAATTATTTTTGTATGTTTAAATTAAGTTTAACGGCCGTAATGGCGCAAGAGGTAGGGCATAACTGTAACGCAACGGTTGTGAGTTCGATTCCCACTCATGGAAATGATTATTATTTTTAATGATTATTTCATTTCTTCGTCCTAACACCTTGACTTAAATTAGGAATTCAGAAAGCGAAAAACTAATAAGCTGAATTACATACATAATACAAATATTTTCACAGAAAACCAATTTATTTTCTAATATCCTTTTGAAATTTGGTATTCAGAAAGATGCTATCGTTGCACTCGAGTTCTGGTGCCCGAAGCATTTCAAGTAGTTTAGTTCAATAACACTTTAAGGAAAGTAGCGGCTATTAAGATCCATTTGATGTTATTTAGTGAAACTAATTTTAGTGAAAATGAAATTTTTGCTATATTTTTTTTATGGAAAAGGCAAGGTAACGAGCGTACGGGTCACCTAATGGTAAGTGAACCGTCAAACTACTGCTGCAACAACCTTACTACAATATCTAATTACTAAGCCTGTTTGTTTTACTTGGCACCGACTTCAAAATTATAAAATCTTTCTTTAATTATTTTTGTGTAACAAAATAAAAGTACGTCTTGCTTTGGGTTAAGTAAATTTGTTTTTTTAACTTTTTAGCTCATTGTTTGATGTCGGTTTGTTTTTTGTTAAAAAATAATTTACGTTAATTGTAATCTGTGTATAACTTCACAAACTTTTATATTTTTTTTATATAAGTAGGATTTTTTTATTAATAAGATTTTTAGTGAAATATTTTACTCATATAGAATACATGTAGTACGAGTAAAATATTTCACGAAATTACCTCACAAAATAACCAGTACCTACGAGTACGTAGTGAATGCAAGGAGCAACGTAGCGACGCCGCGGGGACACTTAAATCAAAATTTATTTTACAGCTAAAATTACTGTGGAAGTTATGTGTGAGATGAAATATTTTAGTTTCCCCTAGTTATTTAATGACATTTACCTGCCTGTAAACCCGATGATTGTGGGTTCGATGCCTTCTAGGAGCAATGAATTATTTTAATTTTCTCCGCTAGGGTTAATTCGGCGTTGAGTTACGACATTCAACACACAATGTCTGAACATTAGAGCAATGCTTTGACAACCTACACGTTATATGCGGGATAGAGCGTGAAGATAAAAAAACCAGTTAGATGCGAATTGGACTCGCCCACCGAGGCTATCACAGTAATTTCAGGATTGTAGGTCAACGAGAAGTAAGTCAACTGATAAAAATTGACAAACTTAAGTTAAATTCATTTTGTATGAAATTGACTACAAGTATAAGTTTGTAATGATTTTTTTTCTATGAAATATCTATAAAAATTCACTTGACGGATTTTTCCCTCTATTTCTATTGTAAGTTCTAATTTCATGACAAATAAGATAAAATAGGTTTTGATAAGATAGGTTTTGATTACGCGAATTTCACTGAAAATGCAAGGAAATTAATACATAAGTTTAGTAAATTTTCATACGTTGACTTAGATGCTAAAATTTTTCTGTGCTCTACGGGACCGTAGATCTATATCTTTCGTAATAATTTCAGCATGATACCTCTAGGAAATCTCGAGATAAATGATCTTGACAGATGGACAAATGTACAAAAATATAATCCTATAGTATCCATTTTTACCTTTCGAGATACGAAACCCTAAAAAAATAACTATAAAATACAATTACATACACGTACATAACTTACAAAACTATAAAGAAGCTAAGCTACGTTAAATAAATAGCCCTTCGACCACGACTCTCTATAGTGTCTTAAACATTTGAACCGTTTCATTCGATACCTACTTTACAAGTATGTTACTCTTGGGTACAACTTTTAATGTTCTCAAGAACTAACATATATTATGTATGAATTTCCTTTATATATTATATTATATATATAAAATCGAAAGGTCACTCACTCATCACGAAATCTCAGAAACTACATGTGCTAGGAATCTGAAATTTTGCATAGGAGTTACTTATAGGACGTAGGTGCTCGCTAAGACGGGAATTTGCAATATTCGACTTCTAAGGGGTTGTTTTTGGGGTCGAAAGTTTGTATGAAACTTCGATACTACAAATGCTAGGAGTCACAAATTTTGCATGGACGTCACTTATAAGACGTAGGTACTCATGGTGACAGAAATTAATAATAACGTTGTTCACGCAGGCGAAGCCGCGGGCGGGCCGCTAGTATATATATATTTGCGGTACTAAATACCAATAATACTGGTACGCGGTGGTAGTCGCTTTTAATGTCAATGTTTTTAACCGATTTAGAAATCAGAGGTTATCAGTTTGACATGCATGTGCTGAAAATGAAGGTATAATATTTAAATGTCGTAATATTAGAGGCCGTTGTGGCGCAGAGTCCCAAACGTTCGACTGTAAACGCGTGTCTGTGGTTTCGATTCTCACTTGGGGGAATTAATAAATATTTCATAATAAATATTTTCCTATCCTCGCTCTGGTTATGAGGCAAAATGCGGTGTTGAGTTTTGCAGTCAACGCGCAATGCCTGAAGTATGCGGCGGAAAGTGAGGAACGGAAGTGTTTTAATACTAGATTCCTAGGTGCCTTCTGCCTAATCAGTTATGTGCGGGATATAGCGTGAAGTTAAAAAAACAAAGAAACCTAGTGTTAAGACATCCCGGTCCCATTAAGACACTTCCGTTTCCCACTTTCCGCGAATTCCGAATTCTGCAGGCATTGCCTGTTGAGTAGCGGAAAAATCGTCGCAACCAAAGCGAGGATAGGAAAATATTAAATATTTTATTTCTGCGAGTGGAAATCGAACCAACGACCCCCATTTTGTGCCCCTGGACCATTGGCCTCCTTAAATGTTAATTAATATTAAAAAATACAATTTAACTTTGAATGCCAAAAATAATATATTTTGATCAGTAATTGAGGCTTACGGCGTCCATCTTTCAGTGGAAGCAATATAATTGGTTTCGAGTTACAGTGACATTTAGCTGTAGAAACTTACAATTCTATACTATGTTATAAGTATGACTTTATTTCTATTGTATTCTTTTAAGTGACTTAACAATTTTTTTATAATAATTCTCTTTTTTTAGATTCACGCCGTATCCCGCAGAAGGGAACTGGGGAATTAAGAATTCTGGAGAAATTTGGAGACACAGGTATGAGTAAATTATTATTCTTTTTCAAAAATATTGCTGCTTAAGATACGGTTGTAATAAATTATTTCTACGTTTTAATTATAAAAGTTTTAAATATAATACAGTACACTATAAAGTCACTAGCATTGAAGGCACTATGCCTAAGAATACACTACAAGGGTGCCCATAAATCAAATTAAACCTGGTACCAATACCACTTAGTCATGCGACGCGTGTTCACGAAGGCACGAGGAATATTTTTGTGGACGGCACGTTATGTGGACGTCATTTGATTTTTGTACTTAGAACTTACATAGTGTAAGCAACGTAGGCAACATAATGGATTCTGTTTTGATATTAGGAATATACTTAGAAATATATATGTGGGAATGGTGAAAGAAGAACAATCACAATTAATAACATTTTCTTTCTTTTATTCATCCTAAAGGATGTCTCTATACTCGTCACAGCTTGTTTTTTTATTCTCTCCTAATTCTGACATATACCACATTTTATCTTTTTAATTTAATAAAACCTCTCAAAGACCAATAAAACCTCTAAACTATCCCACATATATACGTTTTGTTTTACTTCCTTGGATTCGAATCTTCAATGCAATATCGCTAGTTGAACAGAATGGAGAATGAGAAGAAAGTCGACAGTAGTTCACTCATAGGCCGTTGCGGCTAAACTGTAAACGCGAAGGTTGTGGCTTCAATTTCCATTCGGAGAAATGAATTATTCTCATTTTCTCGTTCTGCATAGAAACAGGACAATAAATAGCATTGAGTTTCGTCACTTACGTCACAACGACCTTCGCCTTAAGCCCACAACGACCATGTCCAATTAGTAGGTTCCACATGTGTGATGACAGCGTTAATGATGGTGATGATTAATTGATTATTTAATGCTGTGTTGATTTAGACTCGATATTCAATATTTACCTTAGCTAATTAGGCGTTTACTTTAATTTGGATAGCTGTATCGGATAATAGTTAAAACGTTATCGGTCCTTTGAATGACTGACAGTATTCATGATAATTGTTGCTCTGTTCCGGTTAATAATTTTTAAAATAAATTAATTATATTTATTAAATGCATGAAAATCGTTAGTAAGGTAACTTGCATATGCAAGTGCATGCATGAGTTTCGAATGAACAGGCGATATTTGATGGTTTTCGTCGTGGTATTCATAAATTACCATAAGAATTTCTTTTAATATATTTTTTTTTTGTTAAAAAATCTGGTATAACTAATGCTTCACGATGTATCCCGTACATAGCACGGTTAGGTAAAGGGAACGAGATATATTTTTTGATCCACACTGCTATATAAAATTATGCAAAATTTTTGTATATTATAGAAAGTTAAAGGGATATAAACGTAACATATAATATTCAAAGTAGAAGGTAAAATTGAAACGTTTATTCCAAGAGGTGAGTGGATCTTCGATAATTAAATCACCGATTGGGCGGTCACCTGAATGGCAATTACGGAATACGGAAATAGTGATCCGTTGGAAATCGAGCCAAAAGGTAGAAAACAAGGTTATTTACGGATTGGAATTTGTTATATTAGGTCATTGGATATGGTGGAGAAGTTGTCAATATTAGATTTTTTCTGGTGAAATTGTTTAAAATTTTAAATTTTAAATATTTTTTATTTAGATAAAGTGCGCCGTATATTTATACGCTATATTATACTAATTTTATTTAGAAAAAATAGAAAAAAATATTTAAAAATGTTTTCCTTTAAATATTCTTATAGACAGAGTACCTGCTAAGCTTTATCTAACATTAACTACTTTAAATGTTATATTGACAGATATAATATTTATATATTATATTAAACACACAATTAGATATATCCGTAACAGGTTCTATAGTTAATACATAAAGGGCGGCGTTGGGTTCCATCACTGAATGCCCAATGTCTTAAAAATTGCAAAATGTACGATGTGAAAAAGTGCGGAACGGAATGAATTAATACTAAATTCCCTCTGCCTACCATCTGCGAGACAAAATGTGACGAAATAAATAAATATCTAAAAACCCCTAACGTAATGTAACGTATCCATAATAAGCGGAAAGATAAATTTCTCAGAACGTCAATTAGATAAAGATTCACACGATGTTGGTGCTAAATTGAAACAGATTACACAGATACGCCGCACTGAACGAGATACCAATATTTATGAAGATACCTACTAGCGACCCGCCCTGATTCCTGACTTCTTGGGTATTATATAATGAAGGTAGCATAAAATATATTTTATGCTTACTTTTTTCTTAGCTAGTGTTTAGACACTCCGTTCTTCACTCTTCGCCTCAATTCGTATTTTGTCATTGCGTATTGGATGCAGGAACTCAGCGACGCGAGATGTAATAATAATAATCTTTACGTAGTAAATGAAAATAATTTATTCTCCGGAGTAGGCATCGAATTCACAACCACCCTGTTTGCAGTCAAACGCTGCAATGTCACATTGCGAAATCTACTAACAAATCACTACTTTTAAGTAGTTTCCCAGGTATTTTGTAGATACTTGAAGGAACCTAATGAAATCAAAAATGTATCAGTTTTTAACCGATTCAAACCTAATTAATCGCTCTTAGTCTTCACTCAGATATTCTTCAATTCAAGTTGAGAATGAAAGTAATTAAGTGGGCAATCGTAGTATCTCACTGAGAACGGAGTGTCTTAACACTTCGTTTGCTCTGCCTATTCCGTGGGATTTATATGTGCGGGATACAAGCTACATGTTAAAAAATAATATAATTATGTCGTTTACCTCTCTGAAAAAAAAAACATCCCACCAAATGTCCATCATCCATCAACCTCATAATAAGAGACCATTTTGGGCACTGTTTCTTTCTTCATACTCTGCTAGGGACAACGCGTAAAGCAAAAAGTGTTTATATATATAACAATTCTCATATTGATAACTTTCAAACCAACAAATAACTTCAATTTCAAAATGTAATCACAGTATATACAATAGTGGCAATACCAAAGTCGCTGTAGTAACGTAACCTAATTTTGAATTACATAGGCTTTCCATACAAAATAGTATTACGCCGCAACACACACTATCAATGCCGTTTATTCCCATATATATGAGACAGTTAGTGTGAAACTGGCCTATATTGTGTGATACGGATATTACAATGAATAAACTATTTTTGGCTCCCGACTGTCACGAGGGCGTCGTCGACCGTCACGAGGCTGAGCGCAGCATTGAATTCCGCCACTCAACACGCAACGTTCCAAAAAATGGGAAGCGGAAGTCTCTTAAAGTGGAACGAAGTGCCTCTAGGTTCCTAGGTTCTTTCTGCATACCTTACCTTGCTATGTGTGTGAAGCTAAAAAAAAGTTTTCTCATTATGAGGTCATTGTAACCCAGTGAGCCCGCTGCTAACTTTAAAAGACAGGTTTGCGTATTCCATCTGTTCTGGGAGGATTTCTTGTTATAATTATTTAAATTATTATTACCTCTCCGTGGTAGACCAGTGCTGCGTAGTTCCACCGTCAAGGTCAACATGCAATGTACCAAAGGTTGGGCGGGTTGGGAATTTAGCAACTTTACACTAGGTTCCCATTGTCTATCTTATTATGCGGAAAAAGGGAAAGCTGCTAAAAATAATCATTCATCAGCTTCACGCTGTATCCCGCACATAGCAGAGTAGGCAGAAGGAATCTAGTGTTACACTCCGTTCCCCACTTTCCGCCGAATTCTGGAGTTGAGTAGCAGAACTGAGCGTAGAAATAAAATTATTAAATTTCCTCCGAGTAGGAACCCACAACCATCGCATTGCAGCCAGATGCTGTGCCATTTTTTACGGCAGTAATACTGAAAAATATAATCTGCTGAAAATGCCCGTATATCTCATAATAACTGTCCATTGGAATATAATACATTTGCATTTGGACGAGAATGTTCACTTGTCAATAATTATTACGTGGTTGACGCGATCGACATGTCACCCGTACTGAAATGGTATTAGTGTGACATGTATGTAACCACGGATTTTTCAGCCTGAAAAAATCCTAGGATTTTGCTAAAAAAATGGCTATTCGAATGAAATATGAGCTAGATTTTGGTGATGTGACGATATGAATGTGGATTTATAAGTAAATTGACGACGACAGGCGTTCGTTGAATTTTGTATAATTTTATTTATTGTTTTTTTTAGAATCACGCTGTATCCCGCATACAGTAGGATAGGCAGTGGAAACCTAGTGTTTAGACTCTTGCATAGTTTACACCGAATTCTGGACGCATTCTGGTTGAGTGGCGGTACTTGATGCCGCTCTTTGCCTCGACACCACTCTGTTAGGCGAGTGTTTTAACACTACGTTCCCTCCTTTATGCGAGATACAGCGTGAAACTAAGAAAAAAAAATAATAATAATTTTTATCAAATATAATCGAACCCCCTACCATCACGCGTACAGCAGGACTATTCAGTGGGCTAAACATTGTTTTATCAACATTTTCTTTTATTCACAATCAATATAATACATTCAACGATATCCATTTGTTTAGGTGTTGATATAAATTCGTGGGTAATGCGTAATTTATTCATGAAAAACGCGAGTATCATCCGTTCGAATCAGTTACATGAAGGCGGATATAACATAAGTTGATTTTTACTTTTCACAGTGTATTTTTCTATATAGAAATCGACATTTGTGATGTTTTGATTTAGATTTTTATGTGAGGCTGTTGTAGCAATGGGGCTTGATTGTGAACGTGATGGTTGTGGCTTCGGTTCCCACTTGGGATGTAATGTTTTTTTTTATTTCTCAGCTCTGGTAGACAAATCGCGTCTTTTAGTTCTGGTACTAAACACGCAATGCCTCCAGGAGTTGGAAATGATCTTAAAAATTCAGGAGAAAGTGGTGAACAGATTGTCTTAACACTAGGTTCCCAAATTCCCTTTGCTTAGGTTAAAAAATATATTATCGATTAGAATCTATATAAAAAAAACTTATACGTTTATAAAAAACTCTTCCCACATGACCTATTATACCTCTTCATCCATATCACAGAACATTAGCCAACTCTGAAACCTTGTCTAACAATGCTATGACTTATATAGATGTGCCTTGTCATTACTATCATTAATAATTATTATATTGACAGCCAGAATGGGTGGGTGGCTTATCCGCATTATACGAACGTGTCCTTTATTCTGAATGACGAATTATCAAAGAGATTTTGGACTATAATAGATAAGTTATTTATAAAGTTGACATATCCTATCCTATCCTATCCTATCCTATATCTTATAAAACAAAGTCGCTTTTCGTGTCTGTCTGTTGTTTCTAACTCTTCTTCTTCTAAACCACCCAACGGATTTTATTGCGGTTTTCACCATTAGGTCGAGTATTTTTCGTAGAAGGTTTATATATAGTTTATTATTTGTACATTCTTATGTAAATTAACATAAATACGAAAAATATGAATAAAGTCCTACCCGCTGAGACACTTTCGCGCATGCGCTGCTTTAATGGTAAGTACTACATGAAAAAAATGTACTGGAGTATTGTTCCTCTCAATGAGATCTACAAAAAAGTCCGCGAGAGCATATTTTTATCTTTTAAGGATAACGTGTAGTGATCATATTTCTGTCTAAAAATAATAATTTCAATATATTTTTTATTGTGAGGGATATTTTTCCATAATGGTATTAATCCTTATCCTTTAAAATACTTTATTAATTTTCTACGTTAAACGAAGATAAAATTTGCTTTTTACACAATTTCGAAATTGCGAATAGTTTAAGAGAAAAACGCATTTAATTGTTGACACATCACGTCGTTGACACTTCAGCTGTATCGACTCAAGTTTCACTTATCCCTTACTCTCAGCATATAAATAAGTATATTAGTTACGTTGGCCATTTAATGTAGATCAAAACTGTCTTTTACTGTTTTTCATTTTAATAAGTACTTTAGAAGTTGTTACAATATCAAAAAATCCTTGCTGCGAAACGGCTCGCCACTCGCCATGCGTCCGCCGCGCCCGCCTGCCTTACACGCATCGGTGGTTCAGTGGTAGAATGCTCGCCTGCCACGCGGGCGGCCCGGGTTCGATTCCCGGCCGATGCATTCTATTTAATTTTCCTCACAGGCAGCCACGTAGTGCTTGCTTTTCATCAGGGACAGAATACCCTCTTCAGCATTAACCACAAGCAAAAAAAAAACCCGCCTGCCTTTATAGCAACGAAGATTTAGATGCGTTTGCACGTATTGGATAATTGGAGTTGAATGTATTATTTCAGCGCGATATATTTGGTTTCATATTTTTTGTAGTAGTTATTAGTAGGTAGGTTTTTGTTTATAATTTCTTCCGTTTAAAAATAGTCATTTAACTATCTAAAAATAGTCATTTAAATATATTTTAATAAGTACTTGAAAAGATTAGTAGCACAGATTTAAAATTACGGTACCTACTAAAAAATCCTTGCTGTGTAAAACAATTGGAAAATCCTTATTGAAACTACAAAAATGCGGGTTGCATTAGGGTTTAATTAATTTTCACATTATCTTAAGTGCTTTGCAAACATACATTACATGAATAATCCAGTAGTTAAAGCGGGCGAAGCCGCAAGAGGGTCGCTAGTTGGAATATAAGATTGGATACATAAATTATTAGATTTGGTATATTATACATGTGTAACCAATCTATCTCTAATAAGAACAGGATATTTAATAATAATCAATGGAAAATAGGAGACCAATAAAAACTAAAATTTCTTCAGAATCACTGAACGATTTAAATAATATTATTCTTACTGCAAAGCTATCAGGCCTATACATTATATAGGGTATAATTTTGAAGACTAGAACACCTAATGTAGAACCATAATATTCCAGCTAAACTATTAGAAATAAAAAAACCGTCCACACTCCACGCAAGATGAGGCGGACAACAAAATGATCCTGGGCTTCAAGAAGGCTTCAAGATTTTTCCCTTTGAGGTACTCCATATCCCGCACGATAGTAGTATATGAGACAATGAATCGCTACAGCTTTATAATAATAGAATAGATATGACTTTTATCTCTACCAGCTAAAGCGATATCCATTGACATATTGTATGAATCTCTTATTTTTTGAATAGGGATGTTACGTAGAATATTTATTGTTTTATAATAATTGGATAACGAGATCAAATAAAATTGAATGGATATTTGTGTTTGTTCACGTAAACAAAAGGGTGTACTGTGACTTCAGTAATTGAAATATGAAAATGTTTCAATCCTAGTATGTAATACTCAGAGTAGTGAGTAAACTAAGAAAATTGGAGAAGAAGAAGGAAAATTTTTACTTCCTTTCGGAAAGAAGAAGGAAAAGGTTTAATATAAGCTTTTCTGCTTGTTTTAGTAAATGATACAAGTAATGCGCCAGCTTTGTTTTACTTGGTATACATTTTCTGCGCGCTAAATATGTTTAAGAGAATTTATATTATTTAGAAATTTTATTAATTTAATTTCACTGTCCGATTCTCGTAACGTGGAGCGCGGCGTTGAGTTCCGCCGTTCATTCAACAGAAAGCTAAATCCATTGTCTCTTGACATTACGTTTTTTGTACCTCGCTGTAAGTAAAATAAAAAGCAAATAATTATATATTTTTCCTAAAGTCGATTTTATATACAGAACCATAGGTATGTCAGTCACGTTGCAACTGCACTACGATTGCAAAATATTTAAGCTTCAACCCTACAAGTGACCTGTAAATAATATATGAAACAAATTATACTGTCAGTTTAAACCAATACCAAATATACAGTTGCCAAAGATTAAATTATAGATATCAAAGATATGTGGAGAAATCGACTGTTTTATTTATTTGGTATATTCTTCATACGTGATACAGTTTATTGTTCGACTCTACACGTGGTGGTTGTGGATTCGATTTCCATAAGAAGCATATTCTTTTTATATTTTCACGTTGTATACCGCACATGGCAGGGTAGGCGAAGTACCTTAGTGTTAAGACATTCCGTTTCCACCTGTCTCTCCAATTTTCGAGACACTGTGTGTTATTTGAGTGACGGATCCCAAAGCCGTAGAAATTTGGAATTTGGATTGTATGTACTGTGTAGATAAGAGAGTATAGGAAGCGACAAGTTCAACTAAGAGTTGAATTCTCCAAAATTTTACGGAGAAGGGAAAAAACGAGAATTTCCATTTTACGTCTTAAAGTCTTTACAAACTGGTCTTCAAATATCTTTTTTTATTAACTTCACATGTATCTCGCACATAGCAGTGAAGGCAGAGGATACCTGGCAACCTAGTGTTAAGACTCTCCTTACCCTTTTTGAACTTTGCGCTGATTTGTTAAAGTATTTCGTGTTGAATGGCGGAACACGGCGCCGCGCTTTGCTATATTACCAGAGCAAGGAAACTAAATTTAATTGTTTTTAAAATTATAAATGGCTTTTCCCAGTTCATCGTATTTACATAGAACTACTTTGGACACTCGAAGCGAAGCGAGTGCTCTCGTGAACGCTCACCTGCAATACAGAATATTAAAATAATATTCTTTATAGGAAATCTTTGGGCGATTTAAAGCAGAGCTGGATTTATTTCTATTTTATGTAATAGATTTGTTTCTTTTAACGCTGTTTTATTCAAGTGGGTTGTAAGTACTTGGAATTTTAAGTTTAATCTTCCAAGATATAAATCAATTATTTTTTTGTCATTAAAAATCTACGTATCATTATTGAAACATTAAAAAATATTATTTTTTAAGTGTAATTCCACATATTTTATATTTTCATTTCCTTTCCTCTGTTATCGAGCCTGCTAATCAACATGCAATGCCACAAGAATTCGTTGGATAATGGAACGTGTCTTCTTAACATTAGGTTCCCAGGTTCCCTCTCCCTACCCTCCTATGTGCAGCATACAGTGTGAATTTACAAAAAAAAAACATATTTCAAGTAAATTTTTCTAAAAGGAAAACACAATCTAATATCTCCCAGCCATCCTATAACAGGATTGTGGACAGTAACTCCGCTGGCTAATGAAGGCCTTCCCTCGAGACTGTCGTTAGATAAGCTCTAAGCCGTGTGAAATTAAAATATCTCAAATTCAAATATTCCGCAGACGTTAGGCCCTTGGGGCTCTTAGTCGTTGTCATTTTTAAGAAAAAACTTAAATAAAGAAACAAAATTGTAAGAGCTATATTTTGTTTTTTATTGCTTAGTAGATATTATTAAATTCAAATTCTTCGGCGTTAATTTTCGCAACTTAACACACAATGTAAGGTTCCCTCTGCGTACTCACCAGACTAGATAGAAGGAGCCTGCGAACAGCATGAAGATTATAAAAACCGGTAAAGTGCGAGTCAGAACGGTGGGCTACACCGTAGCTTTCGTTCCAATTTCATGATCAAAGGTAAGAACAACTTAAAGGTAAAAGTTGATAAGTTTAAGTTTGTGAGCATATTCATTCATTTATGAATTTAACTAAAAAATCTAACTTTGTAATGATTTTGTTCTCTGAAATACTTATATTTTTTTGGACTTTTTCTTTATTTGTATTATAAGTTCTCACTTCATGCCAAATTTCATAACTGTAGATAAATTACGCGGCGAATTTCTATGCATAAATGCTCGATTTGCTCGATATGCTCATTTGATTGTGTTGACTTAGAAGCTTAATTTTTTTTATGCTCCACGACGTTACCTTAATTTTTAAAAAGAAAAGCTGTTAAATTTTTTTATTGTTCTGTTCTAAAATGTTGTCCAATCTGAGGAGATACAAATCCTGCTTGTTTTTTAAACCAACGCTCCACCTTGTCTTTTCCAGAGCGAGATAATGAGAAAGATATGAAACATAAATCAACATTCTTCCGAGCGAGGTATTCACAACCATCGATCAATGAAAGTCACCTATACATACATAATAGAAAAAAATCTACAAAAAATTACACAATATTTTAAACATTTTCTCTTCTATACCTATATAATTTTAACGATATTACAAATTTTTGTCACAGGTAACTTTGTTAACACTACAGTGCTATATAAACACTTTCTTTCAATTAACACGTTTAGTAAAGGACTGAAGGAATGGCTTCTTTAAAACTATAAACATCAAACGTATCTATTCCATACTGTTGAATACACGTGGTTATATTTTAAACAAGAAATATTTTTAAAAATACTTTAAAATTTATTCTGGAAATGTTTATAATGTCTAAAAATTGTATAATACTATCTCTAGTTCTTTTCTGTTGTTTGTTTGTGGATGCCTCACAAAATGAACTTGAAGCTAGAGGAAAGAAGAAAAAAATTGCTTTACTAGGTGAGTTTTGAATTTTGACTTTTTAATGAGATTTTTGAAGAAAAAAACTTTATTAAATTCAAGGTCGCGCTTTGTCTTATTGCCAGGGCGAAGGATTGTAAATAATTCAATGGGAATTGAACCCACCACCGTCGGGGTTACAGTCAGATGCTCTGCCTCTATTTTCTTATTTATTTACTAAAATTAAAACTATTAGACTTCCACGTTAGTTTCGTATATAATTTGACTAAGAACTTTGAAAGCTGGAAAATTGAAATTAAGTTCACCAAGTAAGAGAAAGTCTACGAAGTAAGCACTAAGAATTAAGTAATTATATAATGCAACGTCAGATGCAAAAACAAGCTTAATATTAACTTTACTTGAAAATATTATTAAAATTAAAGCCGTGGTGCGTGTAACGTTGTTGTACCGACTTCTAAATTATAAAATGTTTTTTTTTTTAGTTATTGTTTGAAGTCGGTTTGATTTTTGTTAAAAAATAATTTATTTTGCCTTACGCTGTATTCCTTATATATAATAGGGTCTAGTGTTAAGACACTCCGATTACCCCCGTCCATACAAAAACTATTCGATACATATTTTTAGCTCATACGCTAAAACGAGAAATAACCAAGTAATCATAATTATTCATGAGAGTGCAACCGCGGGTGGAGAACTAGTCTTAAAATAAAACAAAAGAGTAAACTAACACCCAGCTAACGCTTCAGGAACAAAATTGACTTAAATGTTCCCTGTTTCTTGCCAAAGTTATTCACTTTAACAGCAGTTAAATGAGTTTAAGTAGTTATTTAGCTCAAAGTAATTACTTTAGTCATATTAGCTCGTAGATTAGGGAACGGAGTGCCTTGACACTAGATTTGTTCTATCTACCCTGCTAGATGTGGGATATAGCGTTAAATAAAAAAAAAATAATAATAAAAGCATTTTTTTTTCTTTATTTTTACAGTCTACGTCGCTGATTTGGTACTAAAGAAATTCTTCATACTGAAGCTCATATACGCGTTCGTTTTCTGGGTGGTGCTGCATAAAGCTGGGTACTTCTTAAGTTGGTTCATCAGTTATATGAAGGAACAGAAATCGACCCACCACTCACACGGGCAAGAGTATTACGGGCCACATGGTCACTATGACTATGGGTCCCATGGACCTTATAGGAAAGAAAGCCATGGAATATATTAGTATTATAATGGAGAACGGAAGTGTCTAAATGGGGGCGGAGTTTCTTAACACTATGTTCACAGGTTCCCTCTGCCTATCCTGCTATGTGCGGGATACAGCGTGAAGCTAAAAAAATATATATCATTATAATAAACTAGTTGTAGTCCACGACTTCGTTTGCGTGAATTACAAAAGGTAAAAAAAGTCAGAGGAAGCCTAGTGTAAGAAACTCCGCTCCCCACTTTTCGCCGAATTCTTGAGGCATTGTGTGTTGAGTGGTGCACTTTGCCTCGTTACCAGAGTGAGACAAAAAAATATTAGTTCATTTCATTTTCAAAAAATCAAACTTAGAACCTGTCGCGTCCACGCGCTTGTACCTCTGTGCCACGACTGGCCTCCATATAAAATATTTCGAAAAAAAAAATTTCATTGAGGTTATATAAACCACCAACTTGTAGTAAAACAGATTATTCCAAAGATATAATTAATCAATAATAATTATTAATAATTAGTTTTAAGGTTATTTATTTTGTAAATACGCTAAAATAAAGGAAATAATAAACATATGATATTTTATTTGAATAGTGGCCGCCCGCAACTTTGGTAACGTGAACTAAAACGTAGACGTTTGTTCCAATAGGATTTTCGAGAAATTCTCTTGCTCCCCAACCCTCCCCAAGGAACTTACTTGCCAAATTTCAGAATTCAAAGTTATGTAGTCAGACAGCGTATTGTCTGTCACTCGGTAACGGAAGAGGTATACGAGTATATACGTAGTCTGGGCATACATACTGTTACAATTTAAAATAAACAAAATCTTAATTTACTTCAATGTAGAAATACGATTTTTTTCAGGAATTCAAGGGTACTCGTATATGAGTATATGGTTTGAATTTCAATTGGATATCTCCAAGCGTTTCTGAGATAAAGGGGCTTGACAGATAGACAGACGTACAATAAACTGATCTTATAAAAGTTTCTTTTTTCCTTAAAAGATTCGGAAAAACTAAAACTAAAAACAAAAAAAAAAACTATAAATTCGATATTTTTTAAACTAAAACAATTAAAATTCTTACATAGAATGATGTTATTTCATTTAAATGTTCCCTATCTAAACTTGGTGTCTGATTGCGTATTAAACGACAAGAACGGCCAGTCTCGTCTGCCGGGCCAAGCTGGGATATAATGTAGTGTTCCTAGCTTAGCCTGGATTATATAGCTGTCTAGACTGACTAATTCCTTAAATTAATATTTAAATACTAAATAGTGCCATTACGAATAGTTCATATGGACTTAAATGTATGAAATGGTTGTGAGATTCAAATTTATTTGGAGGAATTGATATTACGGCAATAACATATCCCTAAAAAAAGAAACTTTATACTTATTCTCTGATATTATTACACAGATTGTCCACTTTCCGCTCGAATTCGAGATGATGTGTGTTGAGTGGCGCAATTTAACGCCGCGCTTTGCCTTGTCACCAGAACGAAGAAATAAAAATATTAATTCTAGTAGGAGTCGAACCCAGTACCTTGGCGTTTACAATCGCACTCTAGTGACGGCTTGGAAAATTTTTCCGAATAAACTTGTGGATACATATTATTCGTTTATATTGGCCACTCACGCTTTTTTCAGAGTGGGCAATGGTGTCAAATATCAAACATTTGACGTATGACATTCCTCACTTTTCTCCAAATTTTCGAGACATGCATGTTGAGTGGCTAAACTCAATAACGCGTTTAGTCTACCAGAGAGAGAAATGATTATAAATAACATAATTACCCCGAGTTTGGATCGAACCTACAACCCTCGCGTTTGATGTCAGACTATCCCATTGCACCACGATGTGTTCATCTGAAAGCGTATATAAAAATTTAATGATACAAAAGTAATATTTGCAATTGCATCATTTAACCCTAAACTAATCGAACCTGCTCCCAATGTATGCTTTAATAAAGATATTGATTGGACACGCTTAACTCGATCTCGAGGGATTCTCTTTACCTGTCCCATTGAGTACGTAACCTGAATAATAATGTCAGTTGCTTCATAGATTGAAGTACGAGTACTATTGATTAGATAGGAAGTTGTAGATTTTGTTTCTTTTACATAAGAATATATTTTGATAATGTTTCTTATTTTTGGTTCACACTGTATCCCGTACATAGAAGGGTGGGTAGGCAGAAGAAACCTGGGAACCTAGTGTTCATACAATTCGTTCCAATTAAGACACTCCCGTTCCTTATTTTCCACCGTACTCTTAAGGTATTGCGTATTGTATGGTGGAAATCAATGACCTGATTTACATGTTTACCAGAGTGTAAGTTGTATTTTAGAATATTTTTTATTGAAAATTTATATATAAAAAATATGGCTAATTAAAAAGTTTAAGGCTTACATTTCATAGTTGTAATGTTTCTAAATAAATATAATTTCAATGTAGTGCACTCAATGTTCGTAAATAAGCCTAAGTTAAAAGAGGAATGGCCTGCTGCTGTCTCGATTTTGTAAGCAAAATTGGTTTTGAATTAAATTTTTTATGAACTTATTACCACTTCAAGCATTTTCCTCTACTGGTTCCTTTTCCAGTTAGAAACACTGCGTATCGGGTTGCGGAACTCAACGCCGCGTCGTATAAATATATGTTCAAAATAAAAAAAAATCACAATCATTGCAAACTTGCAAAGGTATTTTAGACATCACTTTGCCTCTACAGTCGAACGATCTAAATTATACGGCTAAATAACCTTAAAGCCATTTCCTCTATCAGTTAAGCTACCAATTCTAGAAGTGTTATAAAGTGTTAGTACGTAAGTAGGTGCTCGCGAGTCCACCGAGCACATGTTACTGATAGCGTTTAAACTTGTTTCATTTAGTTTTTACTGTAGCAGCTTGGGAAGGGTGACCATGAATCAGTATAGCTTTTGGGTATTTTTTTAGATCCACGCTGTATTTACACGCTCACATAGAAGCGTAGGCAGAGAGAATTCGGGAACCTAATGTTAAGATACTTTGTTTTCATTAAATACTTCCGTTCTTCACTTTCAGCCAAATTCTGGAAGCGTTGCGTGTTGAGTGGTGGTACTTAACGTTGCGTTTTGCTTTGCCTTGTACCAAAACGGGTATTTTTCATATATATTTTTTAGGCTACTTTAATTAACATATAATATGTATTTAGTCAAAAAGTCTTATATAGTTCAAAATAGGCATTATTCGTAACGTACGTAACGTAATAACATTAGTCACCACTCTGAAAGAAGAGAGAAGAGTGTAAAAACAATGTTCTAAGCCTGAATGCGAGAGCACTTTAATTATTTTCCATTTACAATTTAAAAATGGTCACCCTACATTAGAGAACGTATCGGTAATAACTCGTAGTAACTGCAGGCTTTATACGCTGCAGGCATCAAGGCGCTCCATTCTTTTTATAGCACATTATTGTATTTTTAAGAACTTCTCTACAAAATAACCAAGTGAATATATTGTGCATACTAAACTATTGGATGCCAGTTTGTCGTATATACTACTATACTTTTTTATTACTATTTGTTTTTTTTTTCAACTTCACATAGTGTCCCCTTTAAGTTTCCCACACAACGCCAAATTTTCGAAACATTGCGTTTTGAGCGGCGGAACTCATCGCTGCTCTTTGTCTTCTTACTAGAGTGAGACAATGAAAATAATTCACCGAAGCGGGAATCGAACGCATGACCAGAATGCCTTAGCACTAGATTATTTCTTCCTATAAAGCAGGATAAAGCTTCAAGTTTTGGAATAAAATATTATTACACCTGGACTATCAAAATTCAGCACTTCATTTTACTTGTTTTGCTACTCGTCTAATGAACTAACCTGATGTACCTCGTATAACCTTTTGCAAACAATTTACTTCAAAATATACTCTATTAGCTCAAGTAATAAACCATACCTGTACAAGGATGCTGGGGAATATTAAGCAAATATACGACGGCTATAACATCGTGGCTCTGTAGTCCGTTATGGAGAGTTTAAAGCTAAAATTTTCTATTTTATTTAAAGAATATAACTTCAATCTATGTCCTGCATATAGGTGAGAATGTAGAAGGGAAAAAAGGAGAAAATTATTTATTGATAAGACACTCCGTTTCCCACTTTCTGCCCAAGTTTCGAGACTTCTTGTTACCAACTTAAAGTCAAATAAGTAAGAATCGTACTGCCTTTTTTAAAACTTATTTCGCTGCTAGGGATGATAAATTCCACAAGCAGAGAAATTTCATAGATCTATCAAATCAGCTTGTAAAATAATCTTACGAAAATATAGTATAACTTTTTCTTTCTATTAAGAAAAACAAGGAAATGCGACCATTATGTCTCACAGGATGAAAGATTACATAAATAATGGTAGAAGCAATTACGACCGGAAACAACATGAATAATTTATTGTTATTTATATGTGGGGTAGTAATAAAAATATATTCTCTTTTAGTAGTGTATGTGCGTGAGGCTATTATGGCGTAGAGTTTGATTCTATTGGAATTCGATTTCCAGTTGAAAGGAATTTTCTATTTTTTTAATACGGGTAATTATGCTATTCAACATACAATGTCTTAAAATATCGTTAAAAAATAAATAATTTAAAATAATTATTTAAAAAAGACCCCCCCCTGAAAAAAAGTGAATAGGAAAAAGAACAAGCTAATAGATCATTGAGGCGTTTAATTTGATCCCATGTTGCACTATTCAAATAAAAGTGTTTTTTTTTCACTAAGTGCAAACGTGTCGCACCGCCGCCATTTTTATTTTTTTTTAACACTCACTTATCTCAATTATGTAAATCCGTTCAGCGGTCCTGAAGATTAATAAATAATATTACATACATATATACAGGGTGTCCCAGGAGTCAACGATAAAACGAAACCAGGTGATAGACCAAGTCATGACAGTTATGAGAATTTTTCTCATAGCTGTCATGACTTGGTCTATCACCTGGTTTCGTTTTATCGTTGACTCCTGGGACACCCTGTATATACAAGATACGTGAGAAAAACGTAACCCGTAACGTCGGATAATAAAAGTAAAAAAATACGACCAAGAAGAAAATAAATAATTACTTTGTTTGTTTTAATGAAGTTTTCTTCTTTATTATCAAAAGCTTCGTTGTACATATTAAAAATATTACGATTACAGAGTAACCTTTTTATTCTCATTTTTAAGAATTTTATCTATTTTAATAATCACAATTACATAAATTTTATTTGTTGTAAGTAATTGTTGTCATTAAAGCTGCTTCACGCTTTTTCTCTCATAGAAGGGTGGGCAGAGGGAACGGAGAAGGAGAGGACGTAATATTAAGATTCCGTTCTCCACTGCCCGTTCAATTTTCAAGATATTGTATGTTGAGTGGCGGAACGTAATATCGTAATGCTGACAATAAAAAATGATAGTTTGGATTAGTCATAAAAAATATCGAAATGTATGCATTCAGTATACAATGACAAATATTAAAAATACGATAAAAAATAGATAAATAATTTTATGGATGCAACGAAGAAAATATAATATTGCTTAATTTAACTCAAGTGAGTGATGCATTTGATTACGTTTCTTACAAAGTTACGACACAGTGAATATCTAATTAAATAAATTTATTATTTTCCCTATAATTTCGACACTATAAATACTGTGTAAATAAAATACACTCACAGACCTTCACATACACATTCACACACACTAACACACGCACACACACACACACACTCACACACACTAACACACATGTGCATGTGTACACTAACACACACACACACTCACACACGCACACGTGCGCCCAATCACATACACGTTCTTACACACACACGCACTACACACAATATCTTTTATCCAAGAAGTGCCAAACGCTTAGTCCACCTTCATCTTAATACACAAAACAATTAAAAAGCTTTCCACTAAAAAAGCGTCGTTTATGAAAAAATAAGAAATGTTGAAATGAAACCGTCTACGTGTCAATTTTCTACTTTAATATTCGACAAGATGAAAACTTTTTACGCTACAACTTTTTCTTCTCTAAAATATGCTCAGGACCTAAGTTTGTTAATTTACAAGTACTTATTACTTTAGCTCTGAGATTTCACTGAATCTTACTTAATTTTCTCGTTTCGTTCGTCGGATTTACTGTGTTTTTATCTTTTAGCTTCACGCCGTGTAGGCGGAGTGAACCTAGTGCTGAAACACTTCGTTCTCCGCTTCTCTAAGCGGTGGAATTCTGCGCTTTTACTTATTACCAAAGCGTGAAAATGAAAATTTGTTAAATGGAAATAGTTAAGAATCGTGTATGACACATGATACGAGTATACACCGTGGTACGGCTGACTGTAGTAGGTTGCATCAAAACGATCAATGTAATAAAATATAATGTCCTTCCTCGTTAAATGGATTATCTAATTAAAAAAATCATTTTTGTATCAAGCCATCAAATTTAATTCCTGAGATTAGCGCGTTCAACCAAACAAATTCTTCAGCTTAATAATTTAAGTACACAAAAAGACAATTTCCCATAAACGAAAACCTACAATTGTCATGTAAATAACTAAAATAACTTTCGTTTTCGTAAATAATAATGTGGAGAAAGAGAAATTTTTTAAAAAGCATAAAATTTGAATACTAAGTAAATCTACATACCCAGCGCGTTCGTGTTAGCACAAAGGAACTTATAAATCGTCACGAACAAGACAATTAGTTACACATAGAACGTTGAAAAGTCAATTTGCTGTGTACTGAAAACAAAAGGCGCTTTTCCCTCGTTTCATACAAATTATGTGCGGGATGGGAGCGTACGTTATTTATTTAAACACCTGTGGTGTGTAAGGTACTTACTGAAAAAAATATTAAATAATATTAAAGAAAAGTCCAAAAACTAGTTAAATTTTTACTTTAAAAATAGTATATTTTAATAACAGAAAAAAATACTGCAAAATTTTGTATTTTTCGTGAAATAAAAATAAACGATTTATTTTAGTATTTATTTTAATACAGTTAAGTGAAAATCATGAAGACACTTTTGATATTAATGTTATGCTTTGTTTACTGTTATTGCTTGGAGAGCAATGATTTATCTATTTTGGAGTCGAGGGCGAAGAAGAAGAAGAGCTCGTTGAAATTAATTGGTAAGTGCTATCGACTTATACAATGAGTGTGGATTTAGTTCCCAATTTGTGTCATTTTAATGTATCAAGTAATATAAATAGTTGGTAATTTTAGTTTTTAGGGTAAACTATAGTTAGAATTAGAAACTACTGACTTTTACCTGTGGCTTTGCTCACGTGGTGAAATGAAAACGACTAAGAGTTAGAGTTAAGGGTGGGTTACATTGCTAAGATTAACGTAAAGTAATATCCTATAGGCTTTCCCGATAAATAGACTATACAACACAAAAATATTTTTTTAATATGTGCCTATAGTTTCTCAACACGCAATGCCTCCAGAATTCGGAGAAAAGTGGGGAATGAAAGTGTCTTAATGGAAATGGAGTGACTTTACACTAGGTGCTCAAGTTCTCTCTGCCTATTTTACTTTTCACACTACATCTACCGCGTAAGAATTAATTACAAATCTATTCCTGGCCTGTTCGTTCTTGAAGACATTTATCATTTTTGTACATTACAAAGTGCTTCAGAGGTCGGAGAAATACTTTGAAAGTCAGAAAACATGGCAAATAGAAATTAAAGACATTAAAGACGTTCTGTTTCGATTCTACGAAACATAGGTAACGAGTCTGAACGGATCCAAGGCAATTTGTTCAGTTAGTTTAAATTGAAAAAATAAAAAGAATTTATATAGAATTTCTACTTAATGGAAAAGAAAATATAACAGAATAGTGGACTCGCCTTCAAAATCTTTTTAATATGTAAAAATATAATGAACTACTATTAAGTTGCTAGTAGCTTTTAAATATTAAAACCAGTTGTAGCCCGTAAATCGTATGTTTGTATTCTACTTGAAGTATTTTCGGCTGTGCATTGTATCTCAGTCACTAAATAATGAAGGAGTTTTGAATATGAACATATGTGACATACATAAGGCTAAAAAAAAACTAAAACTAATTAACCAATAGCGGAATTGAACTCCGCGATTTGAAATTCCTCCTGGTGAATATTGAACCTACAAACATTAAGTTTACAGTCAAACGCCATTTCGGCCTCAAGAGAATGGTAGAAGAATGCTAAAAAACTTTTAATTTGGGTCATATTTACCATAACAAAAGCTGCCGTCGCTAGTGAAGATGTCAAACCCACAAAAACGTTGTGATTTGCATTATATTAAAAGAATTTAATTTATATTATGCATTTTCATACATTTTTTTTCTTTTTCGTACTTAGTCGCTTAGAGACTGCTAGATATTATAGTCAGGCTTGAAATTATGTCATTAAAGATGTTAATATAATCCTTTTTAAAAAAATGTGAGCTATTTCGATTGACTTTAACTATTTGATCATGACTTTAAAAAGTATTAAATATTTTTTTCTATTTCAACAGGCATGATTCTGCTCTTCGTGCTATCAAAGGTGGCCATCTTCAAAGCAGTTTCCGTCTTCCTCATGATGACGTTCTTTCAAAAACTCTTTTCCGTTGGAGGAATTTTACTGAAATACTTCATGAAAACTAAAATGGAGAAGCCACCACCACCTATGTATGGTGCACCACAGAATTATGATACTGTAGGATATAGCTATGGACCTCCGGAACATGAAAGCTCTATTCAAGAAGGATACCCTGGTACTGATGTCGCCAGTTCTTTTGACTGGCTTTTAAATAAACACGTAAAATAATATACAATTGTTTTATTTTGGATGTCGTACTCTTAATTATTTCTATTGTTTTCACGCAGGCGACGCCGTATTTAAAAACTAGTATGTTATAAACATAGACGTTTTAGTAGAATAAGCTTAGATAATAAATAACTCTGAACTCAGTTAAGAGGAAAGAAACGGTAATTAAAATGAAGACAAATGTTGTACGTGATGCAGTTCTATTTAAAGTGTTACGATTAATTACAAGGATTTACTTTTTATTTCTTTAGAGGTCAGGAGTACCTTACTCGTGGGTATGATAATATTTAAAAGAAATTCACAAATACCAGGGTACCTTGAAGTAAATTTTATAAAAATGTATATTTATTTCAAAATTCCTTTTAAATCTCTCAAAGAAGGTAAAAATATTAAATAATCCTTCGAAGGAAGTCCGAGGATTTTCTAGAAAACAAGTTCGTAGAATTCATTCCTCTATCCTTTAAATGTATTTGTAGAATAGTACTAATAAGCTTAGTCTTGTGCTCGTGTACGAAATGATGTTACTGTGAGATTTGGTTTAGAACTCTATCTGTATACTTTACTCCAGTTTTTACTTATATCCTGTGAAATAAGAACTGCAGTAGTATTTCAGTTGGAATTAATGTTATATTTTTATACAAGTTTCACGTTTTTTCTCGTATATCAGAATAGGTAGAGTGAACCTGGTGTCGAAATACTTCTCATTCTTTTCTTCTTTGTCTGAATTCCAGACATTGTATGTTAAGTTGGCAGAACTTAACGCCGTGATTCGTCTTGCTACCAGAGCGAGGAAATGATAATAATTGATACCTCCATATGGGAATCGATCACTCTGTATTGTGGTAGATAAAATAACTAATATGAAGTGGCTGTTATTTTATAGTTATGTTTAATTTAAGTTATGGTTAAATATTTATTATACTAAATGTAATACACTATATTGACCTAAATATTTTGCATTTGAATAAGTTAATGAGATATGATTAAATATAATGATACTGTTTGTGACGTGGAATATGATGATTAACTATTCTTATGGGGAATAGTACAGGGGACGATCGAGGTAAATGTTAAAATATCCCTCTGTTTATCCTGCTGGGTGCGGGGTACAGCGTGAAGCTGATTTAATTTTTATTCTTCTTACTATCCGTTGCTTGTTATTGTATACATCCTGTATACAATTGTATACAGAGGGAACCTAGTTCAGACACTCCGTTCCCCACTGGCTGCTGGATCCTAGAGACAAAAATAAATGTTAAAATTTATATATAAAATACTGTCTTAATATACCACCGACAAGGAAAGTAGTTCCAGCAGAGCCGGGAAGAAGTTCCAAATTTCATGTTAAAAATAATAAAAATCCTTACAATAAAGAGCCATTATGCGATACTAAACTTACATATGGAAAATCCGCCATCCAGCCCCTAGACTATTTTCGCTTCAAGCTTCATGTAGTATTCAATAGCGAGTAGGATGAATTTCACTTTGTAACATAATAATCAAATGCTATTTGATTCAACGAGCTCTGAATCAGCCAATTATTCAAATAGAATCTACATATAGGATCAGTTATAATATGACACTATATAATATATTCTCAGGACAGTATTATGTTTAAAATTCAATTTCAAGATCTTCTTTATTTAAATATACTTTTATAAACACTTTTGAATAACATATTTAGAACACTTTAAAATCCACTTTTACCAGTTGAATACACAAATAAGCAGTAAAATCATTCTATTTAATTATACTTATTTACATTACGGGGAAATTGAAAGACGTTTTTCTTGAAATGGATCCAATTTCCGTTGCCAGCTGCAGCTAATATGAAACGTTTCGATGAAGCGTTGCTACTTCAATCGTTTACTCATATTTCTCCTACTTCCTATTGGATTTAATTTATAAACAATCCAATAAAAACTTGTCGATCTTATTTTATTTCTGGTGTTTTTATTTATGTTTATATTTTTTTAGGGTACACTACAGTTTATCCACTAGAACGGAGAAACATATACGGAGAATAATTTTAATATGCTTAGCCTATCGGGTGGGAATCGAACTCGCAACAGTTTACAGTCAGACATTGTCCCACTCCACCAAATTGGTATCCAGAACGAAGAAGCTCCAATAGAAAATGAGAAAAAACCCTACAAAATAACGAAATCGACGTCAGTGTCAAATACATGTAAAGCTTATTCAGTAATTTACATACGACGCGGTCAAAACTGACGCTCGCTGACATCTGGGAATCGGTGGCCTAATGAATTAGGATGCCCAGTGCCGGTTAGAGCTTTACGCTATTAATATTGTAATTACAATGTGTTACAGTTCTAATTAGTTTTAGGTAGTTTATGGGATGAGATTTACATGTATTATAAGTACCTACTAGGAATCGCCCATAACTTAGTTTGTGTGGACTGAAAATGGAAAATCTCTCTGTAACGGAAGAGTTTTCTATAAATAGAAGAATGTTTTTGTCTCTTTGCAACATCACAGCATTTTGACTATCAACTGAAACAAGTATCTAAAAATGAAATTTTTTTTATATATAGCGCCCACATTTATTAAAATTTTCCCTAAATGCAAAAATATAATTATTCATCTCGGCATTTTTCACAAAACTAGCTGCCCGTCGCCGCATAGAAACCATCAGTGTTCAGTAGCTACAACTTTTAAACTAGGCACTGAATTCAATCTTATGTCAGGAATGAGATAAATGGGAACCTGATCACTGCCATTAGAAACGGTAGTGACCAGGCTATTGTTTCCTTTATGTCCTCGATCTATCTTGGAAGCACTCATAACTGGTGTAGGTCTAGATTCCATTAGTGTTATTGGTGTAAGTGTATATTCTCTAAATTAATCGAAACTTCTTCCAGTATATACTTGGACAAGTTAGAATCATGGACAAGTTAGGACCTTGGACAAGTTGTCAATTAGGACAGGTAAAGGTGTAGAAACTTTGCGAAAATTGTAATAAAACAATGATTTTCGTAATATGTGTGTTATTGGAAAATAAATCAAAAAATCTATTTTACATTTTGTTAAAGAATCACTTTCATACGGATATACGAGTACATTCGATAGATATCCTCCAATATCACGGACCGTCGGCTTTGAACCCGTGTTACGTTCACTTAGAATGATGAATTGTATTTTTTGAGCTGACAAATTCTCATGTACCGTCGCCTATGATGGATGACGGGTGTTCTAATGGGTTCGAGGGTCGATAATTTATGACATGGAAAATTAAATTTGGTATTTAATCGCCTAAAGCTTTCTTTTGGATGTGCATTACTTGGTGTGCTTAAGTAATTTTACTAATATTATTAATATGAATAGTCACGCTAATCTCAGGAACTACGGGTAACTAAATTGTAAAATTATTTTTGTATGGGACTGTTCGTTTCGAAGTAACCAGCTGTAAATGCGATTAAAGTTACATTTCGGTTTTAGATTTCGTATTTTATATAAAAGGAAGACAGAAGTAGACTGTAAGAGAGACAGGTTATGGGATCGATTCCCACTATAGAAAATGAAATAATTAATATTTAAATTTTTCTCAACATGTAAAGCCTTTCATATTCAGCGAAAAGTGGGGAACGGAAGTGTTTTAATGACTGTTCCGAGTGTTCCGTACTTTTTAAGGAAAAAAAATTAACCTTTATGAGATCATTCTGTTGTCCGTCCATTTGTCTGTTTATTTGTCTGTCGGTCAAGACCCTTTATCTCAGGAACTACACACAGGATAGGGAAATCGAACCCACAAGCGTCGCCTTTACAGTCACCTACATGTGCCACAGCGTCACGACGGCGTCAATTCAATATAAAAAATTAATCGATTGATTAGAATATATAGGATGTAGAGAAGTTAGTATAAGAGGAGTTTAATATAACTTGAACTATAAAAGAAATCTCTGACTAGAACATTAAGCTAACTAAAATTATACGAAAGCTAGGCTAACTATACGAAGACTTTAGCCCATAAACTTTGCAAAGAGGATCATATTTTACAATTAAATCTTTTTTATTGTAATGAGGAAGGAAGTTTTTAGTTAGCTTCAAAACTATTTAAATAATAAAGTTTAATTTTTAAAGTTTAAATATACGAAAATTAATCAAAAATTCTTCTTTCTTCTTGTTCAATATAATTCATGTGGAGTGTGTGAAATGTGAAATGGAAACGTTTTAATGGGAACGGAGTGTTTTAACACTAGGTTCCCAGGTTCATTCTGTCGGTCTTATTATGAGCGGGATACAGCGTGAAACAAAAAATTACCACTAAGTGAAAATGGGGGTTCCGTTCCACAACCACAGCTTATACAATTATATATATTTTTCATTCAGTCTTTTACTAATAAAAGGGAAAATAAAAATCTTTGAAGTAATTGAATATTAAGAACTACGGAATATTAAGATTTGATATATCAATGTAAGCCAATTAAAACTTTGACAACGGACTCGATGTACTTACTAATAACTGAACACTCCGGCCAATCATCGTTAAATAATGACCGGTTCACATTTACGATTTACGAGTAATAATGTATTAATAGTGTTGTTAGGTTATCGATATTTGTAGGTGCTAAATAATAGGAATAAAAAACTAAAAACATGCTCTTCTAGATCAAGTCCTAGAAGTGCTATAGAAAGTGCTTGCTCTTCTAGATCAAATCCTAGAAGTGCCATGGAATGTGTTTAGAGCTATAAATTTTTATTTATTTAAACGCATTTGAATTCACGCATTGTGCTTATATAAATAAAGTTAATAGTTAGAACATTTGTAGTGAATGGAAGATTAATCATTAATTTATCATTAAAATTTAATTAATTTATCATTAAAATTTCTAAGACTACTAAGTTATTTTTTTAACTTTTTAGTAACTTTTATTATTTATTAATAGAAATTATAAATCGATATATTGATAAAATCTACATCACTATATAACACAATGTGTTCAATTTTGATGGTCGATGTAACAACTCTGTGATTAACGACATTAATAGCAACGCCTACACCTCATTGTACTTTGGGAGGATAAGAATTAGGCCATATACGAAAATAGATTTAATTAATTTTTCCTAGCTTAACTCATTTCTCTGGCTTATAATTATTATTATTTGAAAATTATTTATTTTAAAACATCACGCCGTATCTTGCTTGCATTAGGAATATAAGACACTCCTATCCCACCCCCATTTTGGAGATATCACGTTGAGTAGACGAACTCAAGGCAGCGCGCTGTCTTCCGATCAGAGTAAGGAAGTAACAATAATTCAATTCCATGAGCAGAACCTGGTTAGTTTTTACATGCTTTGACCCACATAGCAGAGCCAACGCAATCGCTATATATCAGTATTTGAGACGTTGCGTGTTAGTGGCGAAACTTAACGCCATGCTTTATTTACCAAAAAATGGGAATGGAAAATGAAAAGCTTTAATTGGAATAGAACCCACAACCATCGTCGAATCAAACTTTATCTTCTTAACTATAAAAAAGTATTATACGTATTTTTACTATATACTCCTAACTTTCTAACTTTCTATATACTCCTACTGTTGCATAATATTTGTAAAATGAATTTTATATTAGAAAACATAACACTTTCTTCGTAACATCAATTATCACATTGTTATCACCAATACCACTACAGTAAATCCTACTAGAACTAACTCACTTTAAGTTAAGACTTTTTAGAGGTAACTCGTTATAGATCTATATATCAAGAAAATAGTTACGGAAAAAATTTAATAAAATTTAAAATTTCAATTTAATTGAAACTACAGAAAAAAGTTTAATTTTCTTCAAAAAGTTAAGTCCTTTCATGAAAATGAATATTGTAAATATGAGTTCTGTCATCGTGTTAATTTCACTAGTTCTTGTTATAACTAGTATAAATGGTGCTGAAATAGAAGATAAAAACACAGTGGAAGCGAGAGGAAAAGGAAAATATGCATTGTTAAGTGAGTTTCTTTTTATAATCATTTCAAATTTTTATAAGTGTGTTTTCCAAAGTGTGACTGTAAAATCGATTGGTTGTGAGTTCGATCCTCACTCGAGGAATAGAAATATTTATTTAAATTAATATTTTCATTTCTTCTCTCTGGTGCCGGTAGTTCCCCTACTAAACCTGCTAAACGAGTTGAAGATAATTAAAAAATATATGAAAAAAATCTATAACAATTAAAAAATATACGCGAATTAAAAGGACAATATAAAATCAAAATTATTTACATTATAATTATTGTTAACATAAGCCGCGGCGGCGATAAGTTCCGCCATTCAACATGTCTCGAATTCAGGCGAAAAGACATAGAGTGACTTAACTTTTGTGCCCACCTATGACAGAAAAAGTAAGGCTAACAAAAGTTTGAAAAGCTAAATTGCAAAATTCAAATCGACATACGAATGTTTTATTACAGTACAGGCAGGTACAACGTTCAAAGGAAACTTCAATTTTACTTGCCTTTGTATTGATAATGGTTCCGTACAATTTGCTTGATTTTTAAGGTACTCGGAGGCTCAAAGGCCTGACTATACTACAGATTCAAAGATATTTCGTAATTTTCAAAGCTTAGTGAAAAGTTGGTACTTTGCTCTTAAATTCTTTTGTGTATTTTAAAATGTATATATTCTATTTGGTCATTCTTTTGGGATTGGGACTCCGAGGGTATCGTTTGGACATAACAGTATAAGGTAAAGGCCCCCACTCTCCCAAGTCACTGTCGTGGACTTTTTTAGTAAAATGTAAAGTTGAGTTCTGCCACTTAACTCTTGCATCTTGTGCAGAGAGATCGGTAAGCGATGCTTGTGAAATTGATTCTCTCTTCCCGCTATATCCCGCATATACACTGATATTGCCGATAAAAATTATCAAAAGTTATTCTATTTATTAAAATTATTTAAAACTAAACGATTATTATTATAAAACTACGCCTTATAAATTTTATAGATAAATTATGATTTTGCATACAAAACGAAAAGTTCACGGCGGATAATAAGCGGCGTGTACTCCACACATCAGTGGCACGAGTTGAAAGTTCAGGTAGTTGAGCTTTATAAAGTTCTACCGGGAATATAGGATTAAATATTCGTTATTGAATCTGAATATGAATTTCAAGGTATTATAACTAAACTTTTTGTGATTATAGTAAATGAAGAGGGTAGTAGACGGGTGGAAAATGACTAGGGGAAACGCGGATATTTTAATTAGTAGTGTGGCGTTCGGTTCCGTCCCCATACGCAATTTCAAAACTGGGTAGAAAGTGGGAAATGAAGTGTCTTACCGTTGAGTTTCTTTCTGATTACTCTGTTACGTGGGATACGGTATGTGTCACGTTCATGATGTCCTTAAAATAAGACATTAAAAATAAATTGTTAAAGAAAATATTGCAAATTACTTTTAATTAAGTAATTTGAAATCGTTTTCATTATTTTTTTTCGAATTCAAATTCGAATAAAAAATATTAAATTTTTCCAATCGAATATGAACTCTAGTTTACTATTATTATGTTCTACGTCTCATTTTTTCTTGAATGTCCTAGAAATCGTAATAAACTAAGCTTAAAAAATCTTTTTATAACTACTAAATCAAAATATTCAATAATTAAAAAAAAAAGTTTATTTATTATTATTTATTTCAGCCAACTTGGCGATTCTGGTAGCTGCAAAAGTTGGACTTTACAAGATAATTCTTGGGATAGCATTCGTCGTATCCGCCGTAAAGGCAATGGTGGTTATGGCATGGGCCCTAGCCATGTCCAAATATACACCAGAATTGAGCCCAAATTATAAGCATTCAGGACATCCTCCCAATATTTTTATGGAAGTCCTAATAAATAGTTTCAGTCAAGATTAAATAGGTATGTTTTTATAGAAGCTGTTCTGCCGCAGTGGCACAAAATCTGAATGTAAATGTGACGGTTGTGATTGAATCTTCATTTGACCCAATTACCCATTTATCATTACTCTGATAAGCGAAGCGCGGCGTTGAATTCCGTCACTCAACACGCAATATCTCGTTAATTGAACGGTGCGCGGGGAATGAGTTTTCTCTCCCAGTGTCTTGTAAAGACATTAAATTTTCTCTTAGTTTTTCTCTGTCTTATAATTAATATCCATTATAATTAATAATCTTAAGTTACTCTATATAGTAGAGATACGGGATAAATCTAAAGTTGCTTTTTTTCTTTGCCTTTTTATAAATATTTTTTTTTATAAATATGTCAAATTATGCGCTTCACTGTGTTATAAATGCATTTAAAAATACTGTAAAATCTTGTAAAAAAAAAAACTGCTTTAAGTATAGGTACTTTATTTTTTTTTATTATCTAAGGTAATATTTAAAAAAAAAATAACTGTTATTTTTTTATTGGATTACTTTGCAAAACACTAGCCTTTTGGCAGCTGTTATTTTAAAGAAAATTTTAGCTTCACACTTTATACCTCATAAGCAAAGTAAGCAGAGGGAACATATTGTTAAGACACTCCATGCCCTGTTTTGTTCGCAACTAATACAATCCTTCGAGTGGGAAATCAAACTCACAATCGTCGTGTTTGCAGTCAACAGTGTGCCGCTGCGCTACGACGGTCTTTGTTCCAGTAGTTCTTGGCAAATAATAAATAGATATCTAAATTGTTTTTCCTTGATCTTTGTCCGTAGGCTCTAACATTGTTAGTTTACGCTATGATTCGCTAGCGTCGGGTGGATAATCTTATTATTATAATCGTGTCAGGAGGATTAACTCGTGTGTTATAATTGAGCCTATAATATACTCGTATGTTATACAAACAAACATCAAATTCACTGTTTTAAAAAAAAATTCGTAGTTTTAAACTTCAAATTCGCGTTTACACATTAATCGAGCTATAAAAGTTAGTAAAAAGCGTTTGTAAATAAAATATTTAAAATCCGAAAGTATAATATATTTTAATGCATATGATAGTAGGGAAAAATAAACAAAACATTTGAATAGGGTAGTGTCAAAACACTCCGTACTACACTTTCTCGTAGTGATTACGGTCAAAGGGTCACTAAAATGGAAAAATCTAAATAATTTAAATATCATATTAAAAATATTGAGGCCACTTATAAATTTACTTAAATTAAGATTTCTTTCTCTTTGTCCGCAGTCCACTTCTTCTACGTAGCAGCGACCAAGCTGTTCGTCCTGAAAATAGTCTACGGTATCATTTTCTATATAATTGCAACTAAAGCATGGCATTTCGTGATATGGCTTATTCATTATATGAAGAAGAAACACCATGAGCCCATCATAATAGATCATGAGCCACACCATGGGGCGCATTATGAGCCACACTACGGAACACACAATGGGCCACACCACGATTACGCGAGCTATGGCAGTTGGAGCCACCAGGTCTCTGATATGTATAGTCCAGAATACGGAGATAAGTCAATCTATGACGCAGATGGTTCTTATTCTGTTGGTAGAATGAAGAAATTTTAGTCATATACAGTAATAATCACTAAGTGATATTGGTCGGTAACATAAAGAACATAGTTAAAACCTAGTGAATTATTAGTTTTTTGTCCATTTACTCACTTTTTATGATGAGTGGTTAAATTTTACGCCGCGCTTTACTAAGTTAAGTGACTAATACACTATGACAATAATAATGACAATAACAGTGACTAAGACAAGTGAAAATATTTAGTAAATTACTAAATATTTTTTTAGATACCCACATATATTTGATAAGCTATTTATTTTTAACTTAAATAGTTCTATGTTAAAACAAAATATTTAATTAATTTAGTTGTAAAACAATTAGTTTTCATATAGAATATACATTTTGTACCTGTTTTAGTTTCCATTATTTATGTGTAATAATAAGTTTTTGAAAGCTTTCATAGTTGATTTTCTTTTTTATATCTATGTTTAAGTATGAGGACCCCTCGTATGAAAAAGTTGATAACAGTGGACAATATATTAAAAAAAATATATAAATAATTATTTATCCAACGAAAATCAGAAGGCTAAGGTATATTAATAAGTTTATATTTGAACATGCTGTTTTCTTTAAGCATTTCCATTCACTGGTCCAGAACTAATGTGGGAGCATCTTGAAATCGTTGTCAGTATATTTTGCGTGTAGAAAATGTTTCAATATACTCGTACCATTACTATTTATTTACTTTGCTTAGTGGCTTCATCTTTAATTAGATACAATTTTTTACATATATAAATATTAATTTATATATATTATAGCGGCCCGCCTACGGCTTCGCCTGCGTGAACTACTTTATTATTAATTTCTGTCTCCATGAGTACCTACGTCCTATAAGTGACGTCCATGCAAAATTTGAGACTCCTAGCATTTGTAGTAACGAAGTTTCATACAAACTTTCAACCCCAAAAACAACCCCTTAGGAGTCGAATATTGCAAATTCCCGTCTTAGCGAGCACCTACGTCCTATAAGTAACTCCTATGCAAAATTTCAGATTCCTAGCACATGTAGTTTCTGAGATTTCGTGATGAGTGAGTGACTTTTCGATTTTATATATTAGCTTCATATAATATGATATACATCTCGCTGTAACCCGACATGGTAGGCAGAGGGAACCTGGGCTGGTGGTTTCCATAAAGACCTTTACTGACTATTTCTAGCTTATTTATTTTATAATATTAATATTATTGTAGAACGAGGAAATAGAAAAAAATCCCCGAGTGGGAATCGAACCCTCAATCAGAGACTCGGGTCAGACTTAAAAAACCAAGCAAAGCTTTCTAATAAATCTCTATACAGCAATTACAATATCACAAAAGGCCTTCTCTAATGCCACAAACGTATTGTATTGTACTCACCCTAATCATTAGTGAAGTGACACGATCGAAATTATCGCTCCCTTGGCGTTTATTTAGATGTGATTCGTCTTGTTAATGTAATGCTGTATTTTACATCCCTAGAGGACTTAGCTGATTTAAGACGCAGGTTTTGGTTTAGAATTGCGAATTTGTCTTCTTTGTAATGAACTTCACGCTTTATAACCAGGTGGTATCCAGAAAACCGGAGCCCCGAACACTTCGGTCTCTGCATACCTTTAGCCTCGTCCACAGTTATCAACCCCCTGACAGAGACCCTCCGGGGGCTCCTCATGCTTTTTACTGACCTTCCTCCAGTATCCCTACCAGTTATGTGTTCTCAAAATAACCATGATGGCTGTGTGACCCCATTGGACTTAGTGAAAGTTGTTTCGAATACCACAATATGGATATAAAATTAAAGAGCTCAATACACGGATTTCAAAAAGGTATGTCAAGATTATCATTACCGTAATACTATTAAAATTTAATAAATCGATAATCAACCTTTAAGAAAATAAAAAGATTACGAAATTTTTCGTTTTATAATCCTAATGAAAAGTGAAAAATAAAAAATAATTAAAAAAAAAACAAAAAACCGACTGCATAAAAGTAAAAAGAAAAAAATAAGCCCATTAGTTTATTAGGATTTACAGTCGGGACCCCTTTAAATTTTACAGGGTTCCAGTAGCAGAAGGTCGTCATTATTAAAAAAGGCAACGTCTGTAATTTTAATAATCGTCTTGTATTCACTGGAAATGGTGTACTAAAAGTAAACAGGCATTTCCATAAACGAGTTGCTATAACGTTATACCGTTAGCATAAAAACTAACTTTATAAGAAGATCGTGATTATAGTGATGTTGAATGGAACGGAAATTGTAATATTTTGTATACATAAAGGGGGAAAACTTTTCGTTTGAATTCAAGACATTACGAGTTAAGTGGTGGTTCTCAACGCCGTGCTTCGTCTTATCGGGAAAAAACTATTATCTATTGTAGTGTATATTTCTGTGTCTTGCATGTCAATAAAGCTGGCGGCGGCGCCTCATTTTCCCTTAAGAATTAAGGAAAAATGAGGTGCCGGCTTAAGAATTGATCGTTATCATTTTTTAGCTTTAAGCTGTTTCCTACATATAGCAGGGTATGCAAAGGGAACTTAGGAACCTATTGCTGAGACACTCCGTCCGATTAAGTAGTTCTTTTTAATAGTAATATACTTTTTTATTCGCAGTAAAAGTTTAACTAGCTGTAAGCTCGAAACTGCTAATAAAATAGCGCAGTAATTAAAAAATTTACTCACGACTATCCAACGGAAGTTGGAATAGTTTAAGTGAATTTGTGTATCGTGAACTTCTAAGTTGTAGGGGAAATAATCTTGTTATCGACATCTTTTTTACTTTGTTTTGGGTGGGTGGAGTAAATTTAGTGTTAAGACACCCCGTTTTCCTTTTAATGCATCTTTTTGAGATTTTTGATTTATTTATTATTATTATTTATTATTTTGATTAAATTATTATTATTAGACTTTGGCGATAGATTGTTGTCTTCACTTACTTTTGCCCATGCACTCCGTTTTCCAAGCTTGGGCGGCAAACGGAGAATAAAGCCTACCTTAACTCTTTGCCCTAAGTGTCTAGAATACCGCTAGATGAAGGTTACGGAGTAAAATTGAAAAAAAAATCTTATAACCATTATTAAATAACTAGCAACGCTTTAAGCTCCAAAGTCACTGAAGCAAAAAAGTATTTATTTCTTATAGTTTATTCTACAGTCGGACTTACAAGAAGTTTCTAATAGCTGTTCCAAAATAAAAATAAGAGTCGAGTTGTACAACAATTGCTTCGAAGAGCTTTTATTTTTGGATTCCTTTTATATTACTTTCTAAAGTGTAGGCACGATCAGACGACGGACGAATGTAGGGCACCAAATTGTCTCCGTGGACGGAGAATAAACCTTTTATTTATTATTTAAGCACATACCTATATAAATTTTAACTTAGCTACACCTTGTATCCCGCATAGTAGGGTAGGGTTCCCTAGTGTTTAGACACTTCCGAATATTAGATACATTATTTCTATCAGTGTTTCAGAATGGGGAAATGAAAATTAATATTTTTAATATATTTCTATTTCTTATTTTCTTTCGGAGGCATTGCGTGTTGAGTGGCGCTTTGCCTTGACACCAGTACATACATATTTCACTTCCTCGAGTGGGGATCGAACCCTTGTGCCCCTGCGCAACGACTGCTTCAGTGTCAGTCAGTACCATATATTCACACGGTATATTACATATATGGAGCAGGGTAGGAATAGGAAACATAGTGTTAAGATATTCCGCTCCCCGCTTTCCGCCCAACTTTGTCGTGTTACGTAAGTAGGAATCTAACCGACAACAATTGGGATTATAATCAGGTGCTTTGCCGCTGTGCCATGCACGTTCTAAGTTCTTATATCTTTTATATCTCGTAGAATGTTTTTTTTTGTAATATTTTTAATTTAAATTAAGCTCTTTTAAAAACTGATTCTCGATTTTTGTATGTTTTCAATTTACCTGGTTTTTCTTTAAAAAAAAAAGAAACGAAATAAAAGATTTTCTTTAATAATAAATAATACGTTTATTTCGAACAAACAATAATAAACACTCACTTTAAAGCTTATTCAGTCTTTTCCATAAAATATCTTACAATCATTCCTCAGCCTCAATCAACGCGTAGTCCAGCCCATTTCCGTCCACACCTTTTGTAACTTCGTTATCTTTAGTAGTTTTAGTGGTCGTTTTCAATTCCTTTTTCCTTATTTTGCCTACATGGGTCGTAGCTTCTGTTTCGATCTGCTCAATAGGAGAAACCGATGACGTTTGCTCCTTGACGTCCACTTTTTCTGTAAGCTCCTCAACTTTCTTTTCGGGTAAAATAATTTCAATAGGCACTTCTCGTTCTGGAATCGGCGGTGGCAGTTCGTGTTTTGGCGCTGAGATGATCAAAATACTTTTCTCAGTTAATACAGCCTTGACTTCCTCCTGCTTGGTACCCGGTGGTAGAACGAAACGCTGAGCGAAGTGATTTGCCATGAACTTGTTGTCACTATCCACTTTGTGTCTTCCCTCCACAATAATGTACCGGTTCTTCACTTTAATCTTCAGCTCATCAGGCTTGAATCGTCTCACATTCAAGCTGATCTGATATTTCTCCGAATCAGATATAATTTCGGGATCTTCTAAGCTTTCTTCCAAGTCCAAAGCCGCCGCTGCTTTGACCAATTGTCCCCAAGGCCATAAATAATGATAAGTGAGGGAATGTGACAAATGCTTATCAATCAGCGCGAAGGGATCGACATAGTGTGTTTTATGTGATCTTTCTTCACAAACGGCAAGATTCAAGAGAGCGAATATCAATGCGTATTTGTACATTTTGTGTTGCGCGAGTACGTTATATGGCTGCTTCGCGCTGTTGCCGCTCTTATATAGCTTCGGCGATCGTTCTCGAACGTGTGTCTAGTTCCATTGATGAGGCAGGCGGGCAGGCGTCGTCTACCGTTGGAAAGTGAAACTGTTGAGTCACAACCGATTCATGGCAAGTGGGTTAGGTTGGTGCGTTGAACTCGATGTGTATGTTTGTTTTGATTTTTTTTTTTGGTGGATTGTTAAGTAAATAAAGCAAGTTGTGTTAGATTTTTGTTATTTTTTTTCGATATATTTTAAATATTATATTTATATATTGTTATTTTTTTAATAATATGCGTGAACAGTATATCTATGGACTCAAAATATAAAATATGCTTTTTATTTTAATTTTTTTAGATTAATAAATTTTTTTTTAGATATTAATAATAATTCAGAATATGTTAAAAATGTGTACCAAAGTTTTGTAACTCATGCGTCGGGATTATCTACACACATTACACGAGCACACATATACATGAAAATGTAATAGTGTGCATGTACCGTTAGCAGCGTCATTACGTTTGTGGGTCATTTACAGATATTTTTTTGTTTTTGTTTGTTTTTGTTGATGTTATTTTGTTTTTCTTGCAGTCTAATATATTTTTTCATGAAGTATATACAAAATTTTATAGATTTTGGACGCAATTAGACGTTGTTGAAGAATCTAGAATGTCTAGAATGTCATTGCTTTCTCCAACTTTCGACCCCTATGTGTTGAAGTAATAAGATATGCTGCACTCATCGGTCAATACATATATTTTTTAAATATATCATGGATATAGGGTGACGCTATTGAATGACGCTACGGATTGATTGATGAGAGAATTAAATAATATTTGAACACTAAACAAATAAAATGTATGTGCAATAATAGAAAATTTTCGAAATCTTTGATTTTCGTTTCTTTATACCTTTATCTAAGAGCCATTTCAAATTTTTAATATTTAAGTTCAGGCCGTTAAGTGCGCCGTGGCGCAGGCACAAAAGCGAGCGACTGTAAACGCAGCGGTTCTGGGTTCAATTCCCACTTAAGGAATTAAATATTTCATATTTTCATTGCCTCGCTCTGGTAACCAAGTGGAGCGCGGCATTGAGGTCTGTCAGTCAAAACGCAATGCCTTGAAAATTCGGTGGAAACTGGGGAACGGAAGTGTCTCAATGGGAACGGAGTGTCTTAACATTAAGTTTCCATGTTACCTGCTAACTACTTTGATATGTGTGGGATACAGCGTGAAGTAAGTTAAGTAAAAGTAAAGATAACACTATCTAAATAAAAACATAGGGGAGCAGTTGGCAAAAGCTCCGTTACATAAACCACGGAATAACAAAATAATTCATAAATTATGGAGCTTTTATTCATATTACGAAAAGCTTTTAAGTTTATTCTACTATTACTTAGTTTGAAACAGGCTGACATATTTGAAGTATTTTTCACACTGTTATACGTACGTATGAAATTAACTACAAATATTAATAAGTTTGTGGCCCTATAAGAGTAAGTTATTTTATTTCTAGGTACGTTCAAAAAACCATACATTATACTTTCTAGGCAAGTTTTCATGCAAATCAAGAAAATGTAAAAAGTTGGTTAAAACTCGAAACAACTTAAATTTATTTACACAGGATTATTTATATCGAAACATATGAAGCTAATGAAAGTATATTAAGAAGAAACTAATTTCTCCACTCTCTGGTACCTATAATTCGTGATCTTCAGCAACCATTGAAAACATCAGAACTCCTTCCGTGATCATTTTACCGTTACATAATGTACACAGGCTTTCTTATATAAAGTATTTAAAAATTCTAGTCCTAAATAGTATTTAAATCACCTTCTAAATTCAAAATTTATTTTAAAACATTATCTTTAGAGTAATGTCGGGCATTGTCACTTGTTTTACAATAGCTCTTCAATAAAAACCTAGACAGTCGCTGTATAGATGGTGTCCCAATTTTGGTAATGACTGAAATAATGAATTTGAAAGGAAAAGAAAGCGACTTAACAATTGGAAAGTTTTAACATAAAGTATGAAGTTAAATGTTCATTTACGTATACCTCCTAGTCATTATTACTTTATTATGTTTATTGGAAATCTCGTTTCTTTTTGTTTCCGTTGATATTTTGAGAAATCCTTATTTAGTGCGTCTCTGCACTTACCAAGTTTTAGTTAAATATGAAGTGCGTTGTCTGTCAGTAACGTAAGAGTTTTATACATATTTATTGATTTTACATGAGATTTTAAAATAAACGGCAAAAGTAAATTAAAACATTAATAAATGAAAAAGTTGTTTGTTAGATTCTCTGCAATATATCTGTATATCGCAAATCGCATTCGATTTATTACAGCAGTGTATTGATATAACAATAATAGTAAATTATTGGCTTGTGCAAATATAATATTATGTTTGTTTGCTAGAGTATGTGCTAAATGTATTGTAGTAGCATAGTATTCGTATCACAATGTATCCCTCATATAAACGTAGTGTAAAGACACTCAGTTCCCATTAAGACATTTCCGTTTTCCACTTTCCGCCGAATTCTGGAAGCTTTGCGTGTTGAGTGGTGGAACTTAACACCGCGTTTTGTCTCGATACAAGAGCGAGGAAATGTCAATACGAAATATTTTATTTCTTCCGAGTGGGTATTGATCAAACAACCTGCCGAATTTTGGACATATATTGGACATGTCCAAAACTTGTGACATGCTAACACTACTGCAATTCATTACTCGTATACAGGTGTAGCAGTTCTGAATCAGACCAATTATCAAATGGGTGATCTGTGATATACCTACGTACTGCCGCATTCGGTACAATTCAATTGACAGATTATTTCAATGGAGGAGAGGATAACTTAGGTAATTTCAAATGTCATGCCAAATCTTTTAAGGAAAATATATATTTTTAATTGACTTCAAAAAGAGGGGGATGTCAGTTTTATCTGATAAATTGATATTAATTCAATTGCATAATATTTGAGTGTAATCTAATTCAGGGTTCCAAGCAGGTGTGTTTTTGTAATTCTATGTTTGTGTGTATGTTTATCAACAAATTTAGGCGTAAAACGCAGTAACTTGGCGTATAGGTTCTATATACTCTTACGAGTAGTGCTCGTTTACACTTTAGTATTACAGATACGGGGCAAAACAAGATTTAACGTTTTCTTGTTCAAGCAAACTTGCGGTCGGCCACTAGTATTTATATATTAAAGAAAATGTATTAAATCAATTTTTTATCGTTTAAAAAGAAACAATACATATTTAAAAAATATAAAAAATATTTTTTTTGCGATCTGTATTTTATAGCGTTACAGCATAAACCTCTATTTAATAATACACACTATATTACAAGCAATTTCGAACTCCACAGCCAGACCAAAAAGTCTAAATTGTGTTCAACCACCGATACCGTTACGTCCATTAATATCTAGAAAGCATTAATGTTTCGAAACAAAACCAGTACTTTAAAGAAGGTTGCAAAGGAAAATTATTTTAACCCTTCGGTTATAAAGACTAAAACACTGTGCACGCTATCTAGATTTGATCTAGAAAATTCTTCGGCAGGAACGATGTAAACAAACGCAACAGGTGGGGTTTGTGGGGACCGGTGGAGAGGTTCAGGTGAAAGGGACTGGTCATTTTTAATTTCAGTCATTTTATAGAAGAATTTAGAGAGATCTTATGAACTGGATTGATCAATAATACGTTGAAAGGAAATTGAAGTGTTTATTTCTGTTACATTATTTATGGCATATACCACCACAAAACCAATGATATTCAAAATCTTTCTAGAAGTTTAAACTGATAATATACCAATTTGTTATTGACGTGAAAGTAACTAGTCTTAGGTAGCAAAGCGTAGAATTGAATTCTGCCACTCAACACGCATTGCCTTCATAATTTGGCGGTAAAAATGAGAGACAGAGTATCTCTATGCACTCTTCATTAGTGGGGAAAAGCGTAAAGCGACTTTTTCTATATTGTAATAGATCCCCTGTCTCCTCAATTATACAGCGAGGGCACAAATTGAATGATTACACTTTTTTATAATACACGTCACTGATACTGCCATAAACTGTAATTTAAGTTGCTATTTATGTATATGCGCCGTATTGTTTGTACCTAGATATGGTGGATTAAATGAAGTTAATTAAGAAAAATACTGACTTTAGAATCAAAAGTATAACTATACATTTATAACTACGATAGAAAATAATATTTTAAATACCTGTTTACATGAAAGTATAGAAAAATGCAAAAAATAACCAAATTATTATAGGTATATATACTTATTTATTATTTAAAATCAATTATTATTGAAATCGTAATATCATAAAATAATCAAAACGACAACGACAACTGTGGTGTCAATTTTCACTTGGAGGCAGAATTATTTACATTGAATTTTTAATGTATTATTTTGTACTAAATTATTTATTTTATTATTAATTATAATAAAACTTAGTTAAAGGAATAGCCGAATAGAACCTTCGGGATTTTAAAATCGGTTTAATCTTTTTGTCTCTATAAATATTCCTATGCCATGCTTACATATTTTATTTTGCTAATAAATATACGCAATTAGAAAGTGTCACAGTGCATGCGATACTTATCGATTTCCATTAGGGTGTATGTTTGTACTATAACTAATTATTCCCTGCGGCTTCATCCGCATGGTCGAAGGGAAATAACCATAACATGTTTGTGATATATTCTAAGCGCCCGAGCTAACTCTGGTCGCCTTTATATTATAGCTTTTCTTCTAAAACTGAACTAAAAAAGGCGAAGATTTTCTCAATTCGAACTAATTAATAGTTTCTGATATTAGCCCATTCAACTTTATTTTTATAGTATAGATGATATATTTTAAATTTAAATAAACTTGTATTCGTTTTCTCTCACCAAACCTATATAAATAGATAGTAGCAGTACAGATATAACCTAGTGTGAAGAGAAGAAGACCGTGCTGCACTAACGGCCCAAATTTTGGATATTGAGTGCGGCACTTCGTCTTGACAAATGGTGGTAGGGAAATGAATAATTGTAAGTTAAATAATTCCCTGAGTGAGAATCGAACCTAAAGTAATTGCATTTATAATCAGACATTATCACACTGCCTACGATAGATCAATATTATTCTGTTATATTATATTTGATTATTTAGAAACAAACTGTGCGAGTGACTCAAGAGAAAGCAATCGTGAAAGCTTATTGCGGTTATGAGGAAAATGCCATCGAAAAATACTCGACGAAGATTTATATGATACAAAAATATTTTGTGCTGTTTTACGTGTATAAGTAAAACGTACATACTTACATTTAATGTTATTTAATATCAAAATTATACTTAAACAATAAAGTCGTAACTGATCGGTGTCTGCACATGGAAAATATATCAGAAAAAATATTATGGGGGCATTTATCAACGTAATAGAAAACAATGATCTCTAAAATTTTGCCTTTCTACCTGCGCGTTTGTTCATGCTAATCTCAGAAACGGCTTAACGGAAATCCGTTAAAATCCGTAAATGTAATTCTCAGTATTTGATTCTTGCAAGCTTCCCTGAAAAATTATTTGTTTTATTATAATCAGTTATAAGTCAATTTAAAAAAATTGTCGACAAAATTGCCAATGAGTCACACCAACACACTAAAATGTTACTATAACAATAACTAAATTTAGTACGCATAATAATAGTTTTTAAATATCAATAATAATAAAATAAGTTTTTATATTTTGTATAAATTGGCAAAAAAGTTTTTTCAAGACTTTGACCGCTACGAAATCTGAACTCGTTGACCTGTAGGTACTGCTATAATATATACCGTCTAGAATCTAGATAGACAACAGAATAATTAATCATACTAAAATAAACAACCAATTTTCCCTAAATATATTTAAATAATACTGAGTAAATATTTGTGTAGTAAGTAATAAATAAATACTCGTCAGGCACAAAGTGTGACTGTAAAATCGACTGGTTCTCGGTTCGGTCCCCACTTGAGGAAAATTTATATTTTCATTTCTTCGCTCTGGTATCGAGGCAAAGCGCGGCGTTGATTTCCGCCACTCAACACACAATGCCTCCAGAATTCGGCGGAAAGTGGGAAACGGAGTGTCTTAACACTAGATTCCCTCTACCCAACGTGCAATGCGCGGGATATAGCGTGAGTCACCAAAAAAAATTACAATAGCAACTTATAATAACTTTTACCTACAATAATTCCCCCTACAGTGTAGGCACAAGGTTAAGCAATCTGTGCCAATTTTAACCATCAAATGCCGCGGAAAGGCCTCGTCGCCCCTTATCCCGTTTATAAAGATTGTGGACTAATATAAAACATTGGAAGAGACAATAAAGCGACCTTTTTAAAGGTTATTTTATATAGATGACGAAAGAATTTTATGGATCTTTGTTCTTCTTTATGAGCTTCACGCTCAATTCTGCAAAGTGGGGTAAACAGAGTACCTAGTGTCAAAACATTTCATTCTTCACTTTGCGTCTGAATGTGAGACGTTGTGTGTTGAGAGGTGGATTTTAACGCGTCATTGTTTAACCGGATCGTGAAAATGTGAAATAATTCTTACCGCCGAATGTTAGGAGTTGCAAGTAAGATATTTTAGCTTAATATATGTAGTGTTAAAACACTCTGTTATTCATTCGCTTGAGTGGAAATAGAACTGACACCCATCGGGTTTACAGTCAGGTGCTGTCCCAAATGCAGAGAAGTTTCTAAGTTTAATTAGATAAATTTCAGTTGTTAGCTAACTAGCATAGAATGTCTCTAAGTGGATGAGAATTGGAGACCGAAATGATTTACTCTAGGGGTGTCCTGAGCACTCTGCGAAATGCTCAATAATTCAGTAGTGCATTACTGTAGATAGTTTAATAATAGATTAAAGATTACAGCTTTAAGTTGTGCGTTCTGTCTCACCTCGCAAAGATTTTAGTGGACAATCACTGTTTTTGTCCATTTAGGTAAAAAAATGTCTATAATTAATTAAGTCTTTCTAATTTTCTCCGTTTAAATATACTGCATAGTCAATGGCGGAACCCAACGCCCCACATTGTCAAATCATTAAGATTAGGCTATCCTTTAACGATAAGTGGAATTGAGTGGGGGGATTGTGACGCAGCGTCTGTCTTTAAGCGTTACAGTTTTGGGGTCCATTTAAGACAAAGCACGGCGCTAAAATCCGTCACTCAGGTTGCAACGTTCGAAAATTGGGCTGTGTATGGGGAACGGAATAGCAAAGGCAAAGAGAAATTAGTGCTAATAATTCCGTTCTCAACGCACAGCCCAATTTTCGAAATAGTAGAAACAAGAAATATGTCTCTTCTGATCATTCCCATTTGTTCCATGACGTACAATGATTGCGAGGGGCCGAGTAATAGCCTCAGCACTTCGTCAACAGTCCAAGTGGAATAAAATAAAACGGGACGTAAAAATAAATATAACATCGCATTTGCTTGCTACGCGTTCTATAATCCATAGAGATTATTGTTAACAATTTACGATTGTATCACTAAACTAATAAATGGAAGTTCGTGGTTCAATATATTTTTACATTATTTTCTTAAATTATGAATTATTTTTTTAATTTTTATCAGTTTCACACTGTGTACATGTCCCCACTTTCTGCCGAATTCTGGAGACATTGCGTGTTGAGCGGCGGAACTCAACGCCGCGCTTTGCCTCGACAACAGAGCGATGAAGTGGAAATGTAAACGTAAATAATTATTTCATTTCCTCAAGTGGGGATCGAACCCACAACCGTCGCGTTACAGTCACACCCTTGTGCTGCTGCGCCACTTAGCATACAATGTCTTGGATTCAGGCGGAAAGTAAAGATCTCTGTCTACGCTGCTATAGCATTTAATATAAAGAGTGGAATAAAAAAAACAAAAAAATCAAAATAAAACAATTCGGTATATTGAAGTATTAAATATGAATAAACCCTAGGTTTAAAATTCTGGCCGTCTCACATCACAGAGGAGGTTTTTATTTAGTAGCCTGAGAAATTGCCTGTCTTATCAAATTATTTTTTATTAAAATGCCATGGCGATCTATGATAGATTTTTAATTTAAAAAGAAACTAGGCTAATGCTTTGATGTTGGCAGAATTTTTTGCTGTGACAGTCAACTGAGCAGGTGACTCCGGTCTACTGCCAAGTAGGAGCCGGTGGGAAGGTAAAAAATTGTAATAACGACCTGACGAGCTGTCAAATCATGTGCTTTTTATAGAAAAAAAATATATAACAGAGTAACCATATTCTGTAGACAATTTTGCTAAATATGTATTTAACTATAATTATATTTAATTTATAAATTTGATAAAATTTAAATCAAATTGAATTTGCTTCACGCTGTATCACGCACATAGCAGGGTAAGCAGAGGAAGCCTAGTGTTGAGACACTCCGTTGCGCACTTTCCTCATAATTTTAGAGACAATGCATGCATGGCGGAACTCGGAAAAAGGAACTTAATTCTTCTGTTTATTTGTCTTATTCTCCTCTTGTTTTCTTCAAAATTATTTTTTTGTAGCTGCACACTATATATATGAGGGATATTACAGAGAAGGCAGAAGGACCTACGTATAATTTTTAAGACATTATGTTTCAGAACTGAACGTCGCGCTTTGTCTTCATACTAGAGCAAGGAAATGAAAATAGAAATTAAATTTGCAGTCTTACGCAGTGCACCTGCGTTGCACTGGTCTCATTCTTCATATTTTCTTTATAATATTCACCGTATGAACGTGAAATCTCTTTGTATAAAGTTAAGAGATGTTTTATATAATGAACATAATATTAACTAAGCACGTAGCATATGATTTAATTTTAAAATAAATAAATTTCGGATTTTGTTAGAGCGTTAATGCATATTTTAAAGGGGTAAGGGGTATTGCAACTCCCAGTTGATCACGGCTCGTCTTCTTCAAATTCACACAATGAATCCTTTAAATGACTATCTATTGTTGATATTGATATAAAATGAAGAAGCTAACCAAACGATTTACGTTCTAACTGTGAATAATAAGTCACTTTGAATTTGAAGGGACGCCAGTTCGATGTCGAATTGAACCCACAATTATCGCGTTGTCCTACTTTTGCGGTTTTTGTTAATTGATTGGAGCAACGACAAAAAGTTAATAAATATTTTCTCTTTCTTCTATTTAATTTTTGATACTCAAATCCCGCAATGTCCCGAAAATAGGCTAGAGTACAGAACGGAGTGTTTTAATAGATCTACTATATCTACTAGAGGCAAAACGCGGTGTTGACTATCGCCACTCAACACACAATGCTTCCAGAATTCGGCGAAAAATGTGTAACGGAGTGTCTTAACACTAAGTTCCTTCTGCCTACCCTGTTGTGTGCGGGATAATATGTATATATTATATGTCGTTTCAAATATAAAGTCGTGGTGCAGGCAATCAAGTTAGTCGAAGAAATTGCTCTACAAATTTACAAGGCTGCCATTAACAAGATTTTAAAGTAAATTTGTTGATAATTATAATAGACTAGCGGACGCGCGCAGCTTCGCTTGCGTATTTAAGGGTGAATTCTAATAACCCATGATACATGTGTTCAATGAAATATTTTTAAGAGTCTAAATTTCAAATTTTATAAGAATCGGTGGCGATTTAAAGATTTTTCCATACAAATTTTCAACTCCTTATTTCCACCTTTAAGGGGAGTATTCTAGGAAACCATGAAACACGTGTTCAATTAAATACTTTTAAGAATCTAAATATCAAATTTTATAAAAATCGGTACCGATTTAATTTTTTTTCCATACAAACTTTCAACCCCTATTTTACACCTTTAGGGTTAAAATTTTTCAAAATCCCTTCTTAGTGGATGTCCAGATTACGAAAGTAAACATCTGTCCAAATTTCACGTTTCTCCCATCAGCGGTTACGGCTGTGCGTGCGTCTTAGTCAGTGAGGACAAGTCCTTTTATATATATAGATAATGTTCATCGGAGCACGTCATGGCTTAGTGGCACAAGCATGTGACTGAAATTGGTCGGCTGTGGGTTTTATTCCCACTCGGGGGAATGATATATTTAATATTTTCTATCTGTCGCGCTGGCAACGAGGCAAAGCGCGGCGTTGAGTTTTGAAACTTAACACGATATGCCTCGAGAATTGTGGAAAGTGGGAGTGTCTTAACACTTGGTTTTCTGTCTATCCTAAATAAATGCGGGATACGGTGTGAAACTAAATAAACCATAATAGAAAGATTAATGATGTATATACACGTATGTATGCATATATGGGACGTCTAGATATTTGCGTAAAGCCTAAGTTTACTTGAGTGACCACGTTGTCTAATTTGAGCTTTAATTGACGTAGAAGCTACATAAGCTCGAAATGTAGGTATAACAGTAGCTAAAGCTCAAGAGCAAACTACTATTCTTTGTTTACAAGAAAAAAATATGCGATAACTTCCTTTTTTTGACATCGGTTGAAAATAAGAATAAAAGAATATACGGAATAATAAAAAATATAAAAAGGAAAATAATATCTTAGAGAATAAAAGTGACGTTCTATTAGATGTTTCATATCTGGAGCCATTAATATGATTAAAAAAGGTAATTCTTAAAGCTTATCTGACGCAGAATTAAGATTAACTCACAACATAGTTTAATTTATTAAGACGTTATATTATTGTGAGTACTTTTTGTATAGATTTTTAGGGTTCCGCTCTTCAAAACAGACAAACGATACCCTTATAGGATCATTTTGTTTCTTTCTTTACTATCCGTCTGTCTGTCTGTTCGTTTGTCTATCTATCTGTCAAGACTATTTTTCTCAAGATCGTAAACGTATTGAGCAAAAAATATTATGAAATATAGGTCTACTGTCTCTCTCACAGAAACAAATTGCTTCTAAGTAGAAGTGTGGGCTTATGCTTTGTTTTACCAAGTAGCAAAACTTATAGTACAAATAAGGGAAAACTCTAAAAATTGGAAATTGGACGTATATAATAGAAAAAACTATTATAAAATTATATTTGTAATTTATTTCATATAAAATAAATGTATATGCCTAAACATAACCTTATCAATTTTTGTAAGTCGTACTACTTAACGTACAATCATGTAATAGGTACGGAACCCTCAGTGGTTGAATCCAACTCGCATTTAACCAGGTTTTTATGTACAGTGAGGGAACAAGGTTAATAATAATCGTGGTGAGTGCTTTTATATAAGTAATTAAATTAAATTAAATTAATTTTATTTATCTTTAGATGTATTTGTGGCGATTTTGTGTCTCCATGTGATGATTTTGGGTTTCAACCGGATATTTAATAATGTTAGTATCTAAAATCTAGAATTAATCTATTTGTCTAGAAAAGAAGAATGCAAAATATTTCATTAAAAAAATGAAATATATGTAATACTAGCGGACCCGGACGCGGCTACGCCTGCTTGAAATATAAGAATATAATTTCTATAGAAATATAATTTCAGTCTAGATAAAATGCTAAAAGTGACTATTATATTCATTTTCATAAGGATGAATATTAAAATGACGCGGTAACGCACGCGGTCGCGTAGCGACGACGGTTGTTATTAACATGGCAGAATAAATTGCATGTCAAATTAGAAAGTATTTTAATTTATTAGTATATATGTGTAATGTAATATTATATAGCCTATAGCACTTCTGAAGAATGCAGCTTTCATACAAAACAAAAACAAAGTAAATCGATCCAGTAGATCCAGAGATCTTAGCGTTCAAACAAACAAACAAACAAACAAACAAACAAACTCTTCCGCTTTATTATATTAGTATAGATTTCATTTTTCTGAACTAACCAATAGCACTTTATCAAAAGAACAAGAAAATGAATTAAAAAATATCTCTATCAATTTAGAAGTAGGCTCATTTGTATGCAAATCGTGACATTAGCACGGATTAGTGATCCGACGTGAAATGGGAGCAAATTTAAGGGTTCCGGACACAACTAACGAACAAATCGCTTTATTATGCAAAACTAAGGCAAATATATCTTAGAATTAGATTTAGTATAGTGAATAGGTTTATGTATTACTTATGATCTGAAGTTCAATTATTATTATGAGAGACAGAATGGTATAATGTCGCAGTGAGACAGGAACTGACTAAAAAAAAGATGATTGTGAGTTTGACTTCTGCCCAAAATATTTTAAAATAAAATCTTTCTTTAAATGGGGATTTCATTCAAAATTAACGACTTTACTTGACCTCTAACAATTGAGCTACGACAGTGTTTTTTCCCTAAAATGTTTTCAGATAATAATATAATTTTCATATAGCTGGCGGACATATTTGTCACAGTTGAGCTTCTTCTATAGCTGTAATCTGAGCCTCATAGAAATTGATATGAATCTGGCTTTGTTATTTATATTTTATTAGATCACAATTCATGATTGAGTAAGATATTGTTAAGAAATGCTATACTTTGTTTTAATCAAAAATAATATAGGTATATCTAAATTTGGTATTTTTAGATTGATCTTAAAATTGGAATACAAAAGGGGATTTGTAGAAGATTTGTATCTTATTTAATTTTATGATCTTATAATTTTTTTAATACAACTTAATGTTTACGAAACAATTTCAAAATATAAAATTCTAACATTCTTTTTCTTCTTTCTTGAATAACCTTTGTGGCACCATCAGATCGATGGGGAGCTTTGATATTTTATTTTACATGTAGGTACACCAAATCATAGTTCTTTGAAAAGTTTTGGTAATTTCTAAATTTATTTTGATGGACATATTATAGACAAAAATATTATCGAGTGAAGTCAGGGGATAACCTATGTTAGGTACTTAAAATAAAAAATATTTGACTTCAAAATACATACATATATTTTTGTTACTGTTACAAAAAGCACATTACATTAAAACATTACTTTCAAATTTAAGCATCACACATATCTTTTTGAGGGATGTGCGATTTTTCAAATAGCTCTACCATTTTTTCGTTATCCGTATAGTATTTTGTTAAATCAGAGCTCTCTTTGCCAACTATAACACTGCCGACCACATTTTCTTGAGTTGCACCTGAAAAGACAACTTTATTTTTTTTCATTTGGCTATAATACTGATCAAGAATAAAGTTTTTTTGTTCCTGAGCCCTATTATTTACGTTTTCCTTACGAATGCCGCATATAGTCTGTATCAATGATCCTAATGTCATTTGGTCAAGAAATCTCCTTTGAACAGCTGTCGCTTGTACGTTGGCTATAATTTCCTTGTATTTGTTTTCTAGTTTGTCTATTGCTGTACTAAGTTCTATTTGATATTCATCAGTAATTTCTTTAGTAATTTGAGCTCTCTGTTTCATAAGTTGAAATTGTAGGAAGCACTCTGTTAGTTGTTTCTCTTTCTTTAAATTGTATATCTTCTCTTCGTATGCTTTGCAATATTTGTTCTTAGATTTTCGATGGTCGTTTATATATTTTTCTAAATCGGTTTTTTGTGTTGTGGAAGCTTGTGCTAAATTGTTTTTTAGTTTTTCAATAGTAATATTTAATAGAGCAATTTCTTCTATTTTTTTATTAATAATTTCATCTTTGCTTGTTGTCATACTTTGTATTTCTTCAATTTTTTTATTTAGTGACTCTTCGTATTGATTTTTCATTTCTGATATTTTTTGTTCATATTTTTCTGTTAGTTCTAGTTTTATACTACTCTCAATCTCCATAGTTTCTATTTTGTGCTTTGCTTGTATTTCTTCGATTTCGAATCTCTTCATGTCATCATAGTTATCTAATGTATTTTTAAGAGTAGTAATATTTTCTATTAGAATTTTTCTGGAAGACTGAACTTCTTCTAATTTACATTTTAATGATTTCACAGTCACCAAGCATTCTGCAGATGGATTGCGTGTACTTGTGGAAGCATCAATTTTCAATATATCATCATAAGAGTCGTCACGTTCATCTCTCAATATATAATTTCCTTTTACACATGTTAACTCGTCACGTAAGTGTATATTTTGTTGTTTAAGGTTCCTTAGTTTAAATATTAGGTTTTTAATTCTAGATTGGTAATAAATATTCTGAAAAATATTGCTTACATTACTGGAAACATTGCCATCGCTACTTTTTTGAGGGTCATCTAAGAGTAAATTACTTTGTGGTATATTATCAATATTCAAGAAACTTGATTTATTGTTATTATTACTTTTTGATTCGGTAGGACACTGTTTAATTTCATTACTGTTCATAGAAGTTATACCTGTGATTGATGCGGTGCTTTCTTCATAATTTAAAAGAGTTCTTGTGTTTTCTAAGTCTACTAAAATATATTCCGTTTCAGTTGAAGATTCGTCATGGTTTATATTATTTGGGAGAGGAGATAATTCATCAAAAATTGGCTTTGAAATGAATGGTTCTTCCAACGTTCCTTTAGCCAGTTGATAACATAAAGAAAATATATATTTGTTTCGCAACAGTTTTTCCTTACACTTGGATTGGGAAAGTTTTTCGATCCAATCATTGCAGATTTCGATTATATTCTGATCTTGGAGCTGACCTAGATAAGGTCTCATAATTTCTAAATAGCATTTGTATTCAGCGTCAAGATTTTCTTCGTTCTGTTTGTCCATTATGGAATTTTCCTCGAAATAAATAATGAAATAATATAATCTGTCATGTTAATTTTTGAAATATGATACGTCTTATATAAAAAGTCTATAGTTATTCGTTCTGAATAAAACATAATATATATTTATGCTGAAAAAAAAGGATAAAAACAAAAATAAAAAAATATATTGCGCCTAGTTTCAAATCCGACTCGAGCTCTATAATAGTAGTTGCTTTCAGATTCAGTATCAGTAAGAAGCTTACTCTGGACGTAGGCAACGACTTTAGACCGTATAATCGGATTTAGAATAACTAAATGCTATAGGAAATTTATTTAAAACGAGACGGTTATATTTTTGTCGTATTTCTTGTCTAACTTTGTCGTAAAAAACTATATTTTTCTTTTTAAGAATTTTAATTTGAAGAAGACAAAGCGCTGCGTTAAGTTCCGTCACTCAACACTATCTCAAAAATTGTGCAATACATAATTACTTTATTTTGTTATCCTGCTATACGGGATAAAGCGAGAAGATAAAAAAATTAAACACAGTGCACATCCCATTTTACACTGAACTATAACAAAATAACATTTTGACACTTTTGCTCTTTACTTTGCGTAGGCGTTTTATTTTTTTAATACTTTTACTAGACTTTTATTTCAATTCTAATAAAGTAATTAAATAGTTTCTTTTTCCAAAATTATTTTATTTATATAGTAACTAGTGTAAATTCCTGTCACAAATTCCTGTCACGTCAAAAAGTTTGGCGTTTTTCAAAAACGCCCCCCGAATTAGAAACTCTAAAGAAACTATTCTAAAGTATCTTCTATTTATATCACAGTGCCTTAATATCTTGCCACTGATAAGCCAAAGTCTCTCCAATATTTTATCAATTAAAAAGTAAGACTCATCAAGCTTTATAAATTACTGCCATACTCATTCCTTAGATAAGTGTAATTTATTAAGCAAAGTGAAAAGGAAGCACTTTTATAAATTTTACATAGAAAAAAACCTCTAGAGTTTTATTACCTCTTATAAGATATTAAAACCGTCTTATAAAGTATTCAAAATTATACGAGCTGTAATCTCTTGTGGTACAGTTAAATTGGCATCAGTGATGGTTACCAGTTCAATTATTACTTAAATTAATGATCTTTCTATTAATATTGATATTTTATGGTCATATGGTTTCTTTACAGAATCTAGCATTGACCACCATGAAGCATTTGATTCCATAAAATAGTCAAAGCCAGTAAGTATTTAATATAATAAATATAATATTTTATTTCTTTATATATAAGTCTTATCTAGTACTACAATAATTAAAATGGTCGATCATTGTTATAAAATTTCTTATCTCTATTATTACTTTAAACATTTTCACTACTTAAATTTTACTTACACGCTAACGCATTTAGAATCCCACTAACGTAAATTCCATCAACAATAAGCTCCTATAAAGGGTTTTGCGACCAAAGCCGTGAAATCAACCATAAAGATAAAATTACTTTAAACCATTCATTTACCATAAAAATAATCTTATTCGTATCTTTATAGCTTTAGAAAATGATTTCGCAAACCCACCCTTAAATATACTGGATAAGGTGCACTTTAGCTATATTATTCAATACCTTTGGCTACAAAATGGAAATTTAAGACATTGGTTTAGATGCAATTTGTAAGGACAAATCCTGACGTCTTTAATGTAATACACAATAACTAATATTTTATTGATTATACATATGGAAATCTTTTATAGTTTATGTTTTTATTGTAAGAATGTAACTTTTTTTGTACTATATCCCGGATATTAAGGTTGGGCAGAGGGAAACTAACGTAACCTAATACATTTTGACTCCCGCTATCTGCCCAGTATTTAAGATATTGAATACAAGGCGGAGAAATGATAATAATTTTGCTTCCCTGGGTGAGAATCAAACCCACATCGACCCGATTATAGTTAGACGCTGCTCCACTGAACATGTAATATGTCGGATTCGGGCGGAAAAAGAGAGTAATGTGGCACTAGCTTCTCTCTCCATATCACGCTTTCTTGAATAAAGAAAAACAAATCTCAAAAAAAAGTATACTACATGAGTATTTCCAAAGTAAAATAAGTTTTTATAAAATCAATATGTTAAATATTACCGCCCGTTACTTTGCTTATGGGGAAAGTTCCCGCACTTTTACCATATTACTTCCTTCTTCACGCACTTTTACTCAAGTTTTGCAACAGGCAGGCAAACGTTCTGTGTACTCTGCAAGTAAGTAGTAGAAACAAGTAGTGTGAATCTGAAAAAAACTTGAAATAAAAAGGAAATCTTCAATTAACTTGTTAAAATTATCGATAGCAATTGGCATATCTATCAATTTGCTATGACATACAATAGACTAATGGTAGCTTTGTTTGTAGCTCAAATGTAAAAAAGGCGGTATATTTTTAGATGAATTAGCCATATTGAGCTCGGGCAGTGAAGGCGAGTGTTGATGCATTATAAATGGGCCCTTGAAGCTTACTCTTGGGTCGCAATCCCAGGCACTGCTTCGAGTTCAAGGGTATAAGAATTTGTATTTACTCTAAATTCATAAATTCATAATAATAAAATTCTTACTTAGTACTTATTACAATAACAGTCGTTTCCTCCGCGTCATTTTAATACGGACGATGGCATTCGGTTCAACGTCTTCTTTAAGTTAACTAGAAACGAAGATAATCTTATCATTTTTAGTTTTTAAGACATTTCTAACAATGTCTTTATTTCATTACAGTCTTTAAAATCTATTGCTTGCAATACCGCTGCTTCATTTATACCTGTATACCTAAAACATACCCTATTACAATAAAAATAGATTTCAATTTACAGTACTAAAGGCAAATGTCAATTAAAATCATTATGCTTCGTATTTCGAAGGAAATCGGTCGTAGTGTTATGTAACATGTAATTTGGCCTTATGCTGTTGTAGTGCAGATGTGATGAGTCTAATTACATGTGATGGTAGTGAGTTCGAATTTGGGTGAATATGAATCATGGATGAAGAAATATATATGATGTGGGGACTGGAGTGTCTTAACACTACGTTCTCTCTGCCTACTCTGCTACATATACTGCTATAAACAAAAAAAATATTAAAATAACACACACTTATAAACAAGGATTTACTTTTTTAGTTTATTGTTAGAACATTACTTTTATTACCTCTTAGTTTGTAGTTAGTATACAGTAATAAAGTTTATTACAAACTTAATTAAGACAATTTATATGAGAATAAACAATAGGGCAGGTGTACAAGAGGCGATTTTATTGCTAAAGAGATCTAGCTAACACCTGCAGGCAAAGAAAAAATATCTGGCTTCGGAAGAAACGAGTGCAATAACAATTTTTAAACAATAAATAACCTATTTTTATATATTTTTTTTATATTGTGGTAAAAGTTATATTGTGGTCTTCAGTTCCAAAACTCAACATAGAATATTCCGAATCGAAAAATGAGGTTTATTTCCTTCACAACCTTCACACTGTATGCCGCATATACCTTAGTGTTAAAACACTCCGTTCCCCATTTTATGCCCAATTTTCAAGAGCGTGTTAAGTTGCAAAGATCTATATATATAAAAGGACTTGTCCTCACTGACTGAGGTAAGACGCACGCACAGCCGTAACCGCTGTGCGTAGAAACGTGACATTTGGACAGATGTTTACTTTCGTAATCTGGACATCCACTAAGAAGGGATTTTG
>JAKRZM010001286.1:329234-343581 GCA_036379175.1 Heliconius cydno galanthus | reverse complement strand
CAGCGGTTACGGCTGTGCGTGCGTCTTACCTCAGTCAGTGAGGACAAGTCCTTTTATATATATAGAAGACTAGCGGACGCGCGCAGCTTCGCTTGCGTATTTAAGGGTGAATTTAACATGAAACATGTCTTCAATGAAATATTTTTAAGAGTCTAAATTTCAAATTTTATAAAAATCGGTGGCGATTTAGAGATTTTTCCATGCAAACTTTCAACCCCTTATTTGCACCCCTAGGGGATGAATTCTAGAAAACCATGAAACACATGTTCAATTAAATATTTTTAAGAGTCTAAATATTAAATTTTATAAAAATCGGTGGCATTTAAGATTTTTTCCATACAAACTTTCAACACCTTATTTGCACCCTTCGGGGGTGCATTCTAGAAAACCATGAAACATGTGTTCAATTAAATACGTTTAACAGTCTGAATTTCAAATTTTATAAAAATTGGTGACGATTTAAAAAAAATCTATATAAACTTTCAACCCCTTATTTGCACCCTTAGAAAGAGAATTCTAGAAAACGATGAAACACGTATTCAATTAAATACTTTTAAAAATCTAAATTTAAAATTCTATAAAAATCGGTGCCGATTTAGAAAATTTTCCATACAAACTTTAAACCCCTATTTCACCCCTTTAAGGTTAAAATTTTTCAAAATCCCTTCTTAGTGGATGTCCAGATTACGAAAGTAAATATCTGTCCAAATTTCACGTTTCCACCATCAGCGGTTACGGCTGTGCGCGCGTCTTACCTCAGTCAGTGAGGACAAGTCCTTTTATATATATAGATGATCGATCAGAATATGGGGAAGTTGTGGTGCAGCATTCTTTAATACTAGGTTGCCTGCCTGCTGTGTGCGGGATGCAGCGACAAGCTGAAGCTAAATCAAAAAGATTAACAAAGAAAAATAATACTTACCTTAAAATTTTGATATGCAGTCACGTATCTCCTGGGTGCGTCACCTCAATCCACATCTACTTCTTTTCGCTCGTACTGTTAAAAACAAAAACAGAATTCAGAACAACAAAAAAATTTAATCTGTAGTTTCTGAGATTAGCGCCTTCAACCAAACAAACTCATTAGCTACATAATATTAAGTAAAAATTATTTATGTTTTAAGATTATTATTTTCCAGTGTTTTCCATAAGCGGTGTTCATTACAACTGTTTTGAACGCGGTCGTCAAATTAACGTTATGTTGCAAACAATAAATTATTTAAAATGTTTGTCACGATCTTTCATAAAAAGGAAGCTACTTAACACTTGCTTTGTAGAGTCATAGCCTTTTATGTAAAAATGCACTTTGTGAGTTTTATGTATTTTTTTATTTTTTTTTAACTTCACTCTGTTTATCTACTTTCCGCTAAATTCTTGAGGCAATACGTGTTGTGTGGAGGAACTTAACGCCGTGCTTACCTATTTATCTACCTTTGCTTTAAGAATTAAAAAAATAATATAAATATCTAATGTTGCTGCTATTATTAAACTATTATCTAATGAACAACATAAACAAAATAACAATAAAGGAACGCGATTTAATTGCCAAGATTCTTAGTAACTGTAAAAAAACACATGCAAAAAAGTTAATTTATAATATTATTATGCTTAATATCCATTCGTCTGAGGCTAGTGGTGGCGTAGGGGCATAAACGTGTCACTGTGAACGCGACCGGTTGTGGGTTCGATTCCCACACGAGGAAATTAAATATTTAATATTTTCATTTCTTCGCTCTGGTGTCAGGGCAAAGCGCGGCCTTGAGTTCTACATAGAATGCTTCCAGAATTCGGCGGAAAATGAGGAACGGAGTGTTTTAACACTTAGTTCTCTCTGCCTACTCAAAAAATATCCATTACAATCTTCTTAGTATATTTTAATTTCATTTGTGACTTATGACTAATATCGCTATGACAGTCATTCTAAGTATACATACCTAGTAAGGTAAGTAACGAACTATTACTCATATTATTATATGTACGTGCACTCATGTATGACGCATTATGTATAATGATTTTCTTACTTTTAAATATTTTTCCTTATATTTATATTCGAGCATTTTTTTTATTTTATGGAAAAGTATAAAGAGTTTTTTGTTTATATTTTTTATGTTTATTCGTTGATTTCTCTGTCATTTGTGGATCGATTTTAAAAAATCTTTTTTATTTGAAACAGCTTACTTTCCCATTGGTCGCATTACCTGACTTGGCAGTCAGGATTTTGTACATCCCATAGAAATCAATGGGATGGATGGAAATCTTTGAATTATACAGGGTGGAATTGTCAGCGCCACTTTAAATGAAACCACAGTTTTAACTACTCTATAAAAGCCTAATATAATTCGGAAAAAAAAAAATTCTCAAAAATGAAAAAGTTTTTTTTCAAACAAAATAAATAATAAAATTATCGTTTTAAAATAAAACGCCATTTGTAAAGTATAACATAGGCACGCACACACTTACCTGTCAAAGCGGCAACGTAAAAATCATGAAATGAAAAAAAATCCTACGTCCAAACCGTTGAGGTACCTTGATTATTTTTTTTAATTCTGGGTTTGAAATATTTTACCCTATATGCAGTTTCAGTAAAAGTATAGGCATTTAGGATGTATTTCGTATAATCTCTTTTAATCATCATAATTATATTCGCTGCCAGCCAAGAAATAATTACATCAATAGATGACTACTAAGTACACCAAAGAAAAGTTAAAAAAAAATATTTAAAGAACAAACAGACATAAATTTCCTCGCTAATTATTAGATAATTTATTGAAATTCACGCTGTATCCCGCATATACTAGATACTCTATTACTATTTTTACACAACCCACACGGGCGTGTGGCTTTCTAATAATGAGAATATGCGATAATATTATATGAAGAGTTACCAGAAACATAGTGTCTGATCACTTCTATCTCTATTATCTTTTCTGTATAAAAACAAGTAAATCTAGCCAGAAATAAATCCAAGCCTATACAGAATTTAGTGTTATAACACTGTATAGTGAATTTGGCACAATGAAACACTTACTTAGGTCCAAATCTAATGGTTATTGGTCTAACATTGCGGTTATCCGCTTATGTTGCGAATGCGTAAACTGAGATTAGGATGGACCCAAACCAATTTAAGTTAACCACAGAATGAATGGAATTATGCATATTATTGACAGGCTATGTCTGACTTCGTTTTTTTTTATATTCACGCTGTATTCCACAGTCAGCAGAGGGAACCTAGTGTTAAGAAAACACTTCCGTTCCCCACTTTCTGTTGAATTCTGGAGGCATTGCCACATTGAATGTTGAGTGGGGGAAATCAATCAATCACGCAGACGTGCGTGAAAAAGTAAATTTGAGAATTCATAATTTCTCCGTCACTATTAAATTATTAAAACAAAACCATACTTATCCTTAAAAATCCTTCTTAGAAGAAACGGTACGAAAATTGATTTTAAATAACTTTTTAGCTAATTAAAAAGCTCTTCATACTTCTTTAAGATAATAAATAGACATTTTTTATTTAAAAACAGGAATTATTTAGAATTTGATGATTTAGAATATATGGGTACGAATCAAATGTGGGGTAATGAACTTATTTAAAATCCTCATACTGACAAGCAGGCAAAGAGTGGCGTTGTGTTACGCCACCCAACTCACAATATCTGGAAAATTAGGCGCTGGCTGAGTAAGAAGGTAAAGAAACGTAAAGTAAATAGTTTTATTGTTAGTGATAATGACTCTAATACGAGTTTAGATTTTTTAAATTACTCAATTAAACTTGTATACTTAAGTAATTAACATAAACAATTGTATCGAATAATAAAGAAAACTGCTTATTTAATCGATAATGTAATTACGTAAGAAGATGTGCAAAACATTACATAACATAATGTTGTATGGGAAAAACCACAATTAATAGAAATCGTGAACAGCTCGAGCAATTTGCCCATTAATTGAATGTTATAATAAAATATTTTCCTTCTGCAATAAAACATTAATATAAAAAAGGAAATAAAATCATCATCATATGAAAATAATCTACCTATTTGACGTTCTTTAATAGGCTACTTGTCTTGTCTATCGCTAAAATGTCAGGTTCCGTTTGCCTACCCTACTATGTTCTGAATATAGCGTTAAGCTAAAGAAAGGGAATAATAATGGAAAGTTCTGCAAATTTCATGAAATTTTCATATTACACCTATTGATGGTATACGCGATGACTGTGGGGTTCAATCCCGGTTGAAAAGAAATGGAAATATTAATTTAAATTAATATTTCATCTCCTCGAGTGGGGATCGAACCTACAACCAGTCGGTTTTACACACTCACACTCTACGCCCCTGCGCCACGGCTGGCTTCAATAATTCTGTTCTTTCAACAAAATCTCGCTTTTAAAGTATCTCTCACAAACAATACGTTACGTTTGATAAAACGAACTTGGAAGTTTCCCTTAAGCCTGTACTGCAAAAGCGAGCGGAGGTAGATAATAATTATAAACTTGAAGTAATAATAAACTTTTCTGTAAAAGTAGCTGAGTTATTGTAATTTGATTGAATGTGTTCTTACGATAGCAGGTGTTTAAACTTCAACATGTACGAAGTTAGAACGGAAGGATTAATTAGATCGTATAATTCTTTGAGGAATATTTTGAATGTCTTTATTACCCAACTGTGTCAGAGGGATAAGGGGTTTCTCATGTTATGCGCAGCGTTGGGTTCCGCTTCTTATGTTATGCGCGGCGTTGGGTTCCGCTCTTCTTCCGCTTTAGCAAATCAGCTTCACGTCGTCCCGTTAGTCGCACCTTTGTACCACTACGCCACTACGGCCTCATTATTGATTTATTCATTTAACAATAATCTGTTATACTTATTTAGAAAACGTATAAATGTAATAAGCCACTTAACCATAAGTTCTTGGATGGTTTCCAAGATTCATAGGTTCAAATCTCACGTAATAAATTTTGGCATTTTCTATATAAATAATCTTCTTCCCTAAGTGTGAAATAACACTTTAAAAATGTAATAAATGTCTGTTGTTATGTATATTGTCGTTCTATTTTTTACGCCTTATCAGTTACCGGAAGTGTAAAATATTAAATTAGTTAGGCAGTTAAATTCTTTCTAAAGTTATAAACTATGCAACTTTGTAATATAAATTGTTTTCAGTCACGATATATGAGACCGTCGCGGCTTAGCATTTTAATGTGTGACTGTAAACGAAATGGTTGTAAGTTCGATTCCCACTCTCGGAAATAAATTGTTTTCATATTCTTGCCCTATGATAATAATAAGCGCTGCGTTAAGTTCCGCCACTCAGAGACGAGAGAGAGAAATGAGGCGGAGAGTTCCCTAACCCTCTGCCTACTCTACTATATGAGGTAACAGTTACCTCATAATATATCTATACATATAGCGTGAAGCAAATCTTTTTTAATAGCAAAATAAACATTGACAAATATTTACTTGACTCGAATTATTTTAAAATGTAGCTAACTAGAGCAGTTTATAGTTTTTTTATTATGACAATACAATAAACTAAATATCTCTGAGTAAGATTAGAAAATAAAATCATTTACGTATCTCTTCATATGAAGAGATACGTAAAGGATTTTATCTATATAGGTAAAGCTTAACTCGAGAAAACTACTGTTAAGGCTACTCAATGGTAGCGGAACTCAACGCCGCACCTTGTCTCGTCAGGAACTGAGGGTTCTTGGCAGGGAATTGTGACTAAATCAATCCATCGAATGGAGAATAAACTCTCAACCATAACACTATGCTTACATTCTGACGTTCATTACACAGGCTATTATATTTCTTTTCACAAACATGAGGGGATTTACAAAGGCAACATCCAATCAAAGGCTGTCATAACAATAACACTCCCATTAACAGACGGACAAAACGTCAATATTATTATATACTTAGCGCTTTCCTTCTTTTCATTATTCGTTCACAGCTATTCGATTTCTAGTAAAGGGGCTGTCGCGTAGTGGCGCAGCGACACTGGGACTGACTGAGCGACGAATGTAGTTTGATTCTCATTTGAGGGAATAAATTATTTTCATGCTGTATGCAGGATTAAGCGTGAAGCTAAAATTAAAAAAAAAATACTATTTTTCGAAAGCGATAGAACCTGCTACCGTCACTTAAATAATCTAATCTTAATTTCTTACACAATTAAGCATCATATTATATATGATTTTATATTATTATAGCAATAAAGAGATAAAAGACGAGGAAAGCAGACCCCACCATCAGATGGGACTAATAATTCTCTGGAGATAGAGAGAGAGAGAGAGACTATTATAGCAATAAAATCACATGTTTGTTTTTGATACAGAGATAAAAAAAAACACTTTCAATTAACAATTTCTAACAGACTCCATAATAATTGCATATTTCAAATAATCCAATCTCGAGTGTATATAAACATTTAACTTTGTACAAGCACATACAACTGCGTATGTTGGTAATAAATGTTGAAACTTATTTATCGCGTTAGGAAATTTTAAAGCAATAGTTTGCAAATACTATACGTGTAGATATGTTCATAATTCATTTAGGTATTCATATATATGTATATGTTACAGGCAGTCTGTAAAATTTTAGTAATCTATACAATACCTCGGCAATATGTAGAATACCTGACGGGGTCGTAATATGAATATGGTCTTTCACTTTACCTAGATGTTGAATAAAATTCCTAGGGATTGTACCTGCTCTTCCATCGGCAACGTGTAATGTAAATAGATCTTGATATTTTCCTATACTCGAGCTATAAATTTAGTAGGTTAAAAAAAAACGAATCTAACCTAGCCTGTTCTTAAATTCAGCTAAATCTATAGATGCGGTGGCGTTAGTACATATGTAATTACAAATTACCAAAAAAAATCGGCATGAAATGGTAAGCCCGCACGTCCCCCCTTCCTTGCTCTCGTCTTATACATACATACATTACCCGCTCCGCCATTGGGTATTTTATAGAATACCTAGGCAACGTATAAACAAATAATGTAATAAACATAAAAAACTGTTAAAAAAATGTGTCTGTAAACTGAGTATATTTGTGATAAAATAACTAAAAGAATAATTTTTAAAATGTTGTTTATCTGTTTTTGTTTATTTGTCATCTATTTGTACACAATCGTCTTCTGAACTACTGGACTGATCAGAATTTTCATTTTAATTTCATACGGATATTAAATTTATTTTTTTATTTCCTCCTATACTAACAGAGTGTGTCATTCAATGCCCGCAATGTTTCGATCGGAATGACTTAACACGAAATGTATGAAATAACATTTAAAAAATAAAAATTGAACCTGTAACCATTGCAATTAGACATTTTCGAACTAGTCAAAGAAGATGATGTATCGATATATCTATAATGTACATGTCAGTATCACGATTGCGCCGAGTCCGTTATTCTTTTATGGGACAATGTGGACGAGTTTACAATAGGATCTAAGAAAACGTTCGTGAATGTTCTATAGGTATTAAAACAATTTTAAAAACTAATGAAAAGACGTTTGTTTGTTTGGTAAAGATTTTTATTTACCAAATAAAATAATTATATTCATTATAACACTCCTTGGGAATAAAATGCTTGTTTCCATCTATTTCAAAGGTATCGTTTTCATTATTATATGCGTAGGTTTAAATGTCAATTATTGATTTACTAAAAAAAGTCCCGCTGGGTGTCCCGCGCCAGTTATTTTTAGGTCTGAGGCAGTAACTTTATTAGACGTTCAAATAATTACTATAATAAAGCAGGTGAAGAGAATTTAAACAAAATATATATTGTTAGCACACTTGTGTAAAAGAGGGTAGATGTAGGTGGAAAAGACTATAAAAAAAATGGAAATGTGTCAATCGAAGCAGTTGATTGTAGGAAACGGCAACGACTAAGAAACTGGTGTGAAGCATTGTTATTGGGTGATACATATAATTTATTGTAATTACGTAGAATCTCATTCCGAATAATTTAGAAGTTTCATAAAAACTGGAAAAATAGATCGAATCGAGGAAGAATAATAAGCAACTGTCAGGCCTAGGCAAAAATTTGTGAGAGTAAGTCAAATACATTTTACAATTTTTATAATTTAAATTGGATTTATAATTGAATTTAAATTTTTGAAATTGTTGAATTGTGTACCTAATAGGGTGACTAGCAAAACTTTAAGCGCTTCCGATTTCTAGCAATATATTATTTCAAATGTAAATGTATGTTATAATAGTACCATTTATCTTTCAAGGTCCATATAGCCTGGTTAAGATAAATCTGAGTATTTTATGAATAATGATACCAAACCGTACGATAATGTGAATCTATATCATTTATGAAAATGCTTTAACATTCAAAAATGGCATACATATTACATGAAGTCAAGGATTTGTATATTTCTTTGTATAGCTTAACGGTGTCTCCTGCATATGGTAGCATAGGCAGAAGGAACCTAGTAATACGAAAATCCGTTTCCCACTTTCCGCCTACTTTTCGAGACATTACATGTTGTTACCAGAACAGGAAAATGAGAATTAGATTTTTTACCAAGTGGGAAACAAACCCACAATCGTCACGGTTACCTACACGTATATTCCGCTGTACCACGGCGGTCTTTACCTACTCCAGTCACCAGCTAATAAGAGAGTTTTACCAACTTGACTCACATCCTTTGGATAAATAGTCTTTACAGACAGACGGCCAATAAATTGATACTATAAGGCTTCAGTTTTTCTCTCTTCAACTATATACCTTACAGTTTACAGGAAACAAGAAACATTGAGTCAGAATTAGGTCTAAATGAATCACACATTTGTCATCGATGATAATTTTTATGTTTTTGTTTAAGTTTCAAGCTGACGTGTCTTTTTAAATGCAAATAACTTTTTACAGTGTATGTTTTGTTATCTATATATGTAGGTATATAACCTATACAGTGGTTGCGGTTTCTGTGAACTAGTACACATTTGTTTTATAGTTTCACGTTTTATCCCGCATATAGAAGGGTTAGGCAGAGGTAACCCAGTGTTAAGACAATTCCTATGCACCTTTTAATTTTCGAGGCATTGCGCGTTGAGCAGAGCAAGGAATTTGTATAATGCCTTGTAACTACTTTTAGCCCTTTGTGTAGACTATAATATGAAAATCCCGTTTCTTCCATTTCCGTGATATTTTCGGAAAATGTTCTCTTATGGCTTTTTTACCCTATTTTTAGCTTTCATTACCTGACAAACAGACGGACAACAAAGTGATTGTTTTTTGTTTTGCAAAACCCTTATGTTTTTGTTTTTTATTTAGAGAGTCCCTACTTTAAAATCGTTGGAAAATGGAAATGTGAAAATGAAATAAGAACATGTTAATAATAAAGGAAGTTGTGTCCTTTGAAGTTTCATTTAATATTCAATTTACGCAAGCGTGAAAATACGTTTAATTACTCAAGTTAGTTCCGCACAAAAAGTGATGCTGTTAAATTCTTTTTATTCGAGTACTGAAATTGAATAGAATTTTCTATACATTTCCATGTTGTTAGTAGTAGACGCGATGATAGTAAGTTTGCTACCCACTCGATGAAGTGATGATTATATTTTAATTATATTAATTTCCCTCCTCTGGCAGAACGTGGCATTAATTTGAGTAGGATAAGCAGAGAATCTAGTGTCAAGACACTCTGTTTTCCACGTACCGTCTAATTTTCGGGAAATTACGTGTTGAATGACGAAAACATTGTGTTACCAGAGCGCTGAAATAAAAAAAATCGTTACCCGAGTGGAAATCGAATCCACAACCATCGCGTTTAGTTTAGTGTTTTTAATATAATCAAATATTACCGTACATCGTAATATATCTTCATAAACACTTAACTTTACGTTACCTTTAAGACCAAAGAAAACGATAAATCTCCTAAAGCAATTAAAGAACGCTGTAGCAAGTATGTAACTTGTACTGTCGGTATAATTAAAGGAATTCCAATGGCGCTTGCCACTTCTAGATCTTTATAGATTACTATTATTTTAGCTGGATTTGACAGTTTTTATTTGTTGATATTGAATTGTATTTATTTCGACCGTAAACGCGACCTTTCGCTTTGGAAATTAGCTGGGCAATGTGTCAAAATAAACACTCAGCAGGATAGGCAGAGGGAACCTAGTGTTAAGACACTCCGTCCCCCTTTTTCTGAAAAATGAAAATTGAGTGGCGGAATCAACACCGCGCTTTGCCTCGACACCAGAATATATGAAAATATTAAATGCTTAACTTCCTCGAGACAATATCCTCTGGTTAGCAGAGATATACTTATAAACAATATCTAACGTTAACAGATCCTTCATAGTACTTGTTTAACTTTCTATCCATTATAAAGAAATAGCGACGTGTTTTGCTATGGAACTCCAACCCCAGTGGGGGAAAAATAATATTTGATTTATTTATTTAAGTATTGAGTTTCGCTACTTTACGTAACTTTATGCCGTGTTTTGCCCCGTTACCAGAGCGGGAAAATGAAAATATTAAATATTTTTGTCTTCTGAATAGAAATCGAACCGAAAACCGTCGCTTTTATCTTGATATTTATTTAGCTTGAGATGCCCATTCGAGAGAATGTTTTTATATTAATATTAAACTTTTAATAATAAGAATAAAATAAGATTGTTATTTCCATCGCTAGCCTTTTTTTGATTGGCATAATAATTATTTTTGTCTTTCATTAAACAAAAATAAACAATCAACGATGTACCTACTTATAATACCCCTCTAATAACCCTCGTGGCGCAACGGCAAGAGGTCTGATTGTAAATGCAAAGTTACTGGGTTCGGTTCTCTAGCAACAAGAAAAAGCGCGGCGTTGAGCTCCGTCAACAATGTCTTGAAAAGTGGATGCTTAGCTAAAAAGAATATAAAATTAATCAAGTCATTATTACCATCATTATCTAAATAATACCAGTTATTTAAATTTAAGTTATTTAAATAATAATTAGGTCGTTGAATTCCACCACACAATATGCCATGCCTCGAGAATTCGAAAAGTGAGGAAACGAAGTAGCTTAGTGGGAACAGAGTGTCTTATCACTAGGTTCCCAGGTTCCCTCTGCCAACTTTACTATGTATATATTAAGAATGCAGCATAAAAAAATCATCATCATTATTATCTAAGTAATATCAGTTATTTCAATAACAATTACGATATCAGCAAATCTAAGTCACGTATTGAACAGATAAACTGTTGATGCGTTTGAAGAAAAATGAGTAAATATAACATAGTTGGATTACTCTAGAAGCGGTTTCAAGGCCAACGCTCGTTAAAGATTACACCTTGATAGATGTGACTTTTAATCGATCGTTTTGTTATTTATTTTTGTTGTCAATAATTAGGGGAACTAAAAGTTAGTTTTAGGATTCTCCGTTTTAGTATAATTTCAGTGACTACTCAAAATTATGTAAACAAGTTGTTCATGATTGAATGTGTCAATCTGTTGCAAATGCAGCATAATAAAAGTATTATAGGTGGTATGCGGGCGAAGCCGCGAGTAGGCCACTAAAATATAATGGCATTTAAATATAAAAAAGTTAACTTATAGTACTATTTTTTATAGCTTTACTAATCTTTTATATACATATCCTATTATTTATTGTACGTTTTAAATAATAAACGTTTTTCTCGGGAATTGAACCTATATGTGTCACATTAAGTCAGGTATATCAATAACTGCGCTACAGTGGCGTATTGGTATGATTTAAAAATATTTCAAAAGAAGCCTTTTTGTATATGTGCTTCTTACAAGTACATAATACGAAACTCGGGACAATATCTTTAGTAAGTACTTGTTACAACAATGAAATTATTTTTATAAGTTGATTCAAAAGAAAAATCAAATTTTCTATTTCATATTACAATATCTTAACCCCAGTTCGCTTTTTTCTAAAAATATATGTTCCATAACTTCTAATTTTGTATAAAATAACAATAACATTCTTATCGCTAGCAATAACTCCATCTTTAGTAGATAATAATTATAAAAATATTAGAAGCAATAAAATTTTAAAGTAGCATTATTTATAAAGTAAAGTAAACTACACTAGAAGATTTTATTGTAAACACTATAAAAACGCTCATAAATTACCAAGAAAAACTACCATTATTTATTAGTTTTTGTTTTCTCAACGATTTAGCTATGTATGTATGTATAAATGAATCATATAATGCCACTTCTACTTTTTAAATGTCTTTGCGCATCGTCATAGCGGTCGGCGATGCGTTTCCCCGCGCTCCCCCACCCAGTATATAGCCTCAAACTCCCGCGCCGCCGTCAGTTTTTATGACATAACCGCGTAAAACGCACGCAAACACAATGTTTTCGTCGCGATTGTTGATTATTACTGCATTTGCAGCACTAACAGCTGCTTATCCCGCTGATAACGGGCCATTCCCGCGGCCGATTACAGCTATTACAGAAGCTGACTTCGATGAACCGTCACCATGGTTCAGATTCCCGGCGTTTGGCAATATTTTTGCGCCACTAACTAGATTGTTCTCTAGTTTCGCCGATATTGGTCCCAGGATCGAATCTGACGACGAGAAATTCAGAGTAATAGTCAACGTTAAAGATTATAGCTTGAGCGATTTGAAAGTAAAGGTGAAAGGCGACTTTATCCTCGTGCAAGGATCCCACGAAGCTAAACAAGACGATCACGATCTGTTTGCCAGCCAATTTGTACATACATATTCTTTGCCGGTCAACGCTAGCGCGTCGGATGTGACAGCGAAACTAACATCTGATAAATATTTAATCATCACAGCTCCACTTAACGGTGCGGGTGCTGATGACGGAAAGATAGTAGACAGAGAAGTACCTATTGTAGAAAGTAAAGAAGCATGGAAGAGTGAAGACAAAGAAGATAAAGACAAAAAGCCAGCAGATGTGCCAGTTCAGGCCAGCGACGTACTGCCAGTGGAAGTCGATGAAGCTAAAGGCACCACTGATCTTCCAGCGACAGTAGCTGAGGAAGAAGACAGAAAAGAACTTACTACTCCGTCCAACCGAGAAGAAGTAACCGTCCGTGATATACCTAATGAAGTGAACGAAATCAGCAGCTCTAATGAATTCCAGCCTTAAGTGAATATTCTAGTATGTATATATAATATAAATATAAAACAGTATTGTAATAAATATTTTTAATACTAAACAGTGTTTTGTTTGCGTGTCGGCATGCGCTTAGTGCGTTCATTGTTAACGACCTGAATACAAATCACGTATGGCTAAACAAAGATTTCAATTATGTTTTTTATCAATTGCACGCATCTCTTGAATTTCGCATGGTAGTTAGAGAAACTAGAACGTAATTACTATTTCCGTTTATTTAATAACATTCACATATTTATAATCAATGCTTTATTTGAAAAAAGGAAGACATACAACTAGGTATATTATTATTTTTTTAAATATACTGAAAAAATACATAAAAATATACTTTTTCCTTTTCTCGCAAAACATTGTGGGCAGAAAGAACCTAGTGTTGCAACACTCCGTTCTCATCTTTCCAATCGAACTCAAGACATTGAGAGGCGGAACTCTACAACGAGTTTGACGTTGCCAGAGCGGAAAAATAAAAATAATTAATTCCCCCGAGTTAGAAATTAACCCACAACCATCGCATTCGGGTATATTTCTATGATATCTATCAAATTTCATGTAATTAATTGAGCTAACAAGTTTAAAATTTCCATGTTCCTTTAATTTGCGTCTTAACTCTGTCCACAGTGGTATATAAAAGAAGGTATATAATTATCTAGGGATTAAGGTTGAGTAATCCTCTTTGTTATTTCCTCAACATCCAAAATATATTATTATTTCTTAAGATTTAAGAATATAATATTTATATTATTTATAATTTTCAGAATATATTAAAATCTAATAAACTGAATTTGACTCATTTGTAGTCATTTTATCATCATGAAATTTGGCAGTTATAAATAGCTCAGTTGTATAATAATCATATGATATCTTCGAGCTGATCTGATGATGAAGCCAGGACTTGAATAGTGAAATCTTCAGATGTTACTTCTAAGCCACTAGTGTTTAGGTTCATAAAATTTATAACTCCAAGCACGTTCTAAAATAGTATATATTTTATTTTTATTATAACTTATTTTGTATGATTAAAAATAGTTACTATACGTATAAATAAAAATATATAATAAATAAAATGAAACAATCATTTATATAAAACTAGCGACCCCCTTGCGGCTTCGCCCGCTTTTACTACTGGATTATTCATATAATGTATGTTTGCAAAGCACTTAATATAATGTGAAAATTAATTAAACCCTAATGCAACCCGCATTTTCGTAGTT
>JAKRZM010001286.1:291319-328463 GCA_036379175.1 Heliconius cydno galanthus | reverse complement strand
TTGGGTGGTTTAGAAGAAGAAGAGTTAGAAACAACAGACAGACACGAAAAGCGACTTTGTTTTATAAGATATAGGATAATATATGTACATACATTGAAATATTTCAATCATTTATTAAATATCAAATTTTGACATCCGGGTAAACGTACCCAATTATGTATAATAATAAGGTCATAAGAATAAATTAATATAAAATATGTATCACATATTCTTCTTTTATATATTAGTAGAGTATTGGGGTCATCGTAGTGCAATGCCACGGCGTCTGACTGTCAACGCGACAGTTGTGGGTTCGACTCTCTCGGGGAAAATAATTCAAGTTATTTCTTCTTCACTCTGGTAACAAAACAAAGAGCGGGATTGAATTCCACCTCTCAACACCCATTGTCTGGAAAATTAGGACATTTTAAAAGTTGAGAATGGAAAAGGACATTATGCTTCCTATGCTTACTACAATACTCTACATTATGGAGGATACCACGTGAGTACAGAGATGCATTGTTTGAAAATGTTCCTAGTGAGGTCAGTATCTTCAATGTCTGTACCTTTACATAGTACCTAGTGACTAATCTCTCCACTCCCCCTGCTAGGTGACAATATTTTTTTACAGTTAGAGTAGCCAAATTTACACACATAATATATTACACTTTTACGTTCTTCGCGATTTGTGTCAATGTTAATGTCTTCAAAACTGAATGAAAAGTGGAGAACGAGGAATCTTTAAACTATCTAGTTTTAAGCCACCGGAGGAAGACAGCATGGAGCCAAAAATAAATTTTCAACATAACATAAGACAAAATTAGGGAAAAAATAAATTTAATTTTACATTTGTTACGCGTTGGCTCAATATTTTACCCATATAAATGATAAGTGATAACAACATTGTTTTTAATGCAAAGGAAGCTTTTTGACCTTCAAAATGCTAACCAATCGAGCTATAAAAGGTGTTAGTGTCAAGATATAACAGGTTTGGCAGTTTGCTAATGTGAGTGCTGTAAATATTGTATATTAGTAAGGTACATCTACCTAATATGGGGTTGATGTCTGATTGAAATAAATTATTTTTTATATATGTATGTATTTATTTAATTTACATTAAACTCTTTTATTACTGTGCAACTTACAGACAGTTTGAACTACGTAGCGAACAAATATAAAATTAGTTATGTGAGTCACAAACAGTGTACACTTATTGTCTATCAGCAATATTTATAGACAATCAGACTAATCTAATCTAAATGTGACAAAGTAGGTTAAAGGGTTCCTCTCTTTATTTGTAAAGAAACGTAGTATGATACGTTGAGTTAGGTGAAGTCAACATTCAATATCTCGAAAATTTGGTGGAAAGGGAGAAGCGGACTATCTTAATTTTCGGAAGGTTAGACAATTTTCATTTTTTCCCGCAGAATAGCATGCAGGAACAAATAAAAATAAATTTTCTTTGCCTACCCTTTCATATGCACGAAACGACTTGAAGCTATAAAAAAACTAAAAGGATGATACATTTCCTCAAACAACGACATTTTAACCCGGAACATTGTAAAAGTCACGGTCTTCATTATTAATACAAAATTCAAGATTTATGCTCTAATTCTTGATTAGATTTGGTTTGACATCTGCTCTATAATTATAATCATGTTATTTTTTTATTCCAGTAATATAAGAATTAAACAACCTTGCTTTGAGTAAAATTACCAGACAACTAATTTATATCAATAGCTGACTGACTAATACGAATTAATATGCATAAAAATACATAAAAATACGTCGAATATAAATGCACTGGGACGGCGTGTGACTGTAAGTGCGATAATTTTCTGTTCGATCGTCTCTCAAAAATATATGTATTATCATTTCCTCGCTCTGGTATTCAAAGCGCGGCGTTAAACTCCGCCGTTCAACACATTATCTCGGAGGCTGAGCAGAAAGTGGTGTCTTAAATTCCTTTTCTCGGATAGATAGATACTGTATGGTTAAAATTAGGTTTATTGTATATTATGAATCGCTATAAAATAAAATAGATATGTACATAGATCATTTAAAATGTTATAGAGATTTAAAATATTTTTTTTATTATGCCAATACTTTGTTAGATATTCGCTTCTAAAATAGTAAAAAAATATCCACCCAAAAGAAACCGTAAATGTAATAACTTTTATACACCATAAGGCTGTGACGTAAAAGGCATAGCGTTAAACTGTACTCGTACGATAAAACATTGCATAGTTTTAACTTTAAATTGGCGTATGTGTATGAATTTAATATGCCTTGTATATTAGTTATTCTATTAAAACCTAATTCTTTACCGACTTGGAATAAAACATATTTGATATGTGTGTATATAATCTATTATATAAAAATTACGTGTCACGTTGTTTGTCCTCGATGGATTCTTAAACTACTGAACCGATTTTAATCAAATTTGCACACTACGTGCAGTTTGATCCAACTTGAAATATATGAATTATTTGTTTATTATTGACAGTAATTTATAAGTCATTTTATATTTATTTATAGTCATTTTATAGTCAGACAAGACGCGGCGTTGAGTTCCCCACTGTACATGCAACATTTCGAAAATGTCGAATGAATGTCTCGGGTACCATTTTATATGCTGATAGAGCGTGAAGCTATAAAATATTTTGACCTTGAGTAGATTCTAATTTGTGTAAAACTGTTTATATAGTCATTTTACTATTTAAATATTTGAATTGGCTTCTTTTAGCGTATACATATTTTACACATATAATGTAAACTAAACATATGAATTTAAGGGGTTCTCCGACCTCGACTGTATTTTTTAAGAATAATCGTATTAAGTAAACATTTAAAAAATCCATTATAAATTAAACAAAGCTACCGTGTAGGTATAATTAATTTTAAGTAGGTATAAATAAAATCTATATCAATATTATAAAGCAGAAATGCTTGTGTGAATGAATGCGCTTATCTCAGAAACTACTATAATCTATTACTAGGAGTGTTTTAGTTTAAAGAATTTTAATAATTTTTGATACACAACTTTTTATTATTTCCATTAGATTACAGGAGCCAATATTCTACACATGAGGCCATCGTGGGGCACAAGCGTGGGTTTGATTCCCAGTGGAGGAATGAAAAATTTAATATTATTATTTCCTCGCTCTGTAAATAAGGCAAAGTTCGGCGTTGAGTTCCGCCATTTAACATGCAACGTGTCAAGAATTATTAGCTCTAGGTTACCTCTGTCTAACCTGTTATGTGCAGAATACAGCGTGAAACTAAAACTACTAATAAACTGAACAACTAAACTACTTAACTAAACTAACCAACTAATATTAATAAACTAAATAAACTACTACTAAATTAATAATAGATTTTCTTTATCTACTTTAATATATGCAGTATTTATATGCATATCCACTCGCAAAAAGACACGTAACTACTAGCAGTCATATAATGGTGTCATATATTAATTATTGAATTATAATATACCTCCTATAGATATATGAACGTATTGTTTTGATAATACCGACTACCGAGGCATTGTTATTTGACATTGACTGGAAGCAATCAAGACGTTAGCGTGCTAAGCATATTAATTAATATATTGGTACAAAATTATAATTCACCTCTAGTTTTAGATATAAGGAACGTTTTTAGATATGGACAGATTAAGTACTTAATCGGTTATTTATAGTCTACATATATAGCTTTTTTAATATTATTAATCTGAAGAATTTTTTTTTTAACTTTACGCTGTATTCCTCACACAGCAGGGCAGGCAGAGGGAGCCTAGTGTTAAGACACTCCGTTCCTCACTTTCTGCCGATTTCTGGAGGCATTGCGTGTTGGGTGGCAGAACTCAACGCCGCGCTTTGCCTCGACACCAGAGCGAACAAATGGAAATATAAACGTAAATAAATATTTCAGTTCCTCGAGTGAGGATCGAACCCACAAACGTCGCGTTACAGTCACACTTTGTGCCGCTGCGCCACGATGGCCTCTGAAGAGTTCGTTTATTAGCTGCGCTAATCTCAGAAACTATTTTTTCGTATTAAAAAAATTGGGTTCGAATGAAATGAGATGTTTTACTAAATTTCTTGCTCTGACAGAATTGTATAGATATTAAGAAAGTTTGGTTTTGGCGGTAAAGAGTGTCAACCGATATAAGTATAACAAGTTCCGAGACAATGACCCAGGCACTACCCAATTTTGGATACATTGTGTGTTGAATGGCGGAACTCAACGCCGGGTTTATTCTACAGTTACAGTCACACGCTGTGCCACTGCGCCACGAAGACGGTTTCTATATATCTGTATCATCATCATTATCATCATCATCAGCCTGTCCTCGTCCACTGCTGGACATAGGCTTCTCCAATGGCACGCCACTGAGCTCGATCTTCGGCTCTTCTTCTTCTCTATTTGTATATGTATATAAGAATTGTGGTCTTGAAACTTGTTACGAATTTGTATTTTTCATAAAGTATTTGCATCAGGTTTCTCGAATATACGGTATACAGTTCTGGGAGATCAACAATATTTATATTATCTATCCACTGATTGATATGCTATACCTACCTGTAGAACTTTGTTTGTCAAACAATAAGTTGTAGAAACCACAGTTTTAACTACTCTATAAAAGCCTAATATATTTTTTGATAAAGTAAGTAAGTGATTTTTTCAAACAAAATAAATAATAAAATTATCGTTGTAAAATATAACGCCATTTGTCGCCAAGAACGACGCACGCAGGCATCAAAAGGATCCTATGTCCTATCAAAAGGACACCGCCGCACACGCCTCATCCCGAAATTCAGTCGTAGGTATTGGCGATAAAGTTCAAAGTTGTCTAAATTTTAGTAGTAATTTTGTAGTAGTGTGTGTTTACGTTATTGGTATCTATGAGTACGTTACGTTATTGGTACCTACGTCACACGAAATATAGGCATGGATAAACATCGTGGAATGAAAAAAAATCCTATGTCTATACTGGTTTGGTTTGAAATATTAACCCTGTATGCTGTTCCTGTAAAAGGAGCGCTGACGCTTTCAACCTGTATAGTATTAACTATAGTATAGCTAGAATATAGCTGTCTCTGCACAACGCGGCCAATTAACGGTAAAATACTTGCACAATTGGTTTTAACATATTTACTTGTACTGTACTGTATGGTATTTACATGTATCGACAATATTGGATACGGTCAGTGACTTTGGTTGCTATGGCGTAAGGAGAGTTTTTTTACGTATTTTTTTTAATTTTTAATCATAAGAATATTGATATTCCATGTTAAAATACTGTATGAATTGAGACTCGAATTTATTTTTCGATAGATAAAACTTAATTAAACATGTAGGAAAATATATATTTTTTACTTTGTTAAGAATATTAATCACAGATTAAGGGATACATCGATCGAGTAGAAAGAGAGCCATGTGGCTTCTCTCTTTTTTCTATAACCGCGCTTTCCCTCGACACCAGAGCGAAGAAATATCAATTTAAATAATATATAGTCATTTTACTATTAGTACAATGACTTACAAATATATATACAAAATATAAGAACTTATAGCCGATAGTATCATCTATTAAATGCTAAAGTTTCATCAAAATGGCATACCAAAGCTCGTGTGATAACAATAAGCTCTTGAATGCAATCTGATACTGATGGTATAGTTATAAACTAAATTTACGCGTACATTCTCGTACTACAATTTGGGGTAATAATGGCTTTCCAAATAGTAATCAATGTACTCCGAAAATTGCTGTACGTGATGTCTCCACATAAATAATTTTCTATAAATAGAATTGACTATGAACGCGACATCGTTCTGGCGACGAGGCGAAGCACGGCGTTCAGTTCCGCCACTTAACACGCAATGCCTCCAGAATTTGGTGGAATACGGGGAACGGAAGTTTCTTTATGGGAATGGAGTAACTTAACACTAGGTTCCCTCTGCCTAGTCTGTTATGTACGGCATACAGCGTGAAACTAAAATAATTTTGGACTTGGATGGGATAGGTGCAAGATCGAATACTGTTTTACATTCAGTTTTCACTTAGGATTTTCAATTTATATGGGTATTAGGTAGCTATTATTTTGCTCATTTAAAAAGTCATTTACAAAGATTACTGAGTATGTGAGGGATACAGAGAAAAAAATGAAATAACATCTGAACCATCGGGATTCAGGTATAGTTTATGAGGTCGTCGTGACGCAGCGACATAGGGTCTGTCTATAAATGCGATGGTTTTGGATTCTTCTGGATTTCCATATCCTCGCTCTTACAAGACCAGCGCGATATTGTGCTCCGCCATTCAACTGGTAAAGTCTACCAATTAGCAGAAAATGTGGAATGGAATGTCTTAAGATTGGGTTTCCTCTGCTCACCTTGCTATATGCGGAAAACTATATGAAATTGAAACAAAAATAATACGTTTATTCTGTTTTGTGGCTTAGATGACTAATTTAATGACTGTTGCATTTGATACGCAATTTTCTCATAAAACATAGCTCAGTTAAGGAGTTCAATCATTACTCATTGCATTTACTTACTTCAAGAAATATTATTAAAGTGTTTTTTTTTCAATATCTACTTTAAAGGTAAATAATATTTATTAATTAATTATATTCTTACCATCATCCTGTATTTCACACACAGCAGGGTAGGCAGAGGGAACCTTGTGTTGAGACACTCCGTTCTCCACTTCCCGCCGAATTCTGGAGGTATTGTTTTTTGTTTTAATTTTAATTAATATTTTTATTAATATTAATTATTATTATAACTTCCTGTTTCCATTTTGAATTGTTGAGCCGCTGTCTATATATTAATTATCTAATCAATTACAAATGGCTGTCTTTGACACATGATAATAGTGATTTACGTAAACAGTTTAATTTATTCGTGAAGGCGTATACACTAAATTATTGTCGTAAGTTATAGTTATGTTTTTGGTGCCGTTATGGCGCACGGACACAAGCGTGCGGCTGTAAGCGCGTCGGTTGTGGATTCTGTTCCAACTAGGGGCAATGAAATATTTAATAGTTTCGGTCTGGTACCAGGGCAAAAAATAGCACGAGGATTTCCGAGAATATGGAAAGTAGGAAAATGAGTGTCTCAACACTAGGTTATATCTGCCTACGCTGCTATATGCGGGATGCAGTGTGAAGTTGAAAAACAATCTTTATGTATATTAGTATAGAATTTAATTTTTTCTTTTAATAATTTAATATTTTACGGGAATCGAACTTACGACGTCAATACAATCTTTCTTATTCTGTATACCTTCTCAGTGTTAATATTATCAATACGGAAATTTCCATACAATATAAGCATCGCAAAAAAATAAAAATAAAAAATCTAGAAAGCTCTTTTAACGAAGAATATGTATATACTGGAAATGTAATCACCTCACGTAGTACAATTTACATTTTATCGAACACTTATGTAAGAGTTTAAAGAAGTTATTGCTGTTCCATACCAGCTTTTCTTATCAGTATTACTATTCGAAGCACTACTTAGCTATTTAAATAGGAATAATATTTTATTGTTTGTATTTTTTTATTCTAGCTTCACCTTGTATTCTCCAAGTAGCAGAGTAGGTACAGGAAGCTTAGAGTTAAGACACTTCGCTCTCCTCTTTCCGCCGAATTCTATCTCGACACCAGAATGAAAAAATGACATTAATAATTATTTCGTTTCCTCGAGTGGCATCGAACCCACAATCTATAACGTGTACAGTTACACGCTTGTGGCCTCGATTGGCCTGTTTATTCTTCAATGTTTGTATTAAATTTAAAATAAAAGAAATAGTAGTAGTGTAGTGATTTTATTAAACTGGAAATTTTACGATATATTTAAAAAAAAGTCGGAATAATATTTATTTGTATCAATTAAAAGATAGACAAAGTGATAATGTATTTAAAATTAGAGGATGTAGTGAAATATTTTTTTCTATAAAATTTTAAGGTACAGCTTGTGACTAAGCTTAAACCTTTTCAAACTCAGTAACCCAATAAACAAAAATATTATAATATACTGGAAGTTCCATGTTATATAATTAAATGGGTAATATAATACAAAAAATCAATATACAAGCAATATAAAATATTTTCTCGAGCATTTTTTTGCAAGCTTGGAAAAAAAAATTTTAACAATATGTCTTAAACGTTAAAACTTCGGATTATGTTATATGGAATAACAAAAAGTTGGAAATTTTCCTTTCTTTTTTCATTTCATATCATGTTTCAATTTATCTGTTCATTTGCCAGTCACCCTGTATAAGACGTATAACACTATTATCTTTGCCGGCAACAAGAAAACCATTAGTTTTTTGTCTCTAATTAAGTCTCTAAATTAGAGAGGAATGCAAGCGTTCTCAAGTAAAGTGATAGTTAAGTTAATGTTCTAGCAGTATCTATATATAAATGAAAGTACATTATTGTGACACATTGGTAGGTATATATTGCAAAAATGTTGATTCAATTAAGGTAATGGTGAGTTCGATTCCGTCTCGTGATTACTGCCAAATGAAAGTAAATAGACAGACAGACTTTTTTTGTTTTCAGTAGTAGGCACAAAATTTTGGGCTTGACTCTGATATGATTCGGATTTAGATTTGTGGGTTCGATTCCTTTCCGGAAAATTTAATTATTTTCATTTCCTCGGTCTGGTGAAGCATGTCATTAAGATCCGTTACTAAACAAGCAATGTCTTGGAACTTATGCAAAAAGTACGGAACGGAGCCATCTGCCTGCCTACTGAGAAGTTAAAAAAATAAAACTCATGACGTGTAAATAAATAACTTATATGGGATTTTCAGTAAAGTGGAAACACTTCAAGCGGTCATCCCCATACGCGGTCCGACGTTAATTTGTTAAAACTTTCTCAGTATGAACGGATAGTAGGGGAGGGTATGGATAGGGGCGTAACGGATAGGGTAATTTATCATTAGTATCTCTAGTTTTACACAGAATGATCAGCTTTACACTTTGTCCTCTTTTTTCTTCCTTTTTTTTTCATTTTCGTTTCTTATCAAGATGGGCAGAAGGCATTTAGTGTTAAGATACTCTGTTTCACAATTTCCGCCTGATATTTCAATTATTAAGTAATGGGTCTTAATTTTTCTTGATAATATTTTAGAATCTAATGATAATGAACACGAGTGCCGTGTCATTTGTGTTTTTATTGGGAATCCAGCGGAAAAGAAGCAGCATACGACATCCTCTTAATTAAAGTGACACCTGAATAGGATTAGGGATATAGGATTTAAAAATAATGCTATATACTTATATTTAATTTATTCGAGGGGAAATCGAACCCACAATTGTTACGTTTACAGTCAGTCTTTGTGCCACTGTAACACAAAAGTGCGAAATCTTAATATCAGAAAAATTGTATTGACAGACGGACAGAACAGAGACAGACAGAAATAAACCAATAAGTTTAAAAAAAAAGCTACAAATCTCTTAAACATTTCTGAATTTATGTACAATACAAAAAATACTTAGTATAAATTCATTTCTCATTTTAATTAGTAATGTTATTTCTGTTTTGTTTTGTAATTGTTGGCACATGTACCTACTAGTCTACAGTGATGTCAACACGTGATTGTTAATTACCTTTACTCGCTCGTGTTGAGTAAATACACCTACATCCTCATCTATCTATACAATATACGAGTTTGTACTAGCGGTGGCTGTGAGGTTTCTCCAGTTTAAACTATACGAACACTTATTTGATATTATTTAAGCGTATTATTATCATTTATTACTAATGAATGTTGATTGATATGGAAATCCCTTAAAAGTCGATTCAGCTGTTCCATAGGTTAGCCCGGATAAAGAGAAAGATAGACAGACAGGTAAAAAATTTTAAACTAGTGTAATGTACTTAAAAAAACACGATTATTTTGAACAGACACTTCAATTTTATTTATAAGTATAGTTAGTTGTATGGAAAAAACTCTGCCTTTACTGATGGACTGACAGACTGACAGAGAGAGAATACAGTGCTGCCATAGCAAGTTAATAGAGAAGATACCTATTCATCATCTTAACATTTCAAAGCTTGACGCTTTATCCCGCATATCAGTGTAGGTAGAGAGTATAGTGTAGGCACCTGTTCTCCACTTTTCACTCGACTTCCAGACATTGAGTGTTGTGTGGCTGAACTCAACGCTGCACTTTCCAATTATATCGTGACAGCATCAAATCAAAAGCTAATAAAGATGATATTTCAAAATTTGCTTTTCTCGTAATTTCTAGTATAATTGGCAAATCATAGAATAATTCGCTTTATCCATTGAAACGGCTGGTGCATGTATCATCACGTAAGTACGTACTGGCATCAATTACGTAGATTGCAGAAAATGCCACAATTGTTCAGTTGAATTCAAGGACGGTTGTCGTTTAAAGTCATTATATCAGATTAACTTATACGTTTAAACGTACATGTGGTTTTGTAAAAAATAAATATTTTATGAAGCCATCAGCATGAGGTGCGGCAGTAGGAATTTAGTGTTAAGACTCTCCGTTTCCCTTTTCTCATCCAATTTGACATTGTTTGGTGAAGAACACAATGTCATACTAAAAACAGTATTTTAATTTTCTCTGTAAAAAACATTTTCTCTGAAAAAACATTTTTACCATAGCGAGTATTAAAATAATTCATTCCTCCGAATAGGAATCGAACCCACAACCCTCACGTTAACATTCAGATGATGTATCATTTTTTTATTATTTTTAAATATAATATATCTATGTAACTATAAATAGAAAAATATAAAATATAAGAGTGTTATTTATTCACTCTTATATTTTATCTTTTTCGAAAAACCGTTTGGTTGAAATCAATCCGTAGTTCCGCTGTTAACACGAAAACCGCAAAAAATAACGGCGTACTATTATTATTATTTTTAAATTGGTGCAGATAAAAAATGCATAGCAAGGACGCGATGATTGTGTACTCGAATTCTAAGTATTTAATATTGAGCTAAGCATCTAAGCATAAGACTGTAAACGGGGAAAGGAGATGTTTTCATTTCATCACACAGCATGTAATATCTATATCATTCATCACAGTGCTTAGGGAACGGAGTGTCCTAACACTACGTTCTCTCTGCTGGATACAGCGTGAAGCTATAAACAAAGTTATATTTAATCTTAAATATTATTATTATTATATTATATATTATTTGAAATTAAAATTTTACATTTTTATTTCGCATACAACAAGGCAGGCAGAAGGATTTAGTGTTAAGACAATCCTTTCCCCATTTTCAGCCGAATTCTGAAGGCACTGCGTGTTGAGTGGCGGAACTCAATGTCGGGCTTTGCCTCAACACCGGAGCGTTTACAGTCACACACTTGTGTCCCAACGCCACGACTGGCCTCAATATAAAAATACATTTGGAAACATTAAAATATCTCCTGACAGCGTGACAAGGAATTAATTTAACTCTCTTCAAGCAAACGAATCGAGCAAGCTTATAACAATACAAAAAATTCATACCATTTTAAAAGAGAAAAATAAAAATATAAAACCGCTTAAGTGCGAATCGGACTCGCCCTCCGGGGCTACCATACCAATTCCAGGATTATAGGTCAACGAGAAGTACAACTTATAGAAGTCGACAAATTTAAGTTTGCGGCCATATACACTCATTTTAATTGAAATGAATTACAAATATAAGTTTGTAATGATTCTTTATTTTAAGAAATACTTATAATTTTTCATTTTTTGGATTTATTTCAGTATTTTTATTGTAAATTCTCTGTTTGTACCAAATTTCATAACTGTTCACGGAAAGTACGAAGATAGCTTGTGATAACATTACAAAATGCAGCATAATCGTAATAAGCAGAAATGCTCGTATATTTTGATTGCTTTGACTTAGAAGCTTCAAACGAGTATAGACCTAAATACTTGATGGTAATTACAGCATTATACCTCCACGCGATCTCCAGATAAATGGTCTTGACAGATGGACAGCTGGATAACAAAGTGATCCTATAAGAGTTCCGTTCTCATCTTTTGAGGTACGGTACATACCTCATTCTCATTAAAAATCATAAAAAAAAATATACGTAATATTGAGTATACCTAGTATTTATATAGGCGATTCTTCGATTGAAGTTCTGTATGTTTAGTATTGGCAGCGACTATTGCTATACAATTATGAGACCGCGGATGTCGCGTCGGGTAAAAACATCACGGTCGCACGGTATCGATTTGTGTATAGTGTAATTAGGTTGAGACCAAATTATAAAAAAGAAGAAACAAAAGAGATATAACGTCGGGCACGACGGTTGAGGGTTTGATTCACACTCGAGGGAATACCAGTTTTCTGGGAACATAGCGAGAAGAACACAGGGGGAAGTAAGAAGTCTCCTATCATATTGAATGATGATTAGGTCAAGATTACCGAAAGCCGCTGGACGAAAGACGAAGATATGATAATCCTTAGAGGAGGTACATGTTCAGCAGAGGACGTCATAAGGCTGAAATGAAATGATAATATTCTTAATATATTTATACAATTTCCTACACTTACTATAATGCTCAGATAGGTGAAAGGGCGATTACAACAACAAATATAAGAAAAATCAAGAACTACGTTTTATTCAATATCAAACTTGCCTTTTCATTTTTTCGAGTGTCTTCTCTTTCATACTTTAATTCTTTTTCAAATAATTATATTTTATTAAAATAATAACAAGTTACCTCTGTGTTAAATGATCTGTGTATCAAATTGAGCGTGCATTTGCATTTAAAAAGTTAAACGCGGAACAAAATCGAGGACGAGATGCAGATGAGTTTTCTTAATTAATTTGTTTCTTTTTTTTTCACTTAATATTGAAATATATATTTATTAATCGTAATGTTACTTTATTTATTTTTCTTTTTGTATTTCTAAAATATATCGAGTATATATTTCTATTTCTTTTAATATTTTTTTATAAAAAAAGTATTTATTTTTTTAAAGCATATATATAAACATAATGTGACTATTAGTGTAAGTCATTTGTAGGAACGAATCACTTTCAATATATTTTTTTTCCGATTTGATAAGAAATAAGACAATGTGCAGCGTTGAGCTTCGCCGTTGGACACACAATATTTCGAGTTTGGGAGGAAAATGGGGAATAAAGTATTGATTGATTCTTGAGTTTGAATTTGGAAAACAATTCAATCAAATCAAATAAAATTCCAAAACAGAAAATACTTGGCATTATTTATTGCTCAAATGTCCAAATTAAATTAAAATAACGTGCCTCATATGCCTATGGAATCGTAACATATTTTTGGAGGTTGGTATTTTCATATTAAACATTCAACTTTATTGTATGGATTACCTAGAATATTTTTTTATGTTTATAGGTATATTTAAACTGTATCTAGAAGTTATAAAGCCACTAGCTTTTACTGGTTTTGCGCGCGTGGTAAATGAAATCAGCTATAAGCTCCTTAAGAAGCTCCCTAAAAATGTGTTGAATTATGATATTTATCGAGATAGAAGGCTTGGCTTAGAAATCTCCGTATATATTTTTAGTAAATTAACTAAAATTTGCTTAAACGGCTGTATCTATCGATTAGTCGACCTGAGCATTTGATATAAATTTCAGAAACATAAATGGTAATTACAATACACATTCAACAAAAACTAGAAGAGTTTCTCTATTCGATGCGTACAATTTGTTTATGTTTAAGCTCCAATAGGGGCCACGACGCGACGGCATATCTACTATTTATATTAATTTATTAATATTTATAGCTAAAACAAATATATATACATAAAGCAACCTTTAAAATTACTCATTGGGTATAAAGAATACATAATTTCAATGTCATTAGCGAGGAGCAAAGTGTCAAATTTTTATAACCCTCATATTTTTGCGGGAACGCTAATTTAATGTGACGAGGGAGAAACCGTCACATGCTTGTAGGCGTTTCATACAATACACTTGACGTTTGATATGATTTATGCTGGCGCGTTATTAGAACGAAGGTATTATATTTTTTTTATCTGTAGTATTTTTGGTATTGGAGCATTTTAAAAATACAGAGAGAAAGTAGCCATTTCTCCGGGTAGGGATTCTAAACTACTGGGTAATGGGGGTCTAATTTATATTTGTTCTGCACTTGCTTTTACCCATGTCTTCACCGCTGTTATCAGGTGGACTAAGAAATAGATGAGACAGCTTTATGATTTTTTAAGCTCTCCAGTCGAACGAAAAAGGATGACTAATTGTCAACTTATAATTAAATAGCACAATGTTTCGTTCACAAATTTCGAGAATTTTCTCTTAGTGCTCCCATATAATTACAGTATTTATACCAAAACTAAGATATAGACAAATAAACAAAGATAAAATATTTTTTATCAATATTTAAATATAGTAGGCTCCAATAACCCAATTTTCCCCTGTACACTATTATAAGCCAATTGAATTACGTAAACAACATAACAATTGTGTAAATTTATAATAGCAACGCGATACTAACGTTACATAGGGGTATAATGAAATTTGAACTACAATTACATTATGAAATTAGAATTAACGAGCACTTAACTATTATTTATTAAATTTTATTGAGATATATGAACCTAAAATTTTGTGTTAAATAAATAGGATAAATCTATTCATTTGGGTTTGAGATAAAATGTAAAGAAACAAAACAAACCTCTATTGATAATATTACATTTGTACGGATACGAATAATTTGAACTCCTTTTTTTTACATTTAAGAATACGCTAATAACAGCCATCTTATCCGTATTGAAGATTTCTTTAATTGCTTTTACTTTAGTGGAGTGCAATCGTTGCTTGGTCTCACTGTATCTAGCAGGATACATAGGGAATTTGAAATATTAAATAATTAATATTTGGAATTAAATAAAAATTAAATAATTGGAATATTAAATAATTAATTTCCTTGAGTTGGCATCGAACCCACAACCTATCGCGTTTACAATCACACACTTATGCTCGTGCGCTACGACTGTTATACGAGTATACTGTCAATCATAACAGCAGTTATTTACCTAAGTATAATAAAATTAGATATTAGATAAAAGTAGTGATCAATCACTACATTTTACTCATCATAAGAGCGACATTAAAAAATAATGTATCCAACCAACAAAAACATTTTATATATCAATTTAGTATTCAAAGTAACATGTCTTTCTTATTATGATGAAAATGCCCTAAAAGCTTTCGCCTATTGTATTCGATTTTAGCATGAAAATACAACGTTTTCTTTTCTTATGTTTTTGTTACAGAAATCCAATCTACTAATATTTTAAGAATATGCTTATTTTATAGGAAAGAGAACAAGAGACTAGAAGACGGGGGCCGTCGCGTCGTGGCGCAAGCGCACACTCGTGTAACTGTAAAGGCAACGATAGTGTGTTCATTCTCACTCAGGGGAATTAAATATTTTATATTTTCATCTTCTGGTAACGAGGCAAAGCGCGGCGTTGATCGCCACTAATGCAATGTCTCAAGAATTCAGCGGACAGTTCCAATAGACGTCCGTCAACTTATAACTGAGATTATGTGATTTCAGGTACTGTCGTAAGTGTTTTCGTGCTGCTACGTAAAAAAAAAATCATCATCATATGAAGTTTATATTATGTCCAGCATAGGAGCAGCAGCAGCTCAGGGTGTGCAGAGATAACATAGTGTTAAGACGTTTCGTTTTCCACTTTTCACTCAATTTGTGAAACATGCGTCTTATGGGTTATCTAACGTTGCAACGCCACGCCTTGTCCATCAATATATCATGGATCAGAATGATGATATGAAAATGATTTATTCTTCCAAGTGGGAATCGAACCTATAACTTTCTATTCCACTGTAGGGGAAAAAAAAGCTGAAATTGCTATATTTATATTTAATAAGTATACGAAAACAGCCAATTCTCAAGATGAATATAAAATATTTTATTCATACAATACCTCCCCGAATTTTACAATACTTCCCCGAGTGCTAATTAATTACATTAAATACATATTTGCGCTCACTTTTTATGGGAAATAACATTTTAATATTACAGTCTTTATAGCTGTAATCAAAGAAATATCATAATAAGTAAAGAGGCAATTATTATAGAAATTTTCTTTACATTTTTTGTGCCTGTATAGGTATTTTTTTAGCTCGCTGTATCCCGCACATAACGGGGTAAGTGCACCACTTAATTTTCGAGATATTGCATATTCGACGGCGAAACTCAACGCCGCGAGCCGCTTTGTCATTTTACCGGAACGAGGAAGTGAAAATAATTTATTCCTCTGAGCAGAAATGAAGTTTACAACCGTCGTATTTACATTCAGACGATAACCACTGTACCACGACGGTATCAAATCTTGATTTCTTTTTATATCATAGAATGTAGGTCACCGAATTGACTGAGCCAGTAGAAGTAACAAACTTTATTTTATGGGTAATACAGTACGAGATAAACTTTTCTTTTTCCCAAACACAATATTGTTTTGATTAAATATCATCGTATAAAAGCGAACGTTAAAAGGAGTAAATGAAATGAAGCTGCTATTATTTTCGTTTTCTTTATTAAGAAAGCATCATCCTATATCTTATAAAACAAAGTCGCTTTTCGTGTCTGTCTGTTGTTTCTAACTCTTCTTCTTCTAAACCACCCAACGGATTTTGATGCGGTCTTCACCATTAACTCGAGTGTTTTTCGTAGAAGGTTTATATATACTTTATTATTTGTACATTCTTATGTAAATTAACATAAATACGAGAAATGTGTATAAAGTCCTACCCGTTGAGACACTTTCGCGCATGCGCTGCTCTAATGGTAAGTACTACATGAAAAAATGTACTGGAGTATTGTTCCTCTTAATAAGATCTACAAAAAAGTCCGCGACGGCATATTCGTATCTTTTAAGAATAACGTGTAGTGATCATTTTTCTGTTTAAAAATAATAATTTCAATGTATTTTTTATTGTGAGGAATATTTTTCCATAATGGTATTAATCCTTATCCTTTAAAATACTTTATTAATTTTCTACGTTAAACGAAGATAAAATTCGCTTTTTAAACTATTTCGAAATTGCGAATAGTTTTAGAGAAAAACGCATTTAATTATTGACACATCACGCCGTTCACACATCAGCTGTATCGAGTCAAATTTCACTTATCCCTTACTCTCAGCATATAAATAAGTATATTAGTTACGTTGGCCATTTAATGTAGATCAAAACTGTCTTTTCTGTTTTTCATTTTAATAAGTACTTTAGACGTTGTTACAATATCAAAAAATCCTTGCTGCGAAACGCGCCTCGCGACGTTATGCTTATACAAGCGAGTCCGCCGCGCCCGCCTGCCTTACACGCATCGGTGGTTCAGTGGTAGAATGCTCGCCTGCCACGAGGGCAGCCCGGGTTCAACTCCCGGCCGATGAATTCTATTTAATTTTCGTCATAGGCAGCCACGTAGTGCTTGCTTTTCATCAGGGACAGAATACCCTCTTCAGCATTAACCACAAGCTCGAATAAAAAAAACCCGCCTGCCTTTATAGCAACGAAGATTTAGATGCATTTGCACGTATTGGATAATTCGAGTTGAATGTATTATTTAATGTCATTTAACTATCTAAAAATAGTAATTTAAATATATTTTAATAAGTACTTGAAAAGATTAGTAGCACAGATATAAAATTACGGCACCTACTAAAAATCCTTGCTGTGTAAAACAATTGGAAAATCCTTATTGAAACTACGAAAATGCGGGTTGCATTAATTTTCACATTATCTTAAGTGCTTTGCAAACATACATTATATGAATAATCCAGTAGTAAAAGCGGGCGAAGCCGCAATAGGGTCGCTAGTTATTTATATAGTTAGAGATTTCTATAGTTTGGGCAAGTTGGATGTGACAATGGCTCAGTTAGGATTTTTAATTGTACAATTATGTTTTTAAACAAGCTTAGTAATAAAGGATCTCACTTGCTTATCCAATAGAAATTCAAAATATTCTTCAATTAAATAGACTTCTCCGAGCATCTCAACAGTTGCTATTTTCAATATTAACACATTGGTAATTATCATTTATGATATTCAATTGATATTAAGTTCACATATGATCGATCATTCTCAATAAATATTCCATAAAACCATTACCTACCATACCATAAAAACCAATATAATTAAACCGTAGATATAAAAACTAAAAGGTTTTCTGTAGGAATATTCCAAATATAAGAATTTACTATAAATGTACAATAATACAAGATGGCGCCGATATCACAAACACGTCCATCCGAACATTTATAGCCACTAAACTATAAACATTTACGCAAATTATAACAACTCTGTTTACATATTACTTATTATGTTTGGGAAATTCCAGTCGTGTAAATGTGCATAAAATGTTTAACATGTTAAGCATACTATGTTATTGTTATAGATATAGGCAAGTATAAGAACTTCTTTCAAGTTCATGCTATTTTCTCTCATAGTAAGGTAGATAAAGAATTCTTAGTGTCAACACTCTGTTCTCCGCTTTTTGCCTAGATTTCAGATGTCGAGTGATGAATGGCAGAACACAACGCGTGCCCTTTCTTACTGGAGAGGAGAGTTTCGTGGAGCTTTTAGCAAAATAACAAATTGTTAAAGTGAAAATTAAAATTTTAAATACTTTTTCTTTAATTGGTAGTATTTTCCTACGCTTAAAATAATTATTTCCATATTGAATATTTTTTTTTAAAGGGTCTGGCCACGATACGCCACTGATTTTATTAATTACAGATACATTCGTTGCTTAATATGGGTAATTTTTATTGAACCTTATTTGTCTATTAACTTTTTTCTTCAGTCGTCGTTAAACAATATTTCATAAAGAAGACCAGATATTTTGGACGAAATACCAGATGTGGTTTAGAACATCTCATTTCAGTTTAGTACTATCACTCACTGTAACTTCTCTTTAAAAAATTCGAAGTCCACTCTTTCCTCTACAAAAACTCCACTTATACTTTCTCTAATCCTTTCTCTCCTTTCTCTCTAAATTAAACTATTACTACCCATTAAAGCTGTTAAAGTACTTTAACTTTCTTACGAAATAACTAATTTAACCCTAAACATTTACTACATTAAATCTTTATATGAACATAAATATTAATGAATCGGTAATCGTACTCGTATACTAAATATTTCGATGGAGTCGATTAGGATTGGATGTAATTAAGGAAGGTCAGCCTTTGTGGAACATACGAGCGGGTGTGACGCTTGTGGCCTGTTATCTCGACTACGTAATATGTAGCTATTGATAGAGTGGCCATACATTTGGGAAAATACTTAGAATAGTGAATAAAATATTCGAAATGTAATGGGACTCAGAAGGCAAAAGCCCGATGTTGAGTTACCGCCACTCAACACGCAATGCCTTAAAAAAACACTAGGTTCCCTCTGCTTACCTTGCCGTATGCAAGATACAGCGTGAAGCTGAAAAAAAATGGAACTCAGAATCCCGCACATTAAGTATCAAGTTACGTCAAAATTCTTGTACACTTGTTATAATTTATTTACTCGTATGTTGTTAGCTATTCTGTACGGCTATAAACTTATAAGATATAACATATCTATTACGAGATATTTTAGGTATAAAGAAGAAAATACAAATATTTTCGTACGACAATGTACTATACATATATAATCAGATGAGATAAGCGATATTTAATGAAACATAAACTAAAACATGTTGCTAGGGTGTGTCTTCCTACTCTACCTCTGCTTTGGGCGGTTTTTAATCTAATATCATATAAACTGTACATATTATGTTTTACAGTTTCAAGTAAAATACGAAAGAATTGCTATATTACTATTTTAGATATTAAATGTGAAATTCCACTCATTAAGAACATTGATAAGCAAAACTTAATGAATTAATTGACATGATTGAAGATTTTGAATGCAGATCAAAGTATGTATATAATTATAGTGTTCTGTTCTGTTCTGTTCTTTCTATTATGGCGTTCCGAGTAATTATAGTGTGGCTTTCAGTTATTATAGTTTGTTATTTTGCCCTCATTTTAATTACAAAGTGACTTAAATACCGATGTATACATTTTAATTATATTTAATTTTACTTTCATGGAATAAAAAATATTTAGAACTCAGCGTCAATATGATATCAAAATTATATTATTTTATCGTCTTCTCATATAACGTGGTGTAAGTAGTGGGGTAATTGATAAAATTGCTGAAATGAAATGTTTTTAGTGTTCCGTACCCCAAAAGAAAAAAAAAGTTCTTAACCATTTATTCGTTTGTTATTTGAAAATCTATAGATATCCCCAGATTTCGAAAATCATGTTTAACCTATCAGTTACTCTACTTCAGGATCCTTGCTGTAATTCAGTTAATATCGACCATCCAAATATTAAGCACACGCTATAAAATTTAATAGGACTATACTAAAATTTTATTATACAGTTGTGTAATAGCTGGAAACGCAGTATTTATATATGTATATATTTGTCATATTGAAGACGTTACATATGATAAAATTAAGAAATTTAAGAAAAGTTCTTTGAACTAAAGGAAAAAATACAGTTTACTTATAAATAAGTTTAGTTTATTTTTCTTCCTCTGGCAAGAGAGGTGGGGGAAGACCTCAATTAAACTATAGACGCCCTACATGTAAGAAGTGCCAAGAAGTTCATGACGGTGGACCCTTGTGGTCGGCTATCCCGCTAGCTAGGATAAAGCAGGAAGTATTTTTTAATTAATTGTATTTTTAGCAAAGTTTTTTAACTTATCTAACTTAATATATCTAACTTAATTTACGTTTGTGAGTGAAGCTTTTATAGCATATAGGTACGCACTCATACAACACTACACAGGTATGTAACTTACATGTCAATATATTACATAAAATTGCCTATTATAATTAAATAGTAATTAAATTACTATTAGTCGTTTATAATAGTCATTTAACCTACAAGTACTGATATCATAAAGCTAAAGAATTTGTTTGGATGAACGTATTACACTCATCAACTGCTGGTGTGAATTAAAAGAAAAATTGTTTATCAATGAAAGCTATATATAATTCTTTTTTATTTATATCTTAAGGCCGAAGCCGCGGGTAAGCTCTAGTAATTACATGACTTCTTCTATATGATTTTAATAAAATATTAAAAAGAATATATATTTAAATTTCGTGCCATATTTAATTACAATTCAAAAGAACTCGTGATTCATGAGATTTCTGAAAGGCGTTTTTTGAATATAACACCCCACCAAATAAAATTAAATGCTCGAGTAATCTTTATGTGAAAAATAATTTTATTAAGCGATATTTTTCTGAAAGAGTACGTATATAATCTTCCATTTACAGTAACAGATTTTTATTTTTATTGCATATATAATATACATAGTGTTACAATTAGGAATGAGTCGTGCTGCAGGGGCCCAAATCGCTGTGATTGCAATACATAAAGTAGGTATGGAGTCAAATATCTTTTTTTAAATATTTCATAAGCTTCGTATTAGTCAAATGTTTCTGTACCGGGCTATTGAAAGGTACGATGAAACCTCGTCTGTTTGTGGTAGAAAAAGATTTAGGATCTAGATCTAGGTCCACGTGGTGTTGGTACGAAAAAGGCATTATTAGGTATTTTTCTTTTTGATTATATTCAATTGAATTTGAATAATCAGTAAAGTTTCATATTCAGTTAAAGATATACAATCGACAGAGACAGTAATTATTATATATGTACAATTGTACATTCTATTGTTTTCTAACGACCGTGCGTGAGTGTAGTAATTATACCGTGACTTCATTTTCACTGATAGAAACGCAATTATATTTTCCTTGGTTTTTGCTTTTCAGATGATATAATGGTAGTACTGATAAGGAATAGAAATAGCTTTACTCTGCCATAAATATGCTGTATGGGCGCCCATTTGCCACAATTATCTAATCCACATTGGTGTAGAACTGCTCCCGATTGAGCGTGATGTATTGAGCGTGATGGTTGTGGGATCGCTCTTAAATATCTGCTGAACTAAATAAAGGAAAACCGGCTACGTGCGACTCGGACTCGCACACCGATACCCCCAATTTCAAAAGAATCAAGTTATAAAAGTTGACAAACTTAACTTAATGCGGCACATGCTCTCATATTGTATGAAATGAACTACAAATATAAGTTTGTCTTTATTTTCTAGTAGGAAATATTCAGTTTACGGACTTTTTTTTATTTACAAGTGCGACCGAACGCTCGTTTACCTTGTCCTTTCCCATAAAAAAGACATTATATTATGTGTTTGCAGTGTGTTCGTATGTGTTGTGCTTTGAGGGACTGTACATAGAAATATTTGATATAAATTGAGATAAATTTTCTTGACAGTCTACAAAGTAGTTCCGTCTTTGGATATTGAGGTACGGGATGAGGTATTGGGAGTTTAAGAAATAAATTGAACCGTTGATTGGGATGCAACCTGTAAATAGCCTATATATTACTTACACAGATGTAATTACATATTACATACGTTTTATTTCATAATTTAAGCATTGTATTTGTTTTTATGTTATTACGAATGTATGTAGAGCAAAAAGAAGTAAATTTAATTTAACTAAATACTACAAGTAACATGGTCTCATACAAAATAAAATAAAAAACGAAGGAATTTCTTTTAAAACAGTCATATTTCAGTAAGTCACGTACAATATTAGGTTATTAGGATAAATGAGACGACAGAACTGGGGTAATTTAATTTCTACTTGATTTATACATATTAGTGAAGTGGAAGGTAATTCTTATTCTTTTTAGGGTTCCGGTCCTCATTTTGCGTATTCGACTCTTTTTATGTCTGTTCGTCTATCAAGATCCAAGATCTGAGAAATGAATTTTTCTTTTGTTAAACGCTTTTTAAAGTAAAATCTCTGGAACTACTGGTCGAATTTATTTGGTTTTTGTTTTGTATGAAGGCTACATTATCTTCAGGAGCACTATAGGCTATATAACACTACAGTGTAATTTTTAGTTAGCCTTAAATAAGGAAATAACAATAATTATTAAATGAATGATAATTACTTTAACCGCGAGGACTGCAGAAATAGTTAACTATTATTATGTAAGTACATTGTAGTACAGATACATTCAATTTCATAAAAAAGTACGACATTGTATCTCTTATGAATCACTCACAAAAAGGCATTTTGTGACAAAAAATAATTGGAAATTGCAAGGTGATATTTGACTGTTTTTTCTTTCACATGCATATTAATTATTATTATTATTATTAGTTATTCCATCACTAAGGAAATTTATGAAGATATGCTTTGGCGTATACTTTTGTTTACGCGACATGCGCCACCCCTGTGCCATTAGGTATTTGCCTAAACTTTATTACTAGATATGACTGTGCCGAAATAAATATATATAGCTTGTAAACGCCCTTGCTTTAAGGATATAAGTATTTTTCATATTTTACAAATACATATACCAAATACTCAAATTATTACTCAAATTCCAATACCTATACCGATCGACGGCCGCAAGCCTAGGTTCGAGCCTCGCAGGGACAAGCAAGCCTATATGGCTGCTTGCTTGTCCTTTCTTGCTTTGTTCTTGCTTGCACATTCTCAGGGAGAGAGTACCCTCTTCTCTCCCCAACCAGTTCGGTGTAAGCTGATTTCTTATAATACCTACACTAAGGTATTTTAAGAAATCAGTTTGTGCCCTAAACTCTTCTATATCCCCTTTGAGAGGTTGAGAGTTTGAATTGCCAATAACTCTGTGTATTAATCATCTAAAGGTAATGTAGCTAACATTTAATAAAATTTACATTCAAATAGATTTTTCCAATTTCAATTCGTCCAAAAAACAGATACAATTATTCGATTTTACAACTTATAATTGAAGTTGCATAAATTTCTGTTTGCAGTAAAAATATTTTTCTCACACTAATTGGCTATTTAGCATAGGGCCAATTAGCTTTCTGCTTACACCTTTCTTCGCGTGTTTTTTTAGTATTAATAGAAAATTGAAAACTTTTTCATAAAATATCACTAATTTAATTTAAGCTGACTTCAAAATAAATTAAAGTAGGCAATAAATTAAAGTTTTATAATATTTGAGTATGACGATCTATTTAAGCTTCCAAGCATTTGTGCTAAATCTTTTAAGTATACTCGTATATCTGCAAAAATATTTCAGAGACCAAAAATAATATCGAAATTCATTTCAATCGGATATATGTCAACTTAAAAAAAAAGCTTAAATTTCAACAGAATCAATTCAGTAGGTTTTAAAATTCCTAGGAAATATAAAATCGGATTCATTGTTTAATTAGCTTCTTCGTACATATATGTACCTCCCTGCATCATTAATAATACCTAACTATAATTTCTACACTTTTCGTACACTTTAGATACATTAATACTATGAATTCTTAATCTAACTAGGCCATAGAACGAAAATAGTTCACATTACCTTTCTTCAAATGTTAATCGAACCCACACCCATCTTGTATACTTAAAATATATATAAAATCTATGGATATGTTCCAAGATTACACTATTTTATACAAAGAACTGAACAAGCAGTAAGATAAAAGGCCTAGCTATGAGAGAAATCTTTTATTTACCTACTCTAAAAAGTCAGTTCAACACTGCCTATATGCGCACTTGCCTCGTGTTACACGTCTGTTTTCATTATACATTTTGTACAACGCTTAAATAAGATGAAGGAATAAAAGACTTTGAGATTTATTTATTACTAGTGGACCCGGACGCGGCTACGCCTGCTTGAACTATAAGAATATTTTCGCGTCGGACATACTCATACTATGCCGCCCGAAGGCTAGGTCATTTCGAATCAGTGACATCTCCTTAATTATTTATCAAACTTCATAAGGATGAATATCAAAATCTCGCGGTAACGGTTGCGTAGCGACGCGACAGTTGTTATTAACATGGCAGAATAAATTGCATGTCAAATTAGAAAGTACTTTAAAATATGTTAGTTTATATGTGTAATGTAATGTTATATAGCCTATAGCACTTCTGAAGAATGCAGCTTTCATACAAAACAAAAACAATGTAAATCAGACCAGTAGATCCAGAGATCTTAGCGTTCAAACAAACAAACAAACAAACTCTTTCGCTTTATTATATTAGTATAGATATATTATTGTATTTATTATATATACCTGTATGTATTTTGAAAATTGATATTTTATTTTTAATTTTTTTTGCACACCTACACATTTTGTTCTCCCACATAACAGATTGGCTAGTAGAAGATGCTTCTTAGAGTTAAGCCCGCCTATTGTACAATTTTTATTTCTTATTTTGTGCAATGAATAATATAGATAAATAAATTATAATACGCAAACGCAGTGAAAGCAAAGCAAAGCGGACAAGGAACGCAGGTCCATCCGTCCGTCCGGTGCGACGCGACGTACGTGCCGTCCGTCAACGGCCAATGTGCCTAATTCGAGCAAAAAGCGGAGAACGAAATGTATAGACACTAGGCTTTTTCTGCCTATCCTGCTATAAGAGTTAAGCATGAAGCTGAAAAATTAAAATATAACCCCGAGTCGTCTAAAACAATGTAACCACTCACCCTATTAGAAGTTGCGGTCGCAGCACATGCATCTCTGGTGTACATCGTATTGTATTCAAAGTAAACCTTATAGCTATATGTGAATGTTATTTTTATATCTTAAAACTTGTATTATTTAGTTTAGAACTTATTCTACTTGATAGTCGATTCTAATCTTGAATTAAATTGCTAAGTCTGTCTCTTACTCTCGGACGTCTCTAGAGAACTATCTTAGCAATTTATGGATTCACCGGTAAATCCATCTCATCGCTTTGCAGTGTGTGGAGATCAGCGCGACCCTCGCGACCCAAGCACAGGCTTAAAAGACATCTCCTCTATCCGAGGTCTTCTCTCTATCCAATGAAATTCCACATAATTCTACTAGTGCAGCCTATTAAATACGTTATAGACATTGATTGATGATTGTTCTAGACAGGTTTAGAACTTTAAGCAAGCTATAAAGATATTATTATAGTATTTTTTTACAGTTTTATGATTTATCACATGGGACACCGAAGGGACGACCTAGTCTAGTATTCCATCCCTCACTTCATTGAGAGGAAAATTGTAGCTTCACGCATATTCCGCACATAGCAGGGTAGGCAGAGGGTACCTGGAAACTACTACTGCTGGGTGTTAAGACATTATTTATATTCGTTTCACTTTCGTCTCCACTTTCCGCCGAATTCTCGAGGCATTGCATTTTGAGTGGCGAAACTCAACGCCATACTTTCTTCTAATGAAACTATAAATTATTTAACTCCCAACTTGGAATCGAATCCACAATATTCGCGGTTACAGTCACACCTTTCTGACGAGCCACGACGGCTTCAAAAATATTATAACAAAATTATTTAAATTTCAATCATAATCCCATAAAATAAAATATAATAATGAACGACGATATTCCTTTATTTCCCTTTCTTCGTTAATTGCTTATTTACTGGGGATTTGTATTCAGAAATGTATTGTATCATTTTATTGTTATTTTATTAAAATAAATTGCTTGGTTTAATTAACCGATACGTTGTGTTCTTTTTATTATTTACTGTAGACCTACTATATATGTAAATATGAATGTACATATGTACATAATTATGAACATCTTTACAGTTTTCCCCGCAAAACTGGGTAACCAAAGGTTAAGTAGTGTTAAGTACATCGTTTCCCACTTTCACATACATAAATTCATCGTGGTGCAACGACACAACGTCAGAAATCAAGAAGAACAATAATATAAAGTACTAGCGGCCCGCTCGCGGTTTCACCCGCGTGAACTATGTCATTATTAATTTCTGTCTCCATGACTATGTCCTAGTGACGTCTATGCAAAATTTGAGACTCCTAGCATTTGTAGTAACGAAGTTTCATACAAACTTACGACCCCAAAAACAATCCCTTAGAAGTCGAATATTGCAAATTCCCGTCTTAGCGAGAACCTACGTCCTATAAGTAACTCCTATTCAAAATTTCAGATTCCTAGCACTAGTAGTAGTAGTTTATAGTTTCTGAGATTTCGTGATGAGTGAGTGACCTTTCGATTTTATATATATAGATAAACATAGATATTGTAAATTTACTCGCCGAATTCTTAAAGGATTGCGTGTTGAGTGGCGGATCTCAACGCAGCGTTTTGCCTCGTAACGACGAAATGAAATTATTAAATATTTCATTCAAGTGTATGCGTGTGGGAATCGAATCCATAACCACCCTGTTTACAGCCTCACGCTTGTGCCCCTGTGCCACGACGGCATCGTATTTAAAGTTATTTTAATTTCAAAATACATTGTATTATGTAAAAAGCTTCTACGTCTTAATCTCAAAACTAATGGATATAAACCCCTTGTGAATTGACAGCTCTTTATAAAGCCACGTGTAACGTCTATAATATCGATATCTTTTTATATTATGTTTATACATGTACTAGCAACCCGCCCGCGGCTTCGCCCGCTTGAACTTCACGATTAATTCAATACATTGACGTACTTTGTGTCTTAATAATTTATGGCCTGGCAGTTAGCCTGGTTATATCGAAGACTTTCGCTCGATGGCACTGGGCTCTCCTTACAAAACTTCGAGCACACGAACTTGCTAAGAGTTTATGTGTAAGTGGATCGTCCGCTTTCTAACGAGACGCAGCATCAAGGTGCATGGTTTCCGCATGGTTGGCGCATGGTTTCCGTTCTGAATACATGCCCGAAACGCTGGCAACATATAAGAAGATCCTACCATATATTGCTATGCAGATGATAGCGTAGGGGACTTTGTGTACTCCGGCTATGCAGCACTTTCTCGAAAAAAAGTCGACTAATCGATCTGTTAAACAACCCTCAGAAATGTTTCTTAATGAGGTTAAGGGAACCTGGCGTTATTTTTATGGTGCGTTAACAACTAAGAACTAAAAATATCCCATTTATTGTTTCATCAGTTTTTGAGAACACTTATCTTAAAACCGCGCCCAGTATCAGAATATTGGCCCTTAACACAGTCACTCGAAGTGTTGAATTTGAACCTTCTCTTTTTGAAGTCAGTTAAAACATTAACAATTGTTTAGTTCATGTAGAATATTATTATAATTTTACTGTCTGCAAGGTCCACCACAACCGCAGAGTTTCCTTAATTATAATATTATGCTTGCTTGCTACTGAAGACGTCTTGGCCTCGTGCGACTGTAAACGCGACGACAGTGGGTTCGATTCCGACTCAGGGCAATGAAATATTTTATATTTTTCTATTCTTGCTCTGGTAACGAGGTCAAGTGCAGCGTTTAGTTCCCCTGCTGTGTGCGGGATACAGCGTGAAGCTGATTTATTTTGTATATTATGTATTTAATATGTACACTTCCACATAATAATTATGTTAGATTTTGGTAATGCTGGTTCTATGTGCCAATTAAATTATAAGCATTTCCAAGGTATTAGGGCTATCGACGCCTGTTAATGAACCTTTGTATGTTTGATGATTTGAACGTTAATTCGATACCAATTTGCTCTTGTCAGGTAATTGCGTGTATAATACCATTATTGACATTTCAAAATAAAATCTTTATAGTGTCTGACTCTAAATGCGATGGTTAGGGGTTCGATTCCCAGTCGGTGGAATGAATTAGGTATATTCATTCTCCCGCTCTGCTCTGCTCACCGCAAGTTAAGTAGCGAAAAGTAAGTAACAAAAATACTTCTTTTTTCATGCTGTATCTCGCTCATAGCAGGATAGACTAAGTGAACCTAGTGTTAAAATACTCCGTTCCCCTAGCAAATGTTAATTTTTAGAGTCATTGCGTGTTATGTAATAGAAGTCAGCTGCGTTTTGTCTCGTTAGCGAGGACATGAAAATAATTCATATCCCCGAATGGTAATCCGTCGCTATATATCGTCGTCAATAGCTGATATGAGGAAGAATTAACGTTAGGCTAACGTGAATGCCATGTATTAAAAATTGAAATTAAAAACTAAACCAAATACATATTACAATTAAATTTGTACAAAATATGTACATATCCCAAAAAAAAATATTTATACTGTCGTCTTACCTTATGTTATCTTTAAAAATTAATATTAAATAGATACAATTTTAAATTGAATGAGCCATACATTTAATCGCATCCATATAGTGTAACTAAACGATTAAACAACTCACATATAACATACATACATACATACAAACAGTTAAACGATAGACATTAATTACATAGACAGATGTAAGCGTGTTTATCAGCAAATTGTTCACGATGTACATATATATATATATATATATATATATATATATATATATATATACATATATATATACTAGCGGACCCGGACGCGGCTACGCCTGCTTGAAATATAAGAAATATAATTTCTATAGAAATATAATTTCAATCTATATGAAATGCTAAAAGTGACTATTATATTTATTTTCATAAGGATGAATATCAAAATGACGCGGTAACGAACGCGGTCGCGTAGCGACGACGGTTGTTATTAACATGGCAGAATAAATTGCATGTCAAATTAGAAAGTATTTTAATTTATTAGTATATATGTGTAATGTAATATTATATAGCCTATAGCACTTCTGAAGAATGCAGCTTTCATACAAAACAAAAACAAAGTAAATCGATCCAGTAGATCCAGAGATCTTAGCGTTCAAACAAACAAACAAACAAACAAACAAACAAACTCTTCCGCTTTATTATATTAGTATAGATTATAGTATATAGTATAGATATATATATATATATATGCATTTGCATATGGAAGTGATAATTATTATTTAATGCTCAGTATATATTATTATACCTTCACTACAGAGGCCGTTGTGGTCCTGTGCGTAACAGTGTAACTGTAAACGCGATGGTTTTGGGTTTGAATCCCACTCGGGGAAATTAAATATTTAATATACATTGTATATTAATTTTGCTCGCTATAGTAACAAGGCAAAGTGGATTGAGTTTCGTCACTCAACTCACAATGCCTCGAAGTTTTGGCGGAAAGTGGGGAACGAGTGTTTTAACACTTTAACGGGTTCCTTCCACCTACACATTCCACTAGAAAAATGCTGGATGCACTAGATTTCCTCTGAAAGATTCTAGCATTTTAAGTCAAAATATATATATTTTATATATTTATTAAGATAATAAACTTATAACAAACTTAAAATAATGTTTTATACAATTTGATAGAACTCAAGAACATATATATAGTTTTACTTGTTCATAGTTCTTAGACGAATTATAAATTATTAAAATCTCTTCACAAGAAGGGTTCACGCATTACTTTGCTGGAATATTTCATGAGTCGTGGGCGTTTCATGGCTGAATGGGGAATTTATTTGCCACAAGGTCTTTTAAATAACTTAAATTTTGATATTATTTTATTTATTATTGTCTTATTTTTTTATTTATTTTTTTACACTTCACGTTGTATCCCTCATAAAGCAGGATAGACAGAGGAAACCTAGTCCTAAAACAGGCCGTACATACATTTTGCTATCAATTTTCAAGATAATTCAAAGGAGTGTCTTAGTAAGTTCACAGGTTCCCTCTGTCTGCTATGTGCGGGATACAGCGTGAAGCTCAGTTTAGTCATAAAGTTCATATAAACAAAGTTGCGGGCGGCCACTATTTTTATTTTACAATTTTTCGCTAATACAGAGTTCATAATCACTATATATTATACTAGCGGCCCGCTCGCGGTTACACCCGCGTGAACTATGTTATTATTAATTTCTGTCTCCATGACTACGTCCTAGTGACGTCTATGCAAAATTTGAGACTCCTAGCATTTGTAGTAACGGAGTTTCATACAAACTTTCGACCCCAAAAACAACCCCTTAGAAGTCGAATATTGCAAATTCCCGTCTTAGCGAGCACCTACGTCCTATACGTAACTCCTATGCAAAATTTGAAATTCCTAGCACATGTAGTTTCTGAGATTTCGTGATGAGTGAGTGACCTTTCGATTTTATATATATAGATTAGGAGTAAGCTCGAAAATATTCAACATCAATTACAATTTTTTTTCAGCTTCTCTTTCTTCTTTTTGATCCACTGCCTACCTTGCTAAACCTATCCCGGGTATAATACCATAGACAGAGGGAACCTGTAGTTAAGACACTTTTCTTAATTTTCTGTCGCTGAATTCAATTCAACACCGCAATTTTCATTACCCCGAGTGGAAAACGAACCGGTTTTACCAATTGGAATTAATGAAATAGCTACAACCACCTAGTCCACGCAGATATAGTAACGAGGAGAACCCCAGTCTCATACAAATTTAAAGTAAAATTCATTATTCTGGACACTACTCAGTTTTAATAATGCACACACCACCATTTGACCACAATATATCAAATAGAGACAAGCTGCTTTGGACTTCCTGTTTAATAATGCAGCCCTATTATACTTCTAAATGAGGTTTGGACGGTTCCAACTATTCATTTATTATGAAACGTCCTATAATAATATTTGTTTAGCAATTCTTCCGTCATCGACGACTTTCGTATCTAAATAAAGAACTTTATACAGTGATATGAAGTTATGGTGCTTAATGAATGATTTTTGGTTCAATGGTTACTATTGAAAGATGGTTTTTGTCAGTTTTTGCTGTTCGTCCTATAAACTTAGTTAATAGGAGGAAAGGCAGAGGAAACCTGGTGTACACACACTGCGTTCTTTACTTTCTACTTGAGTTTGAGATATTGCGTGTGAAGTGACGAAACTCAACACCGTACTTTGTATATTTTAGATTTGTAAATATTTTTTGCAAAAAAGTAAAGTTTTTTTGCAGGTTGGCTAGTTTTAGGAAATTGAATGTTTAATATTTTCATTTCCTCGTTCTGGTAAGGAGGCAGAGCGCGGCGTTGAGTCTGCCACTCAACACGCAGTGATTCCAGAATTCGTTGGAAAGTTGGGAACGGAATGTCTTAACACTAGGTTCCCAGGTTCCCTCGGTGTACCCTAAGATTTTCCAGTAACTTAATTTCTACTATCTAAATAAGGTGGTCAATGGAGATGTCAGATGTTTAGCTAAATATGCTTTGTTTCTAACGTAATTGCAGGCGGTGTGCCTTGGATCACAGCCAAGTGGGTTGTTGTACGTAATATTATCAAAAGTTTTAGTTAGTTTAATGTTTTAACAAAGGTATCTATCTATTGTTAAAATTTTGCTTTCATAGGTAATAGTGAAGGTACTCGTGTATTTATAAATAAAATTTTAAAGCAGAATTTTAAAATAAATAGCATATAACATATCGAAATAAAATATATTTGTTAAGGGAACTAAAGTGTATCAACTATGCCAAATATTTAATTGTCATCAATGACTAGTTTAATCCCAATTAGTTTCAAAGATGCTATTTGTAAGTCAGCGACCTTAACGCCACACTTTGCCTAATTGTATATGGAAATGAATTTTAAAATATAAATACAACAATTAAGGCAGAGGTAAACTAATTTTAACACATTCCGTTCTCTACTCTCCGCCCAAATGGCGAAACTCAACGCTGCGCTTTGTCTTGTCACCAAGTTTAGAAATTTAAAGTAATTCGTTCCCCTGAGTGGGTGTCGAACTCACAACCATCGCGTTTATAATTACGGGCACATAATTCTTTTTAACAATTTCTAGTTAAAAGATATAGAAATTAAGATTCATATTTACACAAAATTTGAATTTATACGACCCATATTTTTCACTTTTGTTTTAGAATTCATCACACAATAAAGCTATTAAAAGCAAACATTCGAGCTGAGGGCCAATGAGGTTTTCAAATACATTTCATTCAGTTAAACCAAGCTTTAGAATCATTGGAAGTATTTTTTCCCATAGAGTTTTAAAAGTATACATTATACTAATAAATAAGCCAGGCCAGCCAGCCAGTTGTGGCACAAGCGTGCGATTGTGGATTCGATTCTCACTTGAGGAAATGAAATATTTAATATCTTCATTTCCTCGCTCAACTGGTAAAGAGGCAATACCTCAAGAATTCAGTGTAGAGTGGGGAGCAGTAGTGTCTAGATGGACAACTGAGTGTTTTCACACGAGGTTCCCAGGTTCCCTTTGTCTACTCTGCTATATGCGGGATACAACGTGAAGCCCATTTCCGTAATAAATTAGGGAAATCCTGGTTTCCAGTTTTTGTAGTTATCTTATGATATTTTAATAAAATTTGTTTAATAATACTTAATAAAAAAACTCTCTTTTAATGTATTAAAATATATCTTTTTTCCTATTATTAGTGTCGCTCTCTCTACAAACATAGAATAACGCGAAAGATTAAGTGCTTAGAAAGATTTTTATCGTGTTACGCCAAAGACGTATAACTTCTAACATAAATACACACACATAATTTTATAACGTTTTATACTTTTTTAAACAACTGTATTTCACTGTGGCTGTACTAATAAATAAACATATTTGCTTAACCCGCATTTCAAGTATAAACCTTTGAGTAACTAAATATGGTTAGAACTATGAAGCATCTTAATTAATACAATATCGAATGGAATGGACCATTGTATAGTGCACTGCTAGGTCAAGGGTCGCCTATGAATAGATATATCTTTACGAAATTTATATGAGGCCAGGCGCAAGGGCACAAACGTTTGACTAAACGCGACAGGTTGTGGGTTCGATTCCCACACGAAGAAATTAAAATTTAATATTTTTGTTTCTTCGCTCTTACGTCGAAGCAATGCGCGGCGTTGAGTTTCGCCACTCAACACGCAATGCCTTCAGAATTCGCAGGATAGTGGCGAGCGGAGTGTCTCAACACTTCGTTTCCTCTGCGTACCCTGCGGGAATATGCGAGATACGTGAAGTGATGCTGTGCGGGATACAGCGTGAAGTAAAAAAATTATAAAAGTAAATAAAAGTTTTAACTTGCTTCAATAAAACAAAAGTTACGAAAACTGATTTTATATTCAGATCATTGAAAAAAGCCGCCGTAATCGGTTTGAAAAATCGGTGCATCAACTACGGAAATATTTTGTTGAATTTCACTTTGGTCAAAGTTTTTCATGTACCTACGGGAAATATGCAACATATGTTTAACTGAATTAAATGTTAAATATATAGATAAAAATAATTACGGTAAAAAATGTTCTTTTTTAGTGTTCTATGTCGCAAAAAGCAAGGAGAATGTAGTGCTAAGTCACTCGTTTCTTCACGCATTGCTCAAATCAAGAGATATTGTGTTTTGAATGGCGGAACATAACTCCCTGCTTTGTCACTTTACTAGAGCGAGAAAATGAAAATAATTCATTCCCAGATGTGGGAATAGAACCCACAATCGACACGTTGCAGTTAGACACTTTGCTACGACACCGACCTCTATGGTTGGTACTTTTCATTATATAAGAAAAAAATATAATCGCTTTGCTCTTTATTTATGTCACATACATAAGTTTGTTCTTTTTATGTTGATTAATGACTTTCCTGATAAGATAAGCTGCGATTCGGATTCTTCACAAAGATTGTGTTTAGTCGTGACTTCTATATCAGCGGCTTTTTACGAAGTTGAACGCCGAAAACTCATGACGGTTGTCGGGAGCGTTCAATTCCCATTGAATAGAGTTAATTATTTTAATTTTATCGCTCTGGCAATGAAACAAGACACGGCGTACAATTCCGTAATTCAATACAGAAAATCAAGAAAATTGGGGAACGTAGTGTCTAAACGCTACCTAACCTGCCATATGCGGAATACACTGTGAATTTGTTTATAATGAAATCAAAATCTAATCGTCACGTACTAGTCGGTCACGTCTAACCAAACTCTTAACAAGGTTTTCACTGACTAAGGAGTTTCCGAGATCGTGGTAATGATATCGACAAATAGACAAAAAGCTATTCAAAGTATCATTGTCTTATGCTAATATCTTCTGAACTTATATTTAACTAGCGGACGCGCGCAGCTTCGCTTGCGTATTTAGGGGTGAATTCCAAAAAAACACGAAACATGTGTTCAATGAAATATTTTTAAGAGTCTAAATTTCAAATTTTATAAAAATCGGTGGCGATTTAATGATTTTTCTATACAAACTTTCAACCCCTTATTTGCACCCTGAGGGGGTGAATTCTAGAAAACGATGAAACACGTATTCAATTAAATACTTTTAAAAATCTAAATTTCAAATTTTATGAGAATCGGTGCAGATTTAATTTTTTTTCCATACAAACTTTTAACCCCTATTTCACCCCTTTAGGGTTAAAATTTTCTACGCACAGCGGTTACGGCTGTGCGTGCGTCTTACCTTAGTCAGTGAGGACAAGTCCTTTTATATATATAGATTAACACTATAGAAGTGGTTTCTTAGATATAATTGATACATAAAATAAATTTATATTTTGAAAATGTTTTTTATAGTTTCACGTTGATCCCGATAGCAGGATAGGCTGTTAATGGCAGGATACTCTGTTCTCCACATTCTCCACACAGCGCCTAAATTTTAAGATATTGCTTGTTTTGCATTGGTACTAGGGCAAGGAAACGAAAAAAATATTATTACATTATATTAAATATAATATTAAGAAAGTAAAACTAACGAGTAAAGTCATAAAACAGTTAAATATACTAGCATTAATATAATGACCTTCCTATTAATAGAAACAGATATTAAAACTAAAGCAATTTGCGGCACACAATAGGACTAATCTTTGCACATCACTTTAATGATAAGAGTCACGCTCTAAGTTAGTTTGAGGCGAGTTCTATTATTGAGAAATCCCTGAATCATCAGCGACCCTTCGATCGACAGAATAATTTGGTATAAAATGTAAGAAGATAGCGTTTTTTTTATCATTAGAAAATTCAGGCATAGGCATAGGCAAAAGAAAAAAAAAATTAAAATACCACTTCCACTTTCATACTCAACTTTTAAAACGTTAAGTGCTGAGTGCGCCCATAAAATGAAAACATTCACCAATATTGATGAAACAATAACATACGAGTATGCATATACTCCTCAGCTTATAACTTAAACCGCCCAGGCTCCTACACTCGTCCGCCCGAGAATTCCACTATTTGCATTTTTTGGGCTGTAACGATATCTTTATAAAATGCTATGATAGCTTCATGACTTGCGTGGGAAAGGTAATCGGTTATCAACATTTCACATTTTATAGGTCAATGACGATAAATTCTTTAGACTGCTTTCTATTTAATAGATAAAAGTAAAAATTCCTTGTGGGTTGTAATAATAATGTAAGTTGTGTTGTGGCTTTTTTGTCAATATAATTAAAAATCAAATTTGGCATGTAGGTAGGACACCTACCACCTGATGTAAGGTGGTACTTATTGTTATAAGGGAGAGTAGGGGAGAATTAAGACAAGATTTCTCAAAATTCTCGCAGGAATAAGAACAGAACGAGCTCGGTTCTCACAATGGCACACACAGTCACAGTTCTTGACAGAATTATGTTGAACTCGCAAGTAAGCTGCATACTTGTATATTTCACTAATAAATAATTAGGCAGGAAGGACCGAGCAGAAAAAAAATGCAATGAATGAATCAATTCTAGAGAGCCGAGCGAAATAATTACAAAACTCAAAATTCTTTGTTGGTGGAAATGCAACTCTTATTTTATTTAAAAGGAGTACGTTTCGTTTAAGAAATACTCGCTATTTCTCTTTCACGGTGGAAGCGGGGATTAACTTTTTCACTCTTTTAGAATCTTTACATTTCAAATTGAAAATTGTTACCACTTACAATAGACTATCTTTGCTATTAGGAAAATTTATTGGTTGAAGTAAGTAAGTATCAAACGCAGCCGAGAATAAATGTTCCACTTCCGCCAAAACCAAGCTAAAATTAAGCATGTTCTGTGAATAGCTTTACAATTTAGAAGTCGGTTTTTCCTTTTTGTTAAAAATTTATTTATTTTATGATTTTAAGTGATGGGTAGATCTTCAAATGATGCTTTTTAAACGAGTGGTGATGGGGGTGGTAGTGGTTCTAAACGAGTGGTTGTGATTGTCCTATGTAAAACTTCATTTAATTAGGTATTATTTTTGTGCAAAGTTACATTTTGGTATATTAACAAGAACATACATAAAAAGTATTCGGGCGAATTGGGAATCTCCCTT
>JAKRZM010001286.1:276846-291078 GCA_036379175.1 Heliconius cydno galanthus | reverse complement strand
AAAAAAAAAAAAAAAAAAAAACAAAAATAAAAAAATAAAAATAAAAATACAGTCGAATTGATAACCTCCTCTTCTTACAGAAGTCGGTTAAAAATAGGTCGGAATCGAAACTACAACCATCGCAATTATCTCATTCTGAACTTCAATATATTTTTTTAAATTTATCCTTATTTTGAGTAATGGTTGCTTTTATATATTACATTAAAATATAAAAATCAAGAATAATGTTAACAATATTTCAACTTTAACTTTGTTTTCGTAATATTTAAACTAAAAAGCTTAATCTAATTCTACTTACACCAATTCCTACGTAAAATATAATTCGTACTATACAACTTTAATATGAAAACTGGTTCATATTTCTATAATTTAAAACTTTCGAAGCACAATTTTCTACAATTTTCCTTGTGGAAATGTACATTTTGAGATAATTTTAAAATTAGACGAAACTTCATAAATAAATATTTTGTAATAAACTCGAATTTCTTGTCGCCTTCGAGTTATGGATAAAGTTTGTCTGATTGTCTTGGCCCAACAGCATGGTTACTGTTTGTAAATGCGACGATTGTGGGTTCAATTCCTACACGAAAAAATTAAGTATTTAAATTTCCTCGGAGTGGTAACAAGAAAAGCGAGTGTTAAGTTCCCTTTAGAGTAAAGAATAAGCTCTTCATTTATTTTTTTACGCTTTACCATATATTTGGTCATGAGATTAGTGTGTTTAATTAAACAAACTTCGCAGCTTTATAATAATACTAGTGGACCCGAACGCGGCTACGCCCGCTTGAACTATACGAATTTTTATTAAATATATTTATGAAATTATTTTCAGTTTTCAACAGAGAGATGCGTTAAGCAAGTTCATTTTGGGTGCTTAGCAACGACGCTTGTTATTAACATGGCGGAATAAATTGCATGTTAAATTAATAAGTATTTTAATATATTGGTATATATCGAAAATATTACAAATATGAGAAAAAAAAACGTCCTATGTTTACCCCGAGACTCTCAAGTATCTCTATATGAGTATTTTATCACAATTGGCCCTGATTGCGTAAAAGACAGACAGACAGACAGACAGACAGAGTTACTTTCGAATTTATAATATAGGTATGGATCATAGACATAAACTATTTTACCATAAAGTTTTTTATACAATTCGATGCATTGAAGAAGAACTTTTGAAGCATATCCACAAAATCGGTTTACATTTTGAAATTGTAACTGAACAATGTAACTCGTTAAAATATCTAACAGTCGTTAAAACTTTTTGGTAGCTTCATGATATTATATTATAATGGCCGTTTAAAGTGAGGCATATTGAAAAATTAATAAGAGTTAAGGTTCTCTTAGTCTATAACATGAAGTGGGTGAAAAGAAACCCTTTTTTATTAAGGACTGGACATATTTATCAATTTCCCATTGTATCACATTTATAGTAGGCGAGGCAGAGGTAATAGAGTGGTAAGACACTCGATTACATATTTTCCGCCTTATTTTCGAGACACTACATATTGAGAACTCTTTGCCGTGCTTTATCTTGTTGGTAAAAAAAGTAAATCGAGAGGAGAACCGAGTGGTAATCGAGGGACGCCACAACCATTGCGTTTACCGTTTACATTATGTAACGACAAGTTGAGTAAAATTGGTAATAGAACCTACAATGATCGTCCTTACAATAATTCGTCTCTTACTGTGCCACTAATCCACGATGGTGTTTAAAATTATTAAATAAGCAAGTATTATAGTACTTCTTGGTTGTTTCAAGAGTGTGGCTTTTCCAACTTTCCCACTGGAGGGGTCAAACTTTGAATTTGAAATTTAGTTGTTATACCCGTTGTTTACCTCTCGCAAATACGGGTCGAACTCGGATATGATGGCCACTTCATTCATACACAACTAGACTTAAGCTCGCGGCTTCGTCTGTATATCATCCAAAACACTATATAATAGTTATGCATATTTTTTTATTTGTATTCAGACCACCATTTGCACTATCGCACAAACCATGAATGATATGAGAGTAATGCATAATTTTTCCTGCATTTTGTATGAAATTCGCCGCGTATTCAAAGCCTATAAGGTACTTTTCGTGAACCTACAATTGTGAAATTGTAGTACAAATACAAACAAAAAGTAAAAACTTATAGAGTTATTATGGAAACAGACATTACAAACTTATAATTATAAGTAAGCTTATGAAAAATTTGCTGGTTGTTAAAACAATTGCATTCCATTATATATAAAAAACACATACAAAAACTTATGAGCAAACCTTTTATCATGCCTATAAACATAGCTGATATCCTTTCTATAGGTGATTGGGGTCCAAACGTCCAGCAAACTAGGCCGGAACGAATTAATCGCTTTCCGTCCTTTGATAACGCTGTATGTGCCTGACGCTATTTAGCTTTAGTTTTATTTTATTTGTTTATTTTTAATAGGCCTGGATTCAAATTTATTATATAATGGTTGAGGTATAACGTTTTAAGGCTGCTCAATGAGAACCCCTACCTACTAATGCCTACGACAACCTAAACTAATCACGAGGAGAGTCAAATATTTATTTCCAATAGTATTAAATGACGACATCGTGGCACAGCGGTAAAGCTTCGGATTGTAAACGGTTGTAGCTTCGATTCCCATTTGGATTAATTAATTATTTAAAAAAAAAGACAAATTAGTAGACAAATTAGTTCATAGCGTTGAGTTGATAAGTAATTTAATGTAAACGTAATATGTAGAACTAAAATTGAAGAACGGAGTGACTTAAGTACTAGTTTCCATCTTCCTATTATGCTTATGCGGGATGCAGCGAGAAGCTGATATAAAATATTAACATTATTTATTTAAAGTTAAGGAACTTATCTAGCGTCACACATTTGCTAGGTGATACTTTTGTTCTATAATATATATATTAAGTTTCAGTTGAATATCTCTAAGGTATAAACGTCATGTTGCACACACTTGTGAATATTGACGTAAATTCGACGTAAGTTCTTTTTGTTCTGAAGGACAAAACGTGATGCTGATAATGAACCTGTTACTTTTATTTGTGGAACCACGAAGAAGTCTACTATATTTCTATAGCTTTAAACCGTAAGAAAGAAAAAGCGAGGAGGGCATATAGTGTCTAGACACTCCGCTTGATTTAGGAGATTTAGCGTGTTTAGTAGAGGAACTCAACGCCCCATTTTGTATTGTTTGTAACAACGAGGATAGGAAAATAATTTATCGCTGGAGTGGAAATCGACCCTACAACCGTTACTTTTACAGTCACACACTGTGTCACTGCGACCGGCCTGTCTTCTAAGTTCATATACATACATATAAAAAATAACTTATTTACTTTAGCTAGTAGTAAAAACGCTTTCAATAAAACTATTACGAAAACCCATTTGTATTCGCCCCATACAATATCATTTATCTTGAACTTTATCATTGGGAACTTTTCTTTGTGACACTTCGAGCTTTTGGTGGAAAATATTGTTTGTCGGTCTCCCGTTGAGATTTGGCCGGTAATTGTTTCAAAATAGTTTTTTTTTAATAATATTTTGGGTATAAGTTTATTAGAACTTCGATTTCGTGTTATGAATTTTTATCTGTTTTTTTTTACATTATAGTAGTAGGTTTTAAAAAAATCTATTTTAATATAATTTAAACATAATCTATATTGAGTATACAATGTATATGTTAAAATTATCTAAATAGGTCTTAACTTTTTAGGGTTTCGTGCCTCAAACGAAACAAACGACACCCTTTTAAGATAGGATATGTGATATAGGACCTTTTTGTGTCCATCTGTCCTTTTATTAAGAATATTTAAGAAATTTTGCAAAATAAAAATAATTAAATTTGTAAAATAAAAATAACTATTGCTTGATATTATGTCGTGGGACAGTCAGTCTCTTAGTTACAGAAGATATTTATTTGTAAGTTGTATTTTATATTTATGTAAATATAAAAATAGGGGGGCCAGAAAATGGCTCTTATAAAAATACACTTGCTTTCGTAAAGTAATTGTTTTTATTGTTTTTTTCTTACATATATTAATACAAGGTGGCACTATTGAATGTATACGCAACTATTGATAGTTTGACCCTCCCCCCACATAATGATTACAGCTTGTCAGATATCACAGAACTAAGCCATCAAAGGCGATTGACGTATATCATACATTATTATTTGATTACTGACTAATATACTCCTACCTACATCCTTAATATGTTAAGTTCATTGTTAAATTAAGGTTAATTAATATAATTATTAATATAATTATTAGGTTATTAATATAATTATTTAACCACTATTCAATTCCTTCCATCGTAATACATGTGGGTACATTCAACATTTGAGATCAGTGACTAATCTCTCTATCATCAACATTATTATGTACAAGGGTGTGACTGCAACACTACGTTTTATTTATCCAAGCCAGAGACCATTTTTCTCTTCAAGACGTTCTAAAATGTTCCTAGAGCAAAGTGCTTCCGCCACAGATAATATCTTAATGTCATATGCAGACAATTTAAATGGATTGAAAAGTAAATTCAATTCATCATTTACATAAATATATTATGACTTATATATTTCAAAGTTGATTATCTAAAGAGAATATCTTTAGACGACGCTATTGAATGGACAGATTTCCCATAAGAAAATCTTCTGTGTCTTCAAAATCATTTCTCGGTAAAGATAATCTTAGTTTCTAAAGTTACATCATTCTTGTTATAATTATATCATGGATTCCCGAGTCCCGAGTTGAGCTTTGCATTTGTGCGAAAGTCACTAAAAGTAGCGTCAGAATAAAAATCTTTTAAACATTAAGTTTACTATTAGTTTAAAAAAATAAACAAATAATTTCAATGCTACTAATATAAAATATCAATGATAATAATACTAGACATTATATTCTCATTATTTTCACTCTAATTTGTTGTTTGAGTTCATAATCATTCAATTATATCTCAAATTTTTCTGTTCTTTTTTGACAGCGGGGTCTTATATAGGTATATTTTTTCTTGTACAGCAATATTGTCAACTTTATTTTTCTTTCTCTATTATTTTATATTCTTTTATTTATATAAATATCTCATAGTACTACTACTCTACAGAAAATTCCAAAAATTAAAAAGGCAGAAGTGAAGTCTTTTTGTCGCAGCTAGCAGGGTAGACAAAGAGAACCCAATGCCAAGAGTTGCAAAATTCAAAACCGTGCTCTACCTACCATAGCAAAACATTGGATATCGAATCACCAATCATCACCGTCATACTTTGACCTTCCACTACGCAACTACGACCTTTCTAACTATTTTCTATATCTTTTTAGCTTCAGAGCAGAGCAGAGGGAACTTAGTGTTAAGACGTTCGAACACCCACTTTTTTTACAATTTTACTAAGATGACTTCTGTACCACATACCTAATAAATATAGTACTATTTCTTAAAATTTGATATTAAAAAATAATAATAAAGCTCGTATAACACAATGCTTCTAAAAGCCACGCTGCCAACCACTTTATAGATGGAGGATCTGCGGTCGGCTCACGAAGTGCGGTACGGTTGCTGACTCTGATTTATTTGCTGACTGTACAGGAAATTCTAATAGAGACTTGATTTTGCTATTCGTTTTGTATAAAATTACTTGGAAATATATTTAGAGTAATAATTATTAAATAGAAAATTATAAGGGGGTAAACAATTATAATTACACCTTGCCAGCGTGCAGCAGATAAAGCGTGATTCCGTTTGTGTAATCTATAAGAAGAAAAATCTTGTTTTTTTTATGTTCTCGTAGGAATTTCAGAAAATTATTTCATTGAGTAGTCCTCTAAATTTAAATTTAAATATTAATTTTCCTCGAGTAGAAGTCGAACCCACGACCTGTCACCTGTCACAGCCCGCTCACGCTTGTGCCCATGTACCACGAATGCATACAAACTAAAATAGCCTAAACTGATTTAATAAATAAAACATTATGCTGATTTAATTAACCAAATTTTAAATTTAAATGAGAAATAAGGTTACAATCTGCGGAATTCACACGCTATCGAACAACATAATAATTATGTTCTATATTATTAGCATAACATGAACTATTGCAATGTTATGAAATTTTACAAAAGTTAATTTCAGTACTAACAATATTTATCTATATATAAGAGTACTCTTCTATTACCATGCGCTGTTGTTTTAAATTTATGAATAATTTTTGAAGTGGAAAATGGAAGTGTCTTAATGGGAACGGTGTGTGTTAAATATAATGTTCGCGGGTTCCCTCTGAACGCCATGCTTTGTGCAGGATAAAGCGTGAAACTAAAAAATAATCTCACATATATGTGAGATTATACGCTATAGCGTAGTGGGACAGTTTTTGATTATAAGCACGATGGTAATGGGTTGGATATCTATTAGGAATAATAATAATAATAATTTTACGTTTAATTCCGTATTAGGAGGGTAAGGAGAGTGAAAAAACCCATTTTATTGGGCACCCGTTTTTCGAAACAGTCTGTATTGAGTGGCGGACCTCAACGCCGCGCCTTGTCTTATCCACATAAGGGCTATGGCTAGTGTCTGTGTTCCTGTAGACATATATCATAGTTATCTATATATATCTATATATATAAAAGGACTTGTCCTCACTGACTGAGGTAAGACGCACGCACAGCCGTAACTGCTGATGGTAGAAACGTGAAATTTGGGTAGATGTTTACTTTCATAATCTGGACATCCACTAAGAAGGGATTTTGAAAAATTTTAACCCTAAAGGGGCGAAATAGGGGTTGAAAGTTTGTATGGAAAAAAATTTAAATCGGCACCGATTTTTATAAAATTTGAAATTTAGATTTTTAAAAGTATTTAATAGAACACGTGTTTCATAGTTTTCTAGAATTCTCCCCTTAAGGGTACAAAAAAGGGGTTGAAAGTTTGTATAAATTTATTTATAAATCGGCACCAATTTTTATAAAATTTGGAATTCAGACTCTTAAAAGTATTTAACTGAACACATGTTTTATGTTTTCTTGAATTCTTCTCCTAAGGGTGCAAATAAGGGGTTGAAAGTCTGTATAGAAAAATCTTTAAAACACCACCGATTATTATAAAAATTTAAATTTAGACTCTTAAAAATATTAATTTGAACATGTGTTTCATGGTTTTCTAGAATTCACCCCCTCAGGGTGCAAGTAAGGGGTTGAAAGTTTGTATGGAAAAATCATTAAATCGCCACCGATTTTTCTAAAATTTGAAATTTAGACTCATAAAAATATTTCACTGAACACATGTTTCATGGTTTATTAGAATTGACCCCTAAATACGCAAGCGAAGCTGCGCGCGTCCGCTAGTCTATATATATAAAAGGACTTGTCCTCACTGACTGAGGTAAGACGCACGCACAGCCGTAACCGCTGATGGTAGAAACGTTAAATTTGGACAAAAGTTTACTTTCGTAATCTGGACATCCACTAAGAAGGGATTTTGAAAAATTTTAACCCTAAAGGGGTGAAATAGGGGTTCAAAGTTTGTATGGAAAAAAATTTAAATCGGCACCGATTTTTATAAAATTTGAAATTTAGATTTTTAAAAGTATTTAATTGAACACGTGTTTCATCGTTTTCTAGAATTCTCCCCCTAAGGGTGCAAATAAGGGGTTGAAAGTTTGTATAGGTTTTTTTTAAATCGTCACCAATTTTTATAAAATTTGAAATTCAGACTCTTAAACGTATATAATTAAACACATGTTTCATGGTTTTCTAGAATTCACCCCCTAAGGGTGCAAATAAGGGGTTGAAAGTTTGTATGGGAAAATTCTTAAATCGCCACCGATTTTTATAAAATTTGATATTTAGACTCTTAAAAATATTTAATTGAACATATGTTTCATGGTTTTCTAGAATTCACCCCCTAAGGGTGCAAATAAGGGGTTGAAAGTTTGTATGGGAAAATTCTTAAATCGCCACCGATTTTTATAAAATTTGATATTTAGACTCTTAAAAATATTTAATTGAACATATGTTTCATGGTTTTCTAGAATTCACCCCCTAAGGGTGCAAATAAGGGGTTGAAAGTTTGTATGGAAAAATCTTTAAATCGCCACCGATTTTTATAAAATTTGAAATTTAGACTCTTAAAAATATTTCATTGAACACATGTTTCATGGGTTATTAGAATTCACCCTTAAATACGCAAGCGAAGCTGCGCGCGTCCGCTAGTTATTAATGAAACAATTATTAAGTGCGTTGGTTAATATATATATATAATTATATAAATAATTGTTTTTGACTATGTATCAAACTATTTGTGTACTCACCATGTTTTTGTTGTACATGGTGCTTATGTAAAGTCTACAGTTTATATTTGTTTTGCATTTTTTAGTTACTGTATACCTCTGTAGGTGTCAGATTGACTCACAAGAGATTGTTGTAAATCCTAATGCATTTAGTAATCGGTTGCGTGGGAAGAGGATCCGACACAAAATCCTACTATGTCTATTTTATGTCTGAGTTAATGGTTACTTTGTAGGTGTCGGATTGACTCGCAAGAGACTGATGTAATTCTAATGCATCTAGAATCCGGTTGCGTGAGAAGAGATCTGATGCAAAATCCTACCACGTGTATTTGATTTTCATTCTTGTGTCATTGTTTATTATGAAAGTTCAAAGATACATATTCAAGGACAGATTTCAGATATAAACTGACAATTATATTTGAAACTAATTACTACTAACGTTACTTATTGCAATAACTAATTCCATTTCATATAACAGATCATAACGAAACTTATAATGTGAGCTCTACTAATACTGATGAAGCTGGTCCTTCTAGTGAAACGGGAGACGGCATCGGGACGCTGCCATGTCAGGAGAGGCCGTGTTAGAAATAATTACCATAGAGGTTATATAAGGACGACTCTAATTACTGGCTGGCACTTTTATGGGGTGTCAACGGCGACCGAAAGAGAAGGATCGCTAACGCCCCTCTGCCCGATGAATTCTTTAGTCCGGATATTGTTATTGTCTTGCTAGATTTGCCCTTTTATTAGCCCTTTGGTTGTGTAATAATTATTTGAAGCCTTGTTTTAATTCATTACATTTCCCACTTTATTTAATATTTCCAATAGTTTCTTACAATATATATATATTTGCAATACAACACCCAATGCTTAGAATGCTCTAGAATTCGATGGAAAGTGGGGAACGGAAATGTATTAATGGGAATGGATTGTGCACTAGATTCCCAGGTTCCCTCTGCCTACCCTGCTATGTGTGGGATACAGCGTGAAGCTAAAAAAATCTTTTAAGCAGAAAGTGGAGAATAGAACACTAAATGCACTCTACCAACTCTGCTAATTGAAGTAAAGCTTTAAGATGAAGGAAAAGCTCTAACCAATAAGTTAATTTTCTCGACCTTTCCCTAAAGCAGCAAGCGTAAGATTAAACGCAAACACGAATTAAGTACTTAACACCGAAAGCTTTGCAATCTCTTAGTTTCATCAATATTATAATTACTTAAGAAGGAATAGATGTGAGACCAGTCGTGGCCCTGAGGCACAAGCCCATGACTGTAAATGTAACAGGTAGTGGGTTCGATTCCCGCTCGCTCTGGTAACGATAAACTTAATACGTAATGCCTCTAGAATTTGGCGGAAAGGAGGGAACGAAAATGTCTTAATGGAAACGGGGTTACTACTGAAACAGATGCAGTTGTACAATTAATCTTTTCATTTTTTTACCGTTGGCATACAAATAACTAAAAGCTAATAGATAGATAGAGTAGATTCAATTGAAATGAGTAGCTAGCCTATAGCTTTCCTCGATTAATTAACTATCCAACATATTTTTTTCTATTTAAACCAGAAGTTATCGAGATTAGCGCCTTTAACCAAACAAACTCTTCAGCTTTATAAATATTATAAAGCTGCTAATATTAGCATAGATATTAAAATTATATAACAATTATATAAATTTAGTTAAAATGTACGTGAATCATTAAATTAATTATATTCGATTCGGTGATATGCTCCACCCGTCATAATGTCATAATAACTCATGGTACATGCCTACATGGTACGTGCGAGCTACGAACTATCATTAATTGCTACGGCGTAGCGTCGTAGCTAAGTGATTTGCTTGCATTGAGCATTTTAAATTGATTACTATTGTTTTCAACTGAAAAATATTTTCATATTAATTGGATTATTTTGATATAGTTTATAATAAAATTGATTATTTGTTTGTGCTTTAGAGTTCCGTACTTTTAAAAACAAAAACGTAACTATTATAGGATATCTTTGTTAGTCGTCTGTTGAGATATTTTTTTTCAGGGTCTACAGATTCTTAGAAATAATTATAGGCAAAAGATAATTGTTTTATTATGTGTTGTGAGTGTTTATTATGTTTTAGCTCTAAGCCTATTTATTTTATTTAGCAAAGAAACATGACGAAATAAATAGCTAATTTAGAAAACGATACCAAATGTATGAACCACGAAACCGTTGTGAGTTGATAAAATTATATATGAGCATGAGCTCTACTTTTCCTAGTAATTACAAAAACTTGCCATCGTTGTAAATACATGTTCATGTTTCAACATCATTACTTTTGAAATAATTCAAAGTTCTGCAAAAGTATATCACGCGAATACATTTAAAATCTAGACTATTAACTAAGCTTAGCTATAAACTTACGCTTACAACTTACTTGAGCGAAATTGCTCTACCTGCAAGCCTAGTTATAACTAGGTTGATATTTAACTTCCTTTTTTTATTCCTATACGTCTTCTTAACGAAAAGGAACCTGGCATCCCCACTTGTATCCTTTTTTCAAGATATTGTATGAACATAAATAATAATAAATTTTATATTATATATGATACGACGTCATTTTGTCGTTGTGAGAGAAAATGACTATAATGCGATAATTCTAATTTATATCCTTAGTTTTGTGCGAGAGTTATTATTAAAAAATATATTTTAGTCATTTTCATTTTCCTACGATAGATGCACATACACGCGATATCTCGAAAATCAGGCGGAAAGCGGAGTACAGAGTGTACTGACAGTAGGTTTCCTTTGTCTTCCCTACTATGTGAAAGATACAACGTGTACAAACACATTTCATCCGAAAATGTAGGAAAATACAGTTCTTTAATTTTGACTTACATATGTAAAACTCTGAAATATGTAGCTTTGTTTTAACGTATCGTATTGTAGAGTATTTGTTATTTTCATCCAATTTACAATCCTTAGAGGAATACCGCTCTAAGTGCTTATAGTATGCATGAAATTGGATGCTCAAACTACTCCTCAATGTATTACTAAGCATTTGAAACTTTTGTAGTGCAATTGAAGCTTTTAAATTCATATCTATGTTAAAAATTTATATAGATTTTACAAAATATTAGAATTTACAATTAAATTTATAATCTCCATCCATTTTGGTTTGAAATTCGATGATTTATCAATAGAAATAAATTACTTTACATTCCAAAGAAATAATATTAGCATGTAATGTTTTTTTCCTTTTCTTAAAAAAAAACAAAGCACCAAACGCTACGGTCTAAAATATATCTAAATTACACAAAACAATGACAGAATATAATTCTAAGAGTTATAACATAAACATCAATTTATCACGTAAATAGTTATTATCTATTACGTCATTAATAACGAATTCGATAAATACGCTTATATTACTAAAATACCCTTATCGTTGTATGAAATCGACATTCTGAACGTAGCAGGTAAAAACTACTGTAGCCACGAACGAAGCTCTACGTAGAGCATAATTTGAAATTTGAATTAAGAATACATAATATGCATCAAAGATAACATAAATAAATACATTTCTATGTATATAATTACATAATTTATTTATTATATACAATAATTTTTAAAAAATCAGCGTCTCTACGTACATTCAATTCAGTAGTATTCGCGCCGTTACGCCGTCCGCACGTAGCTATGCGGACCCTTATTCTAATATACTTCGCGTCGTTGGTGAATTGTGATTTTAAAAGTGATGTGAAACATTTAAGGCATTCAAGGACATTGATAAGGCATGGAAGGTCCAGGGTTCATTTCAGTCGGATGCACACTAGGGCGAGGGATTTGGTCGCCCAAGTAATAGAAGCGGAGACGAGCAGTGAATTAGGTATCGTAAAGTTTTATTTATATATATTAAAAATAAAAAAAAAGATTTTAATTTTTTGATTTTTAAAAAATAAGATCTATTTTTGTGCTTATTTATTTGGAATTATGTTTTAATATCTTGTAAGATTTGTAAAATGGATCTCGAGTGTTGAGTTTTGTAAGTTTTACTTTTAGATATGATTTTGAAAATGTATTTTATTATACATATATACTTAAAAAATAAGTAAAATTTGCTTACACCAGTATTAGTATATAAGAAAATGGATGTTCTTGAAGGTATCTAGAAAGTTTTGAGCTTTTAAAATATTTTAATATTAACTTCGATAAAACACATTTGTTTTATTATATAAGTAAAGTAAATTTTATCATTATTTATGAATTATAAATAAATGAAAAAAAATATTACATAGACAAGCCACAAGCGACCCGCTTGCGGCTTCGTCCGTTTGAACTACATAAATACTTATTTACTAACCTGAATTATTTTCGTGTTCTAATAATATTATCACTTTAAAGACAACCTTATAAACTTAACTTTCGTATTCGTCCAACAAAAATATTTAATATTGATATATTTTTTTTATTTATGAACCCATTGAAATAAAACCGTGACTGTTAAGTGAAGTTTGCCAAAATACAATAGTGAAAATTACATTTAAATCAGTAAAGCCGTTTCTGAGATTAGCGTAAACAAAGCCACAGACAAACATTGTCTAGTTAATAAACTATTCTTAAAAAATATTAAGAACTATCACCATACATAGAGGCCTTCGTGGCGCAGCGGCACTGCATTTAACTATAAACCCGATAAATAGTTTTGGGTTTGGGTTTTAAATATTTCAATTTATCTCGCAAAATATGAGTAATTCTTTTATGTGTAATATGAATATCGACCAAAAAACATACTAACCTCTTTTCCTCAAGTTTTAAAAGTTTTCTGTTTAATAAAATGTAACAGAATGACCAAAAAACCGGTCAAGTGAGAGTTGAACTCGCGCACGCTGACTTCCGTACTATTAACTATAAATACGGCAAAAAAGTTATGCCTCTTCAGATATTTATTTTATTCTATATTTAGAATCTATGTGTTTTAAATTTTGATATAAATACGAGTATATTATCTGTAAAGATTTCAACTGTCTTACAACCAAGGTTCATGAGATACAGCCTATTGACAGATGGACAGACAGACTGCGGAGTGCCGTTTTACCCTTTGGATACGGAACTTTACTTGGTTTGCTTATTATCAAAACTTTAGTTCCTTAATTACAGTTTGAATGAACGATGATAATATCTAAAAGCGGAATTTATTAGATCGATATTATTTCAATTAATGTTATTTATAGCTTTGAGTTAGTTTATATTTTGGTTGAAAAGAAACCATAATATTCTTTTATATGTTTAATGTAAATGTCAAAAAAATTGTATAATATTATTTTGGATACATATTTATTTGTTTAAATGAAATTCCTTTTTTTTTTAACTCTTGATTATCAATGATTATAGATAATTTGTATAGGAACTATTTTCTTATATTTAAAACGTCATTGTTCTTTCAAATTACACAATGCCTTAGAAATTGGCGGATTGTGTAGAACAGAGCGGAACTAAAGCTTAGACATCACAACGCCTTATAATGAGGTAAGTTTCTTTTTTTTTGCTTCATAAGCCCGCCCGTAGAACAGTAGGCATCTTTGAGACCTTGGTTGACCAATAATGAAATGAATGAAATGAACCTTATTTAATTATTTATATACTATAGAATCTAATATACTTAAAAAAAACATTACAAAGAAAGATATCTGACGAGCTAGTAGTGTATAAATAAATCAATTTGTAATTTCCAATAGCCTTAGGCCCATAGTATTGTGGTTTCAATACACAAAAGGTTTCAAGATATCGATACCCCAAAATTGTACAAATACCGTTTATTATTAGAATAAAATGAATATTATGTATGTATCCTATCCTATATCTTATAAAACAAAGTCGCTTTTCGTGTCTGTCTGAACTTTCTAACTCTTCTTCTTCTAAACCACCCAACGGATTTTAATGCGGTTTTCACCATTAGGTCGAGTATTT
>JAKRZM010001286.1:159144-275731 GCA_036379175.1 Heliconius cydno galanthus | reverse complement strand
TATATATATATATATATATATATATATATATATAACAATAATATGTTCATTAATGGGAATCGGACCCTTATAGCGTCAATATCCATACATTTTCAAATTGCTTTAATCTATATATATAAAATCGAAAGGTCACTCACTCATCACAGAAACGGAGTCTCAAATTTTGCATAGACGTCACTAGGACGTAGTCATGGAGACAGAAATTAATAATAACATAGTTCACGCGGGTGAAACCGCGAGCGGGCCGCTAGTATAGTCATATATTTAAATATATAACATAAATTTTCACTTGTAGTGCTACTTTTGGTAAAATCTACGAGGAGGAACCGTGAGCACGTATACATTTCATAGCAACGTAAAGCACGGACGTGATATAACATAATACAAATATATATCTATTGTAAACATATATGTGATCTTTACTTCAAAATCGTTATTAAGTTTCTAAGCATCGAGTGTTTCCTATGAAGATAGAGAGAATTATAGTGAATAATATTACGTCATCTCACCAAGCAATGCCTCCAGAATTAAGCTTAAAGTGGAGAACGGAGTGTCTTACCACTAGCTTTCCTCTGCCTCCTGTGTACGGAATACATCGTGAAGCTGATTTTAATTTGTTTATTTTTTTTTGCATATATTATATTAACAAAAGAATGATTTTTCTGTACTTTGCAGAGAAAATATAATACTGAAAAGCTCGTGAAAGCTTCAAACAAAATTCTTATTTTATTGGATGCTCAACAACCTTAGCAAAAGCACAATGTAACAATACAAATATAGCCTAGAGCTTTTTAAAAACTTTGAAAACATTATTCAGATTTCGTAATCGACTGTGAATATAAATAAATTCCTATTTATTATTCAACCAATTTATTGAGGCAGTCGTGGCGCTTTGGGACACTGTCTGTAAATACGATGGGTTGTAGGTTCGATTTTCACACGGTTTAAAATAAGGTAAGGTTAAAGTTTGCGGGTATATGCGCTCATTTTGTATGAAATTAATTTGTGATTATATTTTTTATATGAAATACCTATAAATTTTCACTTGTCGGCTTTTCTCTAATAATTGTATGGTAAGTTCTCAATTCGTGCCTTATTTAATAACTGTGGATTCACGGGATTTATCCTATAGTTTTCGATTACTCGACGGATGGCATAATAATGCAATAGTCAATATTTGATACCAATTTTATTTTCATACCTTCCCACTTGGCATTAAGAAACGGACAACAAATAGATTCTATAAGGTTTTAATTTGTTTGTAGAATGAAACCAAAAAAAATGTACATCCCGTGCAACATAATGATATCAGATAATATAATAATGAATAGAGAGATGTTTCTATTCTTTTTAGATGCAATCAAAGAAATAATTAGCGTGAATATACTCATTGCAAACAGTATTTTACTTCTTTAATATTTGAACAAAAGTCCTGTAAAGTTTTAAGTTTTTTTAAAGAAAATTTACAAAGAAAGCTGCATTCATTAGACTGCATTAATATTAAAATTATAAGCAGCTCATCAGAAGAATATTTTCATAGTGTAAAACTTCAAAAGATTAACAATATAGCACATTGAAATAAATTTATAGTATCTTCATAACAATGTAGACAGAGGGAACCTTCTGAGGGAGTCTTAACGAAGGTATCTAGTGTGTAGTGTTGTTATTGAGTGATACATGTCACTTATCGTAATTACTTGGAACCTCTATCCGAGTACATTGGAAACATATAGACGGTATGTATTTTTATCGTGTTTTCTTAAAAATGCTAACCGCTTCCGATTTCTTACAATATATTAAATAATAACAAGTATACCAAAATGTATCAAACAATAACAGCAAAATTTCTAAAAGCTAAACAAGCTGCTATATTCTGATATTTTCATTGCGTTAGGAAGATGGTAGCGAACTTTGGATTTGAGGTTACTTGCAAAACCAATATTGAAGGTAAACTAACGAACAATCTAATATACATATAGATTATATTACAAGTGCTGACTGCTAAGAACTGGAAATAGATTGTAGTTATTCCAGTATACTAAATAATTGTTATGATATCATAGACATAGATTTTGTGTAAAAAAAAGAATAATGAGTTAGAAAAAGTATTGCAGCTTCTCTCTTTTAATCTCATTACGAATCCAGGGTTATTCAGAGGGATTCTAATGTAGACATACTATTTTCAATTTCAAAAATTGAAAAACTTTGCTTGTAGCATGTGTCTCGAGCGACTTCAAAAAGGAGGAAGTTCTCGGTTTGGTGGATATATTCCCACATGTTGCAGGCAAAAAGGAACCTAGTTTTAAGCCACTTCCCCACTTCTCGCCCAATTTTCTACTTTAAAACAAATAAATACAACAATTAAGTGAGTTATTCTAGGTAAATAACAATGTATAAATGTCTAACTAAAACATCAAGCAAACATGGATAGAACGTAATTAAACAATTGGGGTCCTCTAACGAGGTATGACTAGAGACTATGTTTAAATATACATATAAACTGCACACATTATAGTAAAAAACTTACTTATTTTCTTTATACTTTTGAGCGTATAACAGAGTAGATAGAGGTCGCGTAGTAGTAAGATTTAGGTCGTTTCACGGCGTTGAGTTTCACTATTCAACAAGCAATACCTCTAGAATTCGGCGAAAAATGGGAGCGACAGTGTCTTACCAGGTTACCAGGTTCCCTCGGCCTATCCTGACATGTGCGGAATATATGCGTATTTCACCTTGTATCGTGAAACAAAAAAATGTTTGGCCCTCTTTGCAGGCAGTGGGAAGAAAAAGGGCCATTGAGACACTTCTGTTTCCCACCTTTCGCCGAATTCTCGAGGTGTTCACCTCGTTAACAGAGGAAAAATAGAATATTAAATATTTTATTGCTCCAAGTTAAACCGAATGCACAACCGCCGCGTTCATAGTCACACGCTTGTGCCCTGCGCTACGACGATCTCAAAATATAATTGAATTAAATATTTACATGCTACGATTTCTAAGACGTGAGCATGAGTAAATACTGTCAAGATCTCGACGGAAGATGTCACTTACCATTTAATATATGGGGAGGACGTGTGAAGTTGATGTTATCTTAACTTTTAAAGTGGGGTTTCCTGTTTAACAGGTTTTGTACATTTTTGTCTATACATACATATTAAAATGATTATTTTGATGAATTCGAGATTCTCCGTGTTAAGTGACGGAACTTAACGCCACACTGTAACTTATCAGAGCGGAGAAATGAAAATAATTCACCAAGTCCACGCTGTTTCACTGCGCCTTGATAGACTCAATTACGCAAAAATTAAAACAAATTTTCTTTCAAATTTTAATCTAATGGAATGAATTGAAATAATAAAACCATTTTCTCTAAGAAAATAGCAGTGTTACGTTTTATGTCCTGTAACCCTTCTAATCGGATTTGTCGTGAGAAGTAAGGCATCTGGGTTGTTCTCGTCACTTAAAAAGGATAAGCATTAGCTTTCATCGACTAATATATTTCTACTAATGCGTCATGCAATATGTTTAATTAGAATAAGTTTTAACTTTATGGAATATAATATTTCAATAAGGTACCATGGAGTTGGATATTTAAGTATAATTTATTTAGGCACGTGTGCTAAATATCGTAAGTAATTAGATCTTCTGGTTACAACCACCAGTAGGACCCAAGTTTTAAAACAACCTCCATGGTGGCTATAAGGTTGCCATGTAATGACATCACATTACATGGCACTGCGTTGGAAGAATTCTCAAACTTTAAATACATAGGCAGCCAAATAAGAAACGATAACACTCTGGCATTAGAGGTATCCGCCAGAATAGAATTACTTTACAAAGCAATAGTTATATAGCAATATTATATACTTCTGCCTACCTTAATTACACTGCTGAGACGTGGTGCTGATGTAAAGCAGACATTAAGGGGCTGGATAAATTTCACCTTAATTATCTAAGGTCAACTTTGAGAGTTGACCAAACATTGTCGTTTTACGTCGATGTGGTTTTGTAGGGAATAGGAGCAATTATTATAAAACAGCAATTTACATGGTGTGGTCACCAGGACCACAGATTATTTAAGGCAGTCTTTTTCATTACCAAGGGAAACGAAGAGATGATGAACAATATTTGCGTTATAAAAATATACTCAAGTATAACCTTTATCTATAGCTTGCAAGCTTGAACCAAAAAATAATCAAAAGGCTTCTAATAATATAATTATTCAAATATTCCAAAAATGAACAAGTTTCTTTAACATTTATACAATAAATTTAATTTGAATACCATTGTTCCTAACATTCCTATAGTAAATACAAATAATTTGTACAAATATTTGGTATGTCAATACTTAAAGGGCTTAGGGGGGAAGAATATAATCTCCGATCACGTTATTGGATGGCCCTTTTGTCAGGAAAAAGACTTACTAACAGAAGTTATTACAGTGATCATTATTTTTCATTATATTTTTACATCGAGTTGGAAATTATTTGATTATACAGATTCTAGGTTCTGTAACTAATACTAAGACATTTTCAACTTTGCGGGAAATAGCGTGAAAATAGCTATATAGGCATTGATAGTGTTCTCCTTAATTTATTTATAATAACAATAACGTGCGATTGTAAACGCAACAGGTTATGGGTACAATTCAGTGTACACGGAAATTAATATTTAATATTTTTTTCCCTGGATCTGGTAACGAGACAAAACACGGGGTTGAGTTCCGCCACTCAATACGTAATGCTTCCAGAATTCAACAGAGAATAGAGAACGGAAGTGTCCTAACACTAGGTTCCCAGGATCCCTCTGCGTACCCTACTATTTGAGGGATACAGCGTGATGCTTAAAAAATAATAAAGTTATCATACAAAATTAATAAATATTTCTTAAATATTTTGGGGTCACAGCTGGCTAGCAAGTGCTAAAATGTGGTTACGTTGAACTAACGACTTCGCCTTAGTTTGGTATAAGTACTTTATAAAACTATGTTTTGCTAATAGATAGATATTTTCGTATATAGCGGGATTTGCAGACAGAATTTAGTGCTAATGAAAGAAAATTAAATATTTAGTATGGCTCTGGACGATATGTTCTGGACGGAATTAAATATAAAACATGATATTTATGTATACAGGATGGAAGAGGCAGCGCTCCTTTTACTGAAACTGCACATAGGGTAAAATATTTCAAACCCAAAGTTGAAGAAACTAATCAAGGTACCTCAACAGCTTGGACGTAGGATTTTTTTTTCATTTCACGATTTTTATCCATACCTGTATTTCGTGTGACGCACACGTACTTGTGCGACGTTGCCGCTTTGACAGGTAAGTGTGTGCCTGTTTATGTTATAATTTACAAATGGTGTTTTATTTTAAAACGATAATTTTATTATTTATTTTGTTTGAAAAAATAAGTTTTTTATTTTTGGGAATTATTTTTTTTTTTCAGAATTATATTAGGCTTTTATAGAGTAGTTGAAACTGTGGTTTCATTTAAAGTGGTGCTGACAATTCCATCCTGTATAATATGGATTATGTAAAGGGCATGTATGTTGAGGAATAACTAAAGCTTAAACTTAGTTCAGAACCTATCTAAAGCTGCTTATAATGTAGCTAAAATTAGAGACTTATATTATTTCGAACTTTATGATCCGGTGCTGAGTCTTGCTGAAAGCACCATCCTTTGTTATTAAGCACGGTGTTGTTAAGGGGTTTACCTAACTTTTAGTATTTTGATACACTAGTACTGATATTTTAATATATTTTTCGTAAAAATATGGATCTTTCACTACTATATAACTAACCTATTACTACCGTTGTAATCTATTACTTATTGGAAACCTTCTTAAGACCTGTCAGCTAAAATGCGGTCATTTTGTTTATTAAAATATTGCTCAATTGTAAACATTTTCTCATCTGTAAACATTTTTTTCTGTGGCCTCCCTGAGCGTACCGCTAAAGTAGTTGTTTTATTTTAGCAGCCTATTCTTTTAAAATTATCGCTTAAGAACAGACCAGTATATCTTTTATAGGCTGCAAGTCCTAAGGCATCTTTTAAAATACGCGACAAGGTTGTAGGTGTTTTCTTCAACTCCCCAGATATAATTTTGGCTTTCGAAAAAGATTTTTACGAAATCTTTGCCTCCCTATTTTCATCGCCTTTTTCATATGAATACTATACAGGGTGGAATTGTCAGCACCACTTTAAATGAAACCACAGTTTTAACTACTCTATAAAAGTCTAATATAATTCGGAAAAAAAAAATTCCCAAAAATGAAAAAGTTATTTTTTCAAACAAAATAAATAATAAAATTATCGTTTTAAAATAAAACGCCATTTGTAAAGTATAACATAGGCACGCACACACTTACCTGTCAAATCGGAAACGTCGCACACGTATGTGTGCGTCACACGAAATACAGGTATGGATAAAAATCGTGAAATGAAAAAAAATTCTTACGTCCAAACTGTTGAGGTACCTTGATTAATTTCTTAGGTGTGGGTTTGAAATATTATTTTACCCTATATGTAGTTTCAATAAAAGAAGCGCTGTCTCTTCCACCCTGTATGAATCGCCAGATCTTTTCCTGTCACAAATGGGTATATAATAAGGTATTTCATTGTACCTATCAATAGCCCATTACAAAAACAATGTATTTGGCTCCATGTTTACTTTATATAATGCAATTACTGCAATTCGCTTCTCTTTATCACCACACTCCCCTTTAATTCTGATAAAATATATTATAATATTTGAGGAGGTTCGAGAGATAGGTGAACCACATTTTGTAAGACAGTCCTTCCGCGTTTGTCTGTTTACTAGGCGTATTAAATATAATTATTAAATACATTTACGTTTTTCATTTTATGAACCCACTTAAATATATTAGCGCGAAAATAAAAAAAAAACAAAAACACTAGAACAATCATATAAAAAATACAAATTCCAAATTGAAAAGTAATATTTTGTTTATTTTTTATTGTGTCATATTTATGTCAGGACTGAGAAAACGTTAAAGGTCGTCTAGTGTAATAACGTTGCCTCTAAGATTGAACATAACACGGCAAAGTAAAGTAGACTATATTTATAGTATACTCATGTAGGCTTTCAGGTGACATTGTTATTTTGTTTCTTGATAAAATGACGTGTCTATATTATTATTCTCTAAAGAATAATATTTAGATAGTCTGATGGTTGTAGGAATGTCTAAAATTTCGTTAGAATTATTTTCATAAACATACACATTAATTTTAAGCTAACAGTAAATACTGTATCTATGATTGACAGTAAAAATAATGTCTGTGGGTCGAATTTCCACTTTACAGAATGAATTACTTCCAGTCCCCTGCTTTAGCTAAACAGAAAGCGGGATTGAATTCCCTCTCAGCTTCACGCTGTACGTAAGCCAGGGTAGGTGGAGAAAACCTAATATTAAGATACTCTGCTCTCCCCTCTCCTCTATTCTCTCATATTTTTGTTTCCAATTTTGAGTTGTGTTCCGCCACTCAACAGGCAATACTATTAGTAGTATGCCTGTTGAGTGGCGGAACTCAACGACGCGCTTTGGCTCGTTAAAATATTTCATTGCCCCGAGTGGCAATTGAACCTACAATTTTCGCATTTACAGTCGCACGCATTTACTCCTATGCCACGAAAGCCTCGATTATTTAAGGCTTTTCAATTTGCAAATAGTTGATAAAACGTAAAACGTTGTTTAAGCTAGCGTGTCTAACTAAATGCCATGGACCGATTTATTTTGCGAAACGTTTTTGATAAAAGCTAATCCATTATCGATATTTGATTTAAACCGTAGATTACAACTGTGAGGCATTCATCACCATGGATGAGATTGTCCCTGAATGTAAGCGGTTCGTTGTGAATTCGATAGCTATTTATTTTTATTTATTTATTTAAATAAATAAATAAATCAGCTTCACGCTGTATCCCGCACACAGCAGGATAGGCAGAGGGAACATAGTGTTAACACACTCCGTTCCCTTTCCACTGAGGAAAAGCTTCTGGAGGCATGCGAGTTGAGTGGTGGAACTCAACGCTGCGCTTTTTCCTCGATACCAAAACGAAGAAACGGAAATATTAATATATTTATTTATTTAAGTACTCGATTATTACAGAATAATTACAAATTCAAAGTGCAATCATAAACTCATTTAATTTTTACCGTGCACCAACGTCGTCAAATACTTATGTATATTTATAATATAAAAAAACCCAAATTACAATAATCGAGCAAATCGTGTCATTAACATGAAAAGTTGTGTCATTAGGAAACTCGTTAAAACATTTCAAGTTAATTTAGTTAGGCTTCGCGTTTCCAATTTTATTACAAAATTTTATGAAAGCTGCGACAAGGATGCGATTAGGATATTATATTTTACCAGTGTAATGGGTTTCAATCGCTGAAACAATCTTGTTATTATATACAAGAGTCCAGTTTTTGGTTTCGTCTGCGTAGCCTACATAAGTACTTATAGTAGTAGTTATCTTTTTCTAAGTTGCACTAGCATGGTAAACAGAAGGAACCTGGGAACCTAATGTAAGTGTAACTGTTTTCCATTTTCTCGTCAAAATCTGGTATCTCCTCTTCCTATATCTTATAAAACAAAGTCGCTTTTTGTGTCTGTCTGAACTTTCTAACTCTTCTTCTTCTAAACCACCCAACGGATTTGGATGCGGTTTTCACCATTATGAGTATTTTGCAGGAAAGGTTTATATATAGTTTATTATTTGTACATTCTTATGTAAATTAACATAAATACGATAAATGTGTATAAAGTCCTACCCGCTGAGACACTTTGGCGCATGCGCTGCTTTAATGGTAAATACTACATGAAAAAAATGTACTGGAGTATTATTCCTCTTAATAAGATCTACAAAAAAGTCTGGGACGGCATATTCGTATCTTTTAAGAATAACGTGTAGTGATCATATTTCTGTCTAAAAATAGTAATTTTTATATATTTTTTATTGTGAGGGATACTTTTCCATAATGGTATTAATCCTTATCCTTTAAAATACTTTATTAAATTTCTACGTTATACGAAGATAAAATTTGCTTTTTAAACTATTTCGAAATTGCGAATAGTTTTAGAGAAAAACGCATTTAATTATTAACACATCACGCCGTTCACACATCAACTTTATCGAGTCAAGTTTCACTTATCCCTTACTCTCAGCATATAAATATGTATATTAGTTACGTTGGCCATTTAATGTAGATCAAAACTGTCTTTTCTGTTTTTCATTTTAATAAGTACTTTAGAAGTTGTTACAATATCAAAAAATCCTTGCTGCGAAACGCGCCTCGCGACGTTATGCTTATACAAGCGAGTCCGCCGCGCCCGCCTGCCTTACACGCATGGGTGGTTCAGTGGTTGAATGCTCGCCTGCCACGCGGGCAGCCCGGGTTCTATTCCCGGCCGATGCATTCTATTTAATTTTCGTCACAGGCAGCCACGTAGTGCTTGCTTTTCATCAGGGACAGAATAACCTCTTCAGCATTAACCACAAGCTCGAAAAAAAAATCCGCCTGCCTTTATAGCAACGAAGATTTAGATTCGTTTGCACGTATTGGATAATTCGAGTTGAATGTATTATTTAATGTCATTTAACTATCTAAAAATAGTAATTTAAATATATATATTAATAAGTATAATAGTAATTTAATAAGTACTTGAAAAGATTAGTAGCACAGATTTAAAATTACGGTACCTACTAAAAAATCCTTGCTGTGTAAAACAATTGGAAAATCCTTATTGAAACTACGAAAATGCGGGTTGCATTAGGGTTTAATTAATTTTCACATTATCTTAAGTGCTTTGCAAACATACATTATATGAATAATCCAGTAGTAAAAGCGGGCGAAGCCGCAATAGGGTCGCTAGTAATAACATATAGTAAAGTTCTGTTATTAAGGGATTGCCAGATAATAGATGAAACTATTCGATTTAGAAAGTTGACAAGAGCCAAACCGCAGCCAGCCAGTTGAACCGCATGTGAAAACCTACCGCCCAGATGATAGATTTAAATGAAACTTTTTTTTGCGGATTAAAAACAAATAATATTTCACAAGGTTAAAATTATGATGATATATTAGACACTGTTCGTAGATTTTCACAAAATACTCTTAAATAATATCAATTAAATAAATAACTCGACCAGTACTGGCATTAGTTCTCCACTTTCTGCAAAATTTTCGAGGCATTGTCTTGTCTTGAGTGACGAAACTCAACGCTGCAATTTTTGCCTTGGTACCAGAGCGAAGAAATGAAAAACTGAAATATTAATAAATAATAATTCATTTTCCCGAATTAACTTTACAAAGCTGGCAAATATTTTATGATTTACAAGTCAAATTTTGTGAAGCCCCTTCCAAACAGCTTTAAGCTTTAAATATTACCCGCTTTAAATTATCTCATTATTTTCATTAAAAACTGGTTGAAGAGTATATAGTCATACGATTTTAAATTATTAATTTATAGTTAAAAAACGATGTACATACGAATATGTTTCGTATACACTATAAACTATTGATTAATCATTTGGCAATAGAAAATGAAAAATAGCCGATATTTGAATGTTCAAATTCTAAAGAGCAAGCACTTAATGTTTTCCAGGCAGTCTTGCTGCAGCAGCACAGCGTCTAGCTTTAAACGCGACGGTTGTGGATTGAACTCCCGTTCGGGAGAATTCATTACTTTCATGTCATGGTAACAAGGCCAAGTGCGGTATTAAGTTTTTTTTTCTTCTTTCTTTTTTTCTTTCTTTCTTCTTTTCCTTATAAAAAATATTCTGTTATTAAATATTAAATATTCTTTCCATGTAAAAAAAAAACAACAGCTTAGCTTAGCTTCTCTGCTATGTGTTCCCATATAGAGACAGGGAAAACCTGGTCTTAAGACATTCTTTTAGGCCATTTTTTGTGATTTTGCCTATTAAATGCCGAAGCTAAACGCTGCGTTTTGCTTCCCAGAGAAAAGAAATAAAAATAATGAAACAATACTTGGAAAAATTTCCAAGTATTATAAATAATCGTATCATGTCAGAGCTTTTAAAACTAAATGAGTCGTCGAGAAGCAACGAGGCATTACAGAGTAGGTACATCCATAATAACCGCCGTCATTTATACTTAACTTAGGTACCCACGTTTATTTTCGTAAACAAGAGATAAAACTGAGAACTTTGAAATAATGAGACCCTTGTCGTAAGAACTTAGGATTAGAGTCGCTATTTTTTGGTAACATAATATTAAATTTAAAGGGATTCTCGCAATATAATCTAATTACGACATTGTTAAAGAGATATCACAAGTTTAAATTTGCTTTTGACGTAAGAACGTCTCTAAATTTGCTACTATAGGGGGACAATCCAAAAACGTAATGATAAGAAAGTTAGGGGATACAGTTTGGCTTTGTAGTTTGTAATCTATCTTCTACATCCCAAATAAAACTTTACCACTGGATAGCTCAAGAATCAAAGAAATCATTGTGTGCAGTGGAGAGAAGGAAACAACGCCACTTTGAAATTATTTATATTTTCGGACACACCCTGATACTAAAACGAATGTTTTTCAGAGGGTGCGTGGAAATACCAAGACAGGATTTTCCGAAATTCCTAAAGGTCACCATAAAACCAAATTTAACGTTATATAATTTTTAATCAGTTCTTTCGGTTGAAAGAGTTGGGGGTTCCCAACTATTCTGTTTAGAGTGAGAAGCAATATTTAGAAAAATATTTTACTTACTAAAGCTTAGGTAGACCATACATGTATCTACTTTTTCATACATTTACTTGAAAATGTCACTGACTTTTACCCCTATATAGGTTAAAGCCTCCAAATTTCAATATCCCACATGAATAGTGTCTCTCGTGTACGCACGAATAAATAGAACACATTGAAGGTATGATTTATGAAAATATATACTGTTTGTTCTCTGGTGAGTTTAGTTTTCATGAACTTCTTTAGGGGATGGTCAAATATAACATAGTAATAAAGTAATCTGTTTTTATCATTCCGTCCAGATTTTTAATATGGCGTTACTAGAGGAACTTTCTTTTTTTTCTGTAAAAGTCTGATATCAAATATTCTTTTAATATCAAGATTTAGATTATGGATTAGAGCCGTTGTGACCCAACAGTTTCTCCTTCTCTTGGCTCTTACTGGATATCTTTTTAACTGTAAGTATAGAAGCGAGGCCATCATGACGCAAGGGGACCGAGTATGCGTGGTAATTAAATATTTAATATTCAGAGCGAAGAAATGGAAACATAAATTTAATTATTTATTTCATCTCCTCGATTGGGGACCGAACCCACCACTACTCGAGCTCAGTTATTTGATCAATTATAATAAAATATCAAATATGCATACATATTATTATGCTGTAACAAACGTACTTTCTGAACCTGAAACTTCTGCGATTCAATGACAAACTCATATCCGCGTTTTTTTCACATTTTTTTAATATAAAACTTGGCTGGGTCATCTTATAAATTTCTGTTTTTGTCATTCCCAACTTTGTCTAAGGGCGAGTCAGGAATAAGATATAACGAGGCGTCTAACTTTAAGTTAATGTATTCCAGCAGTTTGGTACATGCTAATGAATTACGTTTTTGGACGTTCGTGCATGTTTTTTGTTATTTTTTTTACTTTTTTCTTGATACGTCATATATATATTATTTATTTTATATATTTCTATATCTCGCATATGCGGAAAAATGCTATGTAATCCGAGATGACTTCCTCTCTTCGAAATTAGCAGAATTTTCCAGGCATTGCGTATAAACTCAACGTTGCGTTTGATCTTGTTACCTTCGGTCGAAATTACCTCTAACACTTAAATAAGTCATATGTCACATATAATTCTTAGTATTTTTTATGAACACAAGGGCGAAGCCGCAAGTAAAAACCGTTCCAATTACATGCATTATTCCATAGATTTCAGTAACATTATGAAACTTTTAGGAAATAGCGATAAAGCCAAATCTCAAGGTAGCCATTCCATAGCAATATAAAGTGGAATAAGGTAAAATGAATTTTTAAACAGTCCTAAGATGGCAACAAAGGAAATGTGCCGATTACTTTGGTTTCTATTGTATCATTACCATAAATAAATAATTCCAAAATAAAATTTTATTTTTGTTATGATTATTTAATATTCATTCAGCTTGGCACATATCTTCTTTATTTTATATGTAGTTAAGACCATGACCATATCTATAACAGGATAGATAGACGGCACTTAGTGTCAGTCCACTCTGTCTCCCACTTTCCGCCATATTTTCGAACTGGGGAATGGAAATTCATTTCCTCGAGTGAAAATGGCCTCTACAGACGTCCCGTTTTCAGTTAGCCTCGGCGTGATAACGGCTTCAGTTATTTTAATTTATTTTTAAATAAGATATTTAAATGTCATCAAAACCCAGTTGGTAGTCTGTCGTGAAATTTATTACTCTGCTAACCTTTTTTGGCCGAGCAACAACTTTTCATATAATTTTGCTTATGCTATGCTTATATTGCCACCCATTTATAAGCATTTGCATAAATCTTTTTTATCATAGTTTTTTTATAATGAAGAGCAAACATTTTTATCTCACTCAACTGCGCTTTTCTTTCTATTGAATTAAGAAACATAACTACTCGTCTCCCGCAATTTCAATAAATGATATTTTCTCCTGTCCCGTTAGAAATCTCAAGTAGTCCTAAATAGTGCACACTTTCTTACATCTTCTTTTTGGCAAAGGAAGTTTGTCAAAATACAACAGTGAAAACTGCATCCAAGTTAATAAAGCCGTTTCTGAGATTAGCGTTAACAATGGCACAGACAAACAAAAAAAATAACAATTATTATTTTGAGTTCTATTAAATTAATAAATGCCCCTGTAGTAATAGATTTTCCCATATATCTTCCATGTACAAACCGCGATTAATTACAATTTTATGTTTTTATATGTATAGATCGTTTTCAAAATATTTATATTTTATTATAGACTTAGATCCCAGGGCCCCCAGACCTACGTCGTTTTACCAAAGGTGAAATTTTGAGGATTATTAGTTTAATATGTAGTTAAGACGGTATGCCTATTTACTAGCTTGAGAGTGGAACCCTTTTAGGGGTAGCGTCAACTAAGGGTACATAAGATCCACACTCACCTACGGTAGGTTATCAGTTTTCTGGGTGGATGGAACTTCATTGGATGTAAATATTAATATACGCTATATATAAATAATATTCCGTGATAGATTTGAATTCAATGGTAAAAGAGGCAAAAAATCTCGCTTGACCTTTGAGAACAGAGTATAAAGTAAGGTCACGTAAAAGGCACGAGGAGCTCTTGGAGGACATATATGAACCGAAGAGTTTGGCACTTCTTTTTCTCTGGCTACCCCGGAAAGAATAAAACGAGAAAATAAAAAATATATTTTATTTAGCACTTACCATAGCATTTTGTCAAACGTCGTGAAAGCTCTTTCTAAAGTGTAATTTATTGTGACTCTTGTCTAAAACAATTTCATAAGTTGTTTACAGAATGTTTGTCCACAAGTATATTTGAAGCTAACCAGCGTGGAGTTTCAAACTAAACTTTCTTGATGTCTTTTTGATGTGAGAAGCGGTCAACATTTTGTTTTTCTTTCTTTTCCCTTCTCAAGCTAAATATTCAACTACTGAAGTACTAAACTTTTAAAAACTTAAAGCTTAAATCTTTCGTATTATTCTCTGCCTTTTATATGACGGCGCAAAAGAATTGCATGTTGAGTTTTGTCACTAAACACGCAGTGTTCTGACTAAGAGTGTCTTATCACAAGGATCCTTTTACCTATCCTGCTATATGCGGGGTAAGGTGTAAAACTAAAACAGAACAGAGATGAATTAAAGATTACAGCAATATTAAAAATATCTAAATTATTATAATAAAATTATATTGTTAAAGATGAGCTCATTTATAATATGTACTGGTAACGATGTACCTTCGTTAACTTGCTATGGCAACACTGTATTTTGATTTCACTTATGCAAGAACTGTTTGTAACTAATAAATGGCGGCATTTGTTTAAAGTGCTAAAACAATAATTATTTTACATATTAAAATATAAAGATGTTAATGTCGAGAGAAATAAGCTATCCTAGAAATATCTCATCAAACTTTTTCATTTTGAAAAGCTATCATGCCTGGGTTCATTCTAAATTTTATTTTAGAAAGATATAAAGTTTAATCTAGGTTGGAAATTTCAAGGAGCAATCTTATCTTAATTGTTTCTAATAAATATTAAGTTTTCAAATAAATCACTGTTTTATTAGTTTAGTTTGAAGTCATCATGGCGGCACAGTGTCTGATTGTAAGCCCGACACCTATAGATTTGAGGCATGAATTCTTAATTCACTGCGTGTTGAGTTGCGGAATTCAACGCCACACTTGCCTTCTTACCAGAGCTAAGAAATAACAATATTAAATATCACATTCCCCCGAATGGGAATCGAACTCACAACCGTCACAAAAATCGCACACTTTGCCCCTGTGTTACGACAGCCTCATTATTTATTGCCTTTATTAGTTTTATAATAACAAGGTGGTTGTTTGAGAAAAGAGAAAGAAATCTAACAGGGTCCTTTCTTCCTAACCTGCCATGCGTTAAGAAATGTGAAACTAAAATACACCAGAAAATTATACTCATTATTCTTTGTAACAGAAAAAAGTTAAAGCCAAATTAATTAATAATTAATATTTTACCAGACCAATATTTAAAACAAGCTGTATAATATGAGATCGTATTTAGGCATAATTAAATATTTATTAAACGCCGTCGAAAACAGAGGTGTGTTATAACTAGATAAATAATAAAACATTATGTTCAATGTGAAAATGTTTTTTTCATTACAATAAAGGTAAAACATTTACTGAAATTTCAGTAATTTAATGGAGCTGAAATGAAAATCAACAGTTATGCAATTAGCTGCTGCGTTATTATTTCAATTTCCATATGTTTTCATAACAAAAATTTATAATAAGTTGTAAAATTGCACTTAATTAAAAAAATTACGTAATGTTCTCATTTTTCAGCGAATAATAGATAAAAGTTGCGAATACGTTTAAACCTTTGGGAAATGATTTTTTTTTTAATTGGTCGCTGTATACCGCATATAACAGGACAAACAGGCTGAGTTTAGTAGTAAAACAAAGTCCGTTTCTCACTTTTGGCCCAATTTTCAAGACATCGCGTGTTAAAAGACGGAACTCAACACCGCAGTGTATTGATAACAAAGTGAACAAATGAAAATAATTCATTTCCCCAAATAAGAATCGAACCCAACCGTCGCGCTACAAAAGATACTGTGCAACGAACGACTTTAAGACACAAACAATAGAAAAAAGATAAGAAAATAAATAGCTTATATATAGTCGAAAACTAATACAATAATAGATACCCTTCTTATGACGTAAGTCCAATCAAGCGAAGAATTCGATGTTAAGAATACAATCAAGACAAAAGACAACAACTTTTAGGCAGTTCTAATGAAATGATATTGATATTGAAAACAAAAGTTTATATAACTTTTTCAGTATGTAATAAGGTCCGTTTGATATTGATTTTCGCATGGTGTTTTCGCCACTCTTCAGCACATTCTCGAGGCATCATGGGTTGAGTGGCGGAACTTAACGCCGCTATTGCCTCGTTAACAGAGTGAGGAAATGAAAAATGTTTTTTTTTTCGAAATTGAACCAGATTATCGGTCACGTTTACAGTTAGGTCGTGAACACTGCGCCACGAGGGTTTTATTTTTAAATTTTAATTGTTCAACTTGTTCAATATTCTCTAAAAGATGTTTGTCATCAATCTTCACTTCAAGGAAAATCACTAATAAAAGTCAAAAAGTTACGCAATCAGTAGAATAATTTAGAACTTTAGGTTTAGATCAGATTTTATTGAGGCCATAGATTAGCTTTTGACTGTGAACGCGTCGGTTGTGGATTCGATGATCACTCGGAGGACTAGTTAAATTTAAATAATTTTTATTTCTACGCCCTGGTCACAAAACACACTATTAAGTTAAACCACCCAAATAATGCCCCAAAAATTGAACGGAAAGAAGAACAGAGTGCCTTGACACCGGGTTATACCTGCCTTCTCTACTATATGCATCAGAGGTTAAAAAAAAATGTTTTTTTTTTATCACCTTTGCCCTTCCAAAAAAGCAATCAAATTATTTTTATTTGCTTAATTGAAAGGTTCCTAAGAATCACTTCATTTCTAAATGTTCTGTTTGTTCTAGGGATTTATCGAAGTTTATTTTCCTCTCGCCTATTGTTTTTCTACTTGATTTATTTTAGTAAGATTCGGCCTTGTAATACTTTCCTAATCATTGTGAGAGTCTGGGCTGTTCTTACTTCTGCGTAGTACTTTCTAAGTAATAAGTATTTTTGAGGGTAATTAATTCTATAAGATTAAAAATGAAAAGTCATGGCTACCATAAACTATGCATCTTTTTAGTTTTTCATTAAATTAAAATAATTTTGTGGTACAGAATTTGACTGTGAACACGATTATTGTGGGTTCGATTCGAACTCGTGGCAATCAATTATTTTCTTCTCCTGTTTCTGGTAACAAGATACATTGCACCGTTGAGTTTCGCTTCTCAACATGCAATGCTTCAAAAATTCGATTGAAAAAAATATATATTTTATATAATAGTAATAATCTATCTATATATAAAAAAGGACTTGTCCTCACTGACTGAGGTAAGACGCACGCACAGACGTAACCGCTAATGGTAGAAACGTGGAATTTGGACAGATGTTTACTGCTGTAATCTGGACATCCACTAAGGAGGGATTTTGACAAATTTTAACCCTAAAGGGGTGAAATAGGGGTTGAAAGTTTGTATCGAAAAAAAATTAAATCAGCACCGATTTTCATAAAATTTGAAATTTAGATTTTTAAAAGTATTTAATTGAATATGTAATTCATAGTTTTCTAGAATTCTCCCCCTAAGGGTGCATTTAAGGGGTTGAAAGTTTGTATGGAAAAATCTTTAAATCGCCACCGATTTTTATAAACTTAGAAATTTAGACTCTTAAAAATATTTCATTGGACACATGTTTTATGGTTTATTAGAATTTACCCCCAAAATAAGCAAGCGGAGCTGCGCGCGTCCGTTAGTCTTATAATAATAGACGAGAAGATCGTTTTTTTCTATCTACATAATTCTTACTAAACAATAATAATATAACGAGATAAAACCAAGAATCTGTGCAAATGGCCATAACGCTAATGTTATGGGAACAATAAAATTTCAACCTTCATATTTCCCCAACGGCTAATGGTACGTTGACCGTAGTAACGATAGTACAAAGTAAATCGGCTGTAACATAAAGACGGACGTATAAAATATATTATAATTTTCTACTTAGTACATTTTTGTTTATTTTTCTTTTTTCTTTCTCTTCTCTCTCGTATTAACGTTACGATTATTATTTGGATAATACCATTTTTCATTTTCCGATCAATTTTTAGATTTTGCGTGTGTCTAACAAAATAATTAATGTCAGTAATGTAAACTAATTTAATTTCAATTGACTCCGTTGCCTAAGAGCAAGAGAATCGATTAACAAAAATTTATTACTATTATAGTTTTTTATTTACAACTACCCCCTTTCTCACGACACTTCCTATATCTTATAAAACAAAGTCGCTTTTCGTGTCTGTCTGTTGTTTCTAACTCTTCTTCTTCTAAACCACCCAACGGATTTTTACGCGGTTTTCACCATTAGGTCGAGTATTTTTCGTAGAAGGTTTATATATAGTTTATTATTTGTATATTCTTATGTAAATTAACATAAATACGATAAATGTGTATAAAGTCCTACCCGTTGAGACACATTCGCGCATGCGCTGCTCTAATGGTAAGTACTACATGAAAAAAATGTACTGGAGTATTGTTCCTCTTAATAAGATCTACAAAAAAGTCCGCGAGAGCATATTGGTATCTTTTAAGAATAACGTGTAGTGATCATTTTTCTGTCTAAAAATAATAGTTTCAATATATTTTTTATTGTGAGGGATATTTTTCCATAATGGTATTAATCCTTATCCTTTAAAATACTTTATTAATTTTCTACGTTAAACGAAGATAAAATTTGCTTTTTACAATATTTCGAAATTGCGAATAGTTTTACAGAAAAACGCATTTAATTGTTGACACATCCCGCCGTTGACACATCAGCTGTATGTTACTCAAGTTTCACTTATCCCTTACTCTCAGCATATAAATAAATATATTAGTTACGTTGGCCATTTCATGTAGACCAAAACTGTCTTTTACTGTTTTTCATTTTAATAAGTACTTTAGAAGTTGTTACAATATCAAAAAAATCCTTGCTGCGAATGCCATGCGTCTGCCGTGCCCGCTTGCCTTACACGCATCGGTGGTTCAGTGGTAGAATGCTCGCTTCCACGCGGGCGGCCCGGGTTCGATTCCCGGCCCATGCATTCTATTTAATTTTCCTCACAGGCAGCCACGTCGTGCTTGCTTTTCATCAGGGACAGAATACCCTTTCCCTTCCGCATTAACCACAAGCTCGAAAAAAAAACCCGCCTGCCTCTATAGCAACGAAGATTTAGATGCGTTTGCACGTATTGGATAATTGGAGTTGAATGTATTATTTAAGCGCGATATATTTGGTTTCACATTTTTTGTAGTAGTTATTAGTAGGTAGGTTTTTGTTTATAATTTCTTCCGTTTAAAAATAGTCATTTAACTACCTAAAAATAGTCATTTAAATATATTTTAATAAGTACTTGAAAAGATTAGTAGCACAGATTTAAAATTACGGTACCTACTAAAAAATTCTTGCTGTGTAAAACAATTGAAAAATCCTTATTGAAACTACGAAAATGCGGGTTGCATTAGGGTTTAATTAATTTTCACATTATCTTAAGTGCTTTGCAAACATACATTACATGAATAATCCAGTAGTTAAAGCGGGCGAAGCCGCAAGAGGGTCGCTAGTTTGATATAAAATAGTTAACAAATTTTCAGTAACTTATTCATCCTCTAAAGTAAGTATGATATAAGTAATAAATTATGTACAACCCTGCAAAATGCGGTCACAATATTCTAATAATGTTATAACCCTTCTAGGGATGAGAAATTTTATATAGATAAATAGACAATCTAAGGAATTTTGGATTGGGTGGATGAATATTAAATAGAAAGGCTTCGCGGTTTTTCCGATGTATTATAGAGAAGGATATTTAATAACTATAATAGTAGCTTAGCAGGGTAGGCAGAGAAAAATAGTGTAAGACGCTTTCTACCCAATTTCAAAACATTGAGATGGTGGAAAATAACGCTGCGCTAGGTGAGCGGAGAAATTAAAATAAACCATAATAGTAATACGATCTTAAGATCAAAAGACCATGGATTACTGCAAAGTATTCGCAACATTGATTTTCTAAAATTGCATGAAAATGAACGGCACCAACGAGAAACACGGAGTTCGCGATATTATAGATGAATTTATAAATATTTACAGAAATGAGCAATGTTTGTGGCAAATAAAAGGTATAGACTACCATGACAGCAAAAAACATAAGCTCTTGTGAGTTTTCACGTTTTTTTTATCACTTAAGTAAAACAATTCATAGCATAAAACAACAAACTCGGTAGTTCATTTTTCAAAAAAAAATTTTTAGTACTTCGTTGCATGTACTCACGCTTGTACATGGACAAATACGAGTCGTTTGTAGTCACGCGTCATCGTTATTGTAATATTGATGTAAAGAAAAAGAAATTGTCGAGGAAATTAAATTTAAATTCTACTACAATTTTCTAGTTCACACGTGTTTTACTTGTGTGGAAATCTTATATTTATATTTTAACAAAAGCATCGTTATTTTTGTAAGAATAGAACTCAATTTCCTATGAAATGTGTCTCCAAGTGAAAGAAGATATACTGACACGTTTGACAGATTCGATACGTTGGTGCCTTATATTGTACTATTTCACTTTATATCCCTATGGGCACAGTAAGTATATAAAAAATTAACATCACGCTGTCCTGCGCAGCTGGGTACCCAGAGGGAATCTAGTGTTAAGGCACTCCCTTTCCCACTTGTCTCCTAAATTTTCGGAGACTGTGTGTTAAGTGGCGTAACTCTACGCCGCACTTCTCCGAATAGAATCGGACTCACAACCATATTTTTTACAAATAGCCACTAGTCCATTGCGCCTCATGTTTCTTTTCGTATTAAAGTTAATAATATAAATGAAAGATTTTTACTACATATACATATATTATATAGGCAAGTCAACATATGTGTACAGGAAATACAATTTTCCTTTGTAACTTTTACACTCCATTTCATCCCATTAGGGACTTTCTTAAAAGGAACAAGGCTTCCAAAATTTTACATTTACTCCTCCTTGGTTTTCGCCATAGATTATTTAACAAAAAGAAATAGGTACATATACATATTGTAAGTAATTTTTATTTTGCTAAAAAATTTTTTTTTGCGGTTCGCACCTTGTGGAATGGATTAGAATGCTCTATCTGGTTCAGATAAACCTTCTTATTGAACTTTTTGGAAATGAAAACAAAAATGTGTTAAATTAAAAAATATGACTCGTATTCAGGCTTGCAGTTGTACCTGACTGGCTATTCAATACATTTTTGATTATTGAGTTCTTTGCATTTTCATTTACATTTTTAAATTATTGTTTGTTTTTAATAATATTTAAGCATCGGGTTTTATACAAATAATTTTACAGAGATGTTTATATCAAAAAATTGTTAACATTTTTTGTTTTCGATAGAAAAATATTTTTAGTAAATTTACGACTGTATGTTTAAATTTATATTTGTTTTTAAATATATATTACACTAATATTGATATTTCTAAAACTTGATTGGCTACATAGTTTCGACGTGACAAAAGGCCGCAGTTTTAAGTTCTTCTTTTTTGAATTTTTATATCGAAATTCAAAATGGTGGTTAGTTTGCCGATTGGTAAGAATTTTTTTATGTTTTATTTTATGGTAACTTTTTTAGCTTTAAGCTGTATCCCGCACAAAGTAGGCAGAGAGATCCTAGGAACCTAGTGTTAAGACATTCCGTTCCCTTTAAGACATTTCCAACTCCATTTTCCGCATAACCAGAGCTAAGGAACTTTATTACCATTGATTAGTTTTGTATATAATTTAACTGACCATAAGCTATCGACAGGAGTCACATTGACAAAGGTACGTAAGGGACATTAACTGAAGCACGAATGGATATCTGATATGGGTTACAAAACTATTCCAAAACATTTGACAACAGAATTGAAATGCTGCTTCACGATTGAATCGATTAATTTCTTTCGAGATATACTATCTTTCCATTAGAATAATCTTTTGTACTAATATGTATAATTAAAAATGTATTTTTATATGCAATCCTATTTTTTTGAAAAAAAATTGGCGTTGAGTTCGTCACTTTTCCATTCGAGGTCGGTTTCACGAACTTACAAAGAAAAGTGCCTTAACCAAATGCTAAGTTAGATGTTCTTTCTACCCACCCTAATCATACAAATAAAGTAACATTTTAACCTCCAGCCAAAAGAGATATTCCTATCAAACTGATATTTATCAGAGATCAAATTTGTGAAATTAATTACGTTCAAAATTTACCATTAGCTTTAACAATTGAAAATTGACAAAAGAGGATTACCTGTATTTTGTAGTAGCCGATCATTAAATTTTCAATACTGTCGTTATAGTTGATATAATGCCATAATATTTAAATGTAATTATCTTTTATGGGGAAGGTCATACATTTGATTACAAATCGTTAATTATGTTTTAAATTATTGAGATCGCCCTAGCAAATGGGGGAACAAGCGTGCAACCAGCACACCAAGAATTTGTAGGTTCAATTTCAGCTTTAGGAAATGATTTTTTTATATTTTCATTTTCTGGATCTCATAACGAGGAATATCGCAGCGTTGAATTCCATCACTCAACACACTCCTCTTAAATTCGGGGGAAAGTGGGGAACGCAAGTATCTTAATGGGAACAGAGTGTCTTATCAATAGGTTACCAGGTACTCTCTTCCTACCCTGCTTTGTAAAAGTAATAATAATCCAGAATCGAAATCTGTCATGAACTTTAAATTTCATTACACGATGATACGAAAATGTTCCTAAATTATGCCAAAAACTTAATTTTAAAGTTATGTGTTACGACCAGTTTAAAGGTGCGCATGTTCTCTCTGAATAAGTAGTTCAGTGTCTGTTTATCACGTATTTTGGCGCCGTTTCAAGCGAAAGTCGTTTTACTCAGCGAAATGCTAATCATATTCCTAATCTTACATCTGAATTATAATAAACCTTTATAATATCATTACTTTAACGTGAGTAGAAAATATTTTAATAATATTATATATTTTAAGAGCTTCTTTGGTTGAATGAGCTAATATTAACTACTGATTCTTAAAGAAATAAAACTTTTTGGTTTGGGTAGTCCATTTATCGGAGAATGCATGTATTTTGATGTAAGTTTGTGGTCAGAGCTACTTATCATCATTGATATGAACTCGAAAATTATGTTTATGTTGGATTGTCTATTTATCAAAGAAGCGATATTACATAACGTTAATTGTTTCGATGAAATCCAATGTCCCTGCGGTCGGAGCTACCTCGGAAAATTTAAATTAATTCCCCTTAAAAATATATATGGGTACGTCTTATGGAATCAATTTAAATATTTTAGTCAATTGAAGTATTCTTTCTTATATTAAACCAGGTCAAAATATAAAAACGGATGTCCTAATTTTTATTGTTAGAATTTATCTCGGATTTCTCGGGCGCCTTTTACTGACGCAGTATCTTTAGTGAACCGGTAGTAAATTATATAACGTTCAAACAATTAAGCATATAAATAATTTTGAATTAAATTATCTAATTTTAACATTATTAAGAAAAAAAATAACCCTTAGCATTTAATTGATTACTAGGTGGAAAGTTTGTAGCAATATGGGACTTGAGAACTATGTGTAAACTTGATTTAAGACCTGTATGCACCTCCACTGCCGAAACTTGTACAAACTTATTTCTCCGAAAAATAAATTCCATCAAAAATTAATAAATTCTATTAATAACCTTTCATTAAATTCTTTTGGTTTTATGGGCATACTCGTATATGTATGTAGATATTATATACCAATTTACACATTAAATTTTATAATATGAAAAATATGAATGCATTTAAATATCACCTATAACAATGCTCCATGATATATACGCTCGTTCCATTCAAAGGTCGAAACTAAACGATTTTTCACACCCCCTGACGTGATAGATGGATTCTCTATTGGAATATTCTTTATATTTCCGTTTACACTGGGTAATTTATTAGAAACAGAACAAAGAAAACGGGAAGTTTTATTTTAAAAATATGGTTTATTATAGTAGATGAAAGTGAAAGATTACAGAAAAAAATGGCAACGTTTTTAGTAGCTTCTCACGTTATACCTAAATTAAAGACAATACGAACTGAATAGTGGAGCTAAGTGTAAGCAAATTAAGCAATACATTTATATATTTTGCAGCCTATGAATACATAGGCTGCAATATATATAAATGTATAGGATAATAATCCTTAGATATAAGCTAAATTTTCGTCTTAATTACAAGCCAGTAGTTGCCGAGCTTAGCAAATTCACTCATACAAAATTATATTGTATACCAAAATTAACAGCATATATTAAAATATATAACATATATTATACATTACTAACATTACCAACGTTCTCATTGTTTACTGCACAATAGACGTGCACACCTTAACATATTCATGAGAAGGTAAGTTAACGTTACTTAATTAAAGCTTTCGGCCAATTTATTTGTTAATTAATAGTGTATAATATAATTTTATTAATATTTACTTTTATTTTTATGGCTACAATTTCTTGTCACGATAATAGAATACGAGGGTTGTAAAAAAATATATCTGTATTTATAAAACCTTCGTTTAGTAAAATTTTTGAAAAAATATTTTAAATCAAATATGCTGCATTTTGAATTGACATAATCTTATGCACGATGTACGATGAGATGCTGGTATATAAAGAGTATATATTAGGGTTGGGAGGGATCGCAGAATGGATTTTTCATAATTTTCACTGTTGTATGTATATGAAACTTAATTAAATTACAGAATAACAAATATATGAAATTTATTTACTATTTAAAATATAATCTACATTTTTGTGCTACTATAGTCCAAAATGGAAACAGTGAAATGACCACAATCAATTGTGGTTACCTCATTTACAAGATATATGTAACTATTGAACGAAAATGAAATATAAAACGTAAATATACAATTCTGTCCAATTATTACGAAAACACTAAATTAACATAAACTCAAATAATTGGTACTTAAATTAATTTGATGATATTATATAAGTTACGAATATTCTTATAATTAATTAGTTATACGCTTACAGTTGTGGGTTTTATTCAAGTCTGTATGCACTCGAGTGGAAATGGAGATAAAACATGGTCGAGTTCCGCCATATATAAATATCTTGAAAAAAAAGGGCTGAAAATGGAGAACGGAGTGTCTTAACGCTAGCTTGGTTATACTCATATGGGGTTTCCATCTGTATGCTGGATATCTAGTGAAGTTACAATTAATATATTCTAGTACCAAATAGTACGCACTTTATCCATGATCGACTCGTAATTAAAGCAATACAATACATACGAGCTAAAGATATAGAAACTAAACTAACTTGTTTAAAGTTAAGTAGGTTTCATTAAATACATATAAGCAGTAAAAGGCACAATGAAAAAGGTCCACTATGTATATTTGACCACAAAAAGGGACAAATCATTTTAAAGTAAAAGCTTAGAATCGGCCTTTTTGAATGAGAACATTTATTTGTGTCACAAGCGGACTAATTATATGGTTTTACCTTTTCCTGTACTAAACAACTTTGTAATGTATGTATTCCATGTTGATATACTTTAATGAGATGAAATTGGATTAGGTACCCTGATTTTATGAATATAATAATAAAAAAGATTAAATAAATTATATGTAAAGTGTACTTTTATACTAGTATTATAAAAAAAAAACATTTTAAATAAAAATTGTTTTAGTTTTTCCGTTTAGCCGTCGTGGTCAACTTCTTAATTATAATAACCACCGCCAGAACAAACCGGCGAAGCTGCAGGTAAAACGTAATAATATAATAATATATTAATTTTTATTATACTTTTGTACATACATTTCAAATGTTTGAATGTATAAAATTAAAAAAAAATCAAATCTAATCAAAATCTCTTTAAAGCTAGTACATACAAATTTAGTACTATAACATTTTAGTTGCGTAATATTACAACCGCGTTGCCAGCCGCTTCCGATTGCGGAGTAACGAGTCCTTGAACACTTCAAAGTTTAATTCAAAAATCGATAGAGGATTTTACCGAGACTGTATTTAGAATATACCTACAAGTTACTTTTAAAATCTGTGAAAGAACTAGACCTGTGGTTTCGGCTGCGTGGTCAAATGAAAATAATATGCTTCAACTATGCCAATCGACACAATATTTGTTATATTGTGTGTTATTAACATTTCTTTAGATAATTTACAATAATCTCAATTCCACGGTGACCTAAAATAGATCTCCCAGAAATCAATCCATTTAATTCATCACATCCTAAGGGAAACTACTTCAAAATGCAAAACGTACGTTGCTATTATATTCCTATGAGAATTACTTTCCGGTACGAGTATCTTAGATATCATATTATATTAATATTTGAATTTTATTAACATTAGAATGGTTAGGAATAATGTACAGAGTATATATGTATTTACATAGGCTTTATAATTTAAGATTGCAATTTCATTTCCACTCGTGGTAATGAAATATTTAATTTCTTTGCTCTGGTGTCAGATAATTCGGTGGAAAAGTGGGGAGCGTAATATCTTAGCACTAGGCTCTCTCTGCCTACCCTGTAACGTACAGAGAAAAGATGAAAAAAAATATGCATATATATTAAAAGCTTTTATTTAACTTTCTTTTTAGTATATGTGAAATCTTGCAAGCTTAACCCACTTTCCAGTTCGATTAAGCTGAAATTTGGATGAGGAGTTTTAGTTTTGATGACAATAAAATTGTATATAATCAATATTATTGTTAATTCATAATGACCGCCGTATCAAAATGGAATATACATAATGTATTGTACAATTGACCTAATATAGGTATAAAATGAAAAGGCTTAATTTCTACGATACAATACACCTAGAAAATCAAAAGTTTTGAAAAATTTGCTTTAATTATATTTTATTACTATTTTATTTTATATTAAACATAATAGTGCGTCCTACGGTGCAATTTGTTAAAGTTTTAATATATTAAAAGGTAAAAAGTTTCATAGCTAATAATAAATAGCAGTGAAACATCATCCGACTACAAACATGGTAGTATCGAGTTCTGTACTCTTACTCGGAAAATGACTTAGTATCACCGTAACCAGTTCCACCATTGAATATTCTATGTCTCGCATTTAAGGGTAAATTAGTGTCTACGAGTATACAAAAGGTATGAAAATATTAAAAAACTTTAATAGTGAATAAATTAAGCTTAAATACCGAGAATCTCATATAATAACACGGTTTTAATTGAAAAGTGCCAGCAACAAAAACTAATTCTCGCATAATGAGATGCCTGTCTGAAGTTTCAGCTTTGTACCTAAAATTTAAACGTAAAATAAAAAGTTAATATACTTTTATTTGGAGGCATCATATTTATCAAACCGCTTCAAGCTTCACCTTATTTAGTTTACCCTTAGCTCTTAGATAAATCTACGTTCAATTCGGTCTCAACCTTTATATAGAGAGCTTCCTGTTAGCGCTCGCTAGATACAAGCTTTGTATTGCAGTCCAAATATATTTATTTTAAAATGCTTGCGAACAGTATGTGCATTTTGATATTGTTTTGTAATGGCTGCTTGTAGACCGCAATTTCATTCTGTGCTCTATAAAAGCAAAAGTCTATTTTTTTTTTCTTTTTAAAAAGTCTATTTTTAAACTAGAAAGTAATAGACTAGACAACGTGCGGTGTTAAGCTACGTAATGTATCCAAGGTTGGATTGGAGAGAGACTACAGCGATTTATCAATAATATATCTATGTGTACACCCTTTAAATTTAACGTTAAAATTTCCAATTAAGCTCAATACGAAAGCCGAACATATCATAAGTAATTTAAACCAAATGTGATTTGTACAATTCCGATCAAAAGCTTTTGCACTTTGAATTATATTATTTTTAATATACTCAATATGCTATACGGGTATATCCGATATTTGAAGAGTCAAGTGGATTTTTTATCAGATATAAGAAATATTTTTAGTACACCACACATTTTAAAGGACATTCTTTAACACTCTTTAACCGGATTAATCGCATCTACATACATATTTAGTATTTGTATTTTTTTTATAATGATGAACGTTGTTGCGGCTTACTCTCCGCGAAACACTTGAACACTTGAGCTTAAGGCACTTTAACCTCTTTAGTCAAAGTTAGGCTTCTGGGATCCCTCGCTGGTAGCAGAGAAACTTACGCTTCAATCTTTGCATCCGCCACGACGACGGGTTTTGGATTGCACGGTTAGATCGAACGGGAGCATTGTAAACATCCGCGAAGCATTCGGCTTCAGAAGCTGTGGAGCGCGTATTAAAGACCATGGTGACAACAGTGTGATTTTCAAGAGATCCCATCATCGACCAGAATGCGACTGGCGAAGGCGAGATCTCGCAAAGCTTATTGCCCCTGTTGGATTCTCTGAGTTCCACAAACCGGGCTCGAACCAATCTTCGAAGACTCCAGAGCTTACTACTATTACCTGGAGTCGAAAAGCTGTCGTGAGCTTTTTGTGTTTTGTTTCCGAGTTTACCCTTATCTCGGAGATGTCTCGTGCCTCATAGCAATCGTCGAGTGCATCTACTATCGTATGAGAAAATTGGCAAATGAATCTCTACCAAATAGTATCACATCCAATCCGTTACAGTGATTTTTGCAACTGCCTGGGGACACTCCGAGGCTAGTTTCGTGACTACCGACCTGTGGTCGGAATCTAATTCTGAGATTGTCTCGATAGAGCGCACCCTAAGAGTGATATCTTGTAGGATGCTATATCGGGAATATAGGGTACAAATTCTCACTCAGGATAATGAACTATTTTCCATGCTCTGGCAACAAGGTAGAGCGTGGCGTTGAGTCCTACAGAGTCAACAGTGGGGAATGGAATATCTTGACACTAAGTTCGCTCTGCTTATTCTGTTATTAGAGGAATACAGTATGAAATAAAATCACTTTCATAGAAATATTTTTTTAAAGAAAAAACCTTAATATAAAGATATTTATCTTCACGCTATATTTCGCGCATAGCAGCATAAAAAAATCGCACTATTGTTTAATATTCCATATATTAAAACATTGTAAATAAAGTAGTTTAATTAAGGTACATTTATCAAACGCACCCCGAAAGTATTACTCAGTCATAAATTTTAACTCGATTATTACCTTATTATGTTCTCTTATATAACATTTTCGAATTAATTACTGTAAAAATTGTAATTGCCATGCTTTTTAATTGTAAAAACACGTTTTTAGACCCACTTGGGGAATAGTTGTTTAATTATAATTTCCCTTTGACATGACAAAGTGCGCGTGTGACAAATCTTGGAATCTGGCAATCGATGAAACTAAACACTGCTCTTTGTATAATTGAGCGAGGAAATGAAATAATTAATTCTCACGAACAGGAATCGAACCTGCAACCCAATCCCAATCGTGCTCGCCAGCATCGAAACTAAAAAATATATGTACAAATGATACATATAAACAACGTCCATTTCTATCAAAGACCCGTCTAACTTAATGTATAAATCTTTAAAAATCTTTGTTAATACAAAGCTTTCACTTCAAAAGCTTTTAATACTGTTTTGTTCAAAAGACCCATTTTCTATTACTTTGTTAGCCATACGTTTTAACCTTTTAGTGAGATTTATATGAAATAGAAAATATCGTAGCGAAGCGTGGCGGCAGCAGCAGTGAGTTCGATTTCCATTCGGGGAATAAATGATTTTGTATGAGGTTACAGTGATTGATAGATATGCTTAATAAAAATAACTTCTCATTAGTCATAATAGTTTACATAGTAAGTATAGTTCTACACTTCTAATATTACTATATAAGCTGTCACTACAGCAATGGTACAACCGGTACAAAATGGTCGGTGGTTGGCAGAAAAAAAATATTAACAAAATATTCCACTCTCCGATTTACTGTAGTTGAGATACTAAAATATACTCCTTCACTTAGTATAAAACAAAGTACCCACAGATTTACACAAAGGTTTAGGTCAAACTAAACTGGAAATAAAAATGTAAAAAAATATTTTTTTGTAAATACCAAATAATAGATTTAATGATTTTATTTTTTTAAGCTACGTGATAGAAGTCATGAGCGATCACTAGTATTGTAGAAGTGTAGTACTATTTTCAATAAATCCCATTGTTCTACATGCCATTTCAATTGCTTAGAGGATATGCTAATTATTCTATTGAAACAGTACATCTAATAATTGAGTTTAGAGTGGTTCTGATGAGGTCTACTATATAAGGAAGAAGGGAGTCACTTATTAGATAACAGAATGAACTGACCTATAAACATTGTTTGCCACTTTGTATTGCTTTTGAAATATGACGGTATATGGGCTAGAAATATAATAGAATTGTTTAAAATGGTATAAAAATGTAAACTAAACAATACTTCTAGGATTAAATTATTTTTATACGTGTAGTATAAGACAGAAATATGATTGTCGTAATTTTTTCTGTTTATCTGTTGCTTACTATTCGCGCAAAAAGTATTGGACGGATTTTAATGACCCTTTTTTGTTATATAGCTGTCAGATGTTGGCAACATATAGATATATTTATAGTTCAGTTCTTGATTTATATTTTATTTTCTAAGAAAAAGTTGTTAAAAGTTAAAAATTACTGTATTGCCATAAAACTTAAGAACATACACACATATACCTATATATAAATATAAATAATATAAATAATGTATGTAGAGACACACATGTACCTATATATTTTCCATTTTCTCATTCTGGTAATGAAGCAAAGCGCGGCGTTGAGTTCCACCACTCAACATACAATGCCTCAAATATTTGACCGAAATGTTTTAAAGGAAAACAGAATGTCTTAACCTCGGTGGTTTCCTCTGCCTCCCCAGCTAAGAAATCTAAAAAAAATGTCTTTTTCCTAAGTGCGGAATAACGTTTTAAATTTTTCAAACCACTTTACAACATAATAAAAATAAAAATAGCTAACATTTTAAAGTATTTATTCGTCTAATCTCAGTAACGGCCTCGAATCAATCTTCAGACGAGGGTCTTCATCTTTTCAAGTGCCATCAGAAATTGTTACTTCAGCCAACTATTAAATGTATCACTTGTTATAAAACAGAAACTATTTTTAAAAAAATATTACATCTAATTCGGCAGAAAGCGGGGAACGGAGTGTATTAACACTAGGTGCCCTTTGCCTACCCTGCTGTATGCGGGATACAGCGTGAAGCTTTTCGTATTATCGTATTATTTCGTATATCTTTTCGATCTTAGTAGACCAGGTCTCATTAGGTAGATCTGGACTGGACGAACACGTAAAAAGCATAAGTACTCCTTGGAGGGCAGGCAGTGGACGAGGCCAAAGAGTTATCCGGGGACCGTACGTAGTGTTTGGTGCTCCATTGTCACTGGCTATTCCAATAGGGATAAAGCATGATGCTTATATTATCTAAATTTATTTGTACTACACAATAACGGTGTTTTTTCTCGAAAAAAAAAAGGAAAATCCAACATTTCAAACATGGTAAATGATTTCCCTCTATTGTGCTTACAATCTTTTGTTAGACAAAAAATAAAGGATTATCTCAAAGTACTTTGAGAATAATTTTGGTATAAGCTTTGGTTCTTTCTTTGAGGTAATCGGCCTGAAAAATCGTAGCCGTAATAATAGGTCTTCCAGGTCTCTTTTCGTGCTGAGAGTCGTGTCGAGACAAACGCATCCGTCGCGTCGTCTTCTTTGATTCAACGCACGCAGGCATCTAATGCGAGTTTTTTGTGATTTTTAAATTTATTTTTATCTTATCCTCACTGACTGAGGTAAGACGCACGCACAGCCGTAACCGCTGATGGTAGAAACGTGAAATTTGGACATATGTTTACTTTCGTAATCTGGACATCCACTAAGAAAGGATTTTGAAAAATTTTAACCGAAAAGGGGTGAAATAGGGGTTGAAAGTTTGTATGGATTTTTTTTTCAATCTCTACCGATTTTTATAAAATTTGAAATTAAGACTCTTAAAAGTATTTCATTGAACACATGTTTCGTGGTTTTCTAGAATTCTCCCCCTAAGGGTGCAAATAAGGGGTTTAAAGTTCATATAAAAAAAAATTTAAATAGCCATCGATTTTTATAAAATTTGAAATTGAGACTCTTAAAAATATACCATTAAACATGTTTTACGTGGTTTACTATAATTCCCCATAAATAAGCAAGCGTAGCTACGCGCGTCCGCTAGTTAACTATATTATTGGGAGCTTATATTATTGGGAATATTCAAATCCAATAAAAACGGGATAAAAATTTATTTTATATTTTTTTAATTGAAGATAACTAACGGGCGGTGGTACGGTAAGTCTTTACACAATTTCTATAAAATACCCAATTTTCAACTCTTTTCCCAAAATTTTCATCTACAGATTATAAAATATATATCTGTACATGTCTTATAAAATGTCTTTTACTTCTCCATCCGGTGAACAAATCCCACAAATATGTAGAAAAACGTGAGCAGGATCGTATAACGTTTCGAAATTTCATATAAAAATTCCAACGTAGCAGAATTAAAATCTGTGCCCCTTGGATACCGTCCAAGCGTTTTTAATAAGCGTAGGTTGGATTCAACTTTACAATGTGTCATGATAGTTATACAGGATGATTGGTAGATACATGTACTGAACTGATACAGATAAGACCAATTAATTTTTTACACTTTTTCAATTTTTTTCTATATTGTACTAAAAGTTCTCATGTCTTTTCAAATTTCATAGATTCAAGCACTCTTATAGGTCTATAGATTTTGATTAAGTGTTTTTCAGGCGGAATGCTTTCTTACAAAATGCACTAATAAGGATGCTCGTAGCTTTTAACTGCGTTGACTTAGAAACTTGATTTCTTCTCTCCTCCAAGAGACCCCATGGTCTGGTCCATACCAGAATACTTTATATTAATTATAGAGTAGTACCCCCACGCAATCTTAAGATAAATGCTTTTAACAAACGACCTTGTGACGAAACTGTCCGTCTCGTGTGACGTGACGTGTGACAAAGTGATTGGATAAGAGTTCCGTTTTTCATTTTGAGGTACGGTGTCCTACAAGTGACCTAAAAGTGGAAAATTGATTGTTAACTTACATAGTTGTTAACTTACATAGGTTAACTTACATAGGTAGAGAGAATCTAGTGTTAAAACACTTCGTTTTCCGCCATTAACCTACACTGCTCTGCGGAATACAGTTTTGATCTGGTCACTGGTTGAATTACAATTTGAACAATCTACATAAAAATCATTCCGCCACTTTTATGTCTTAATTACATAAACACAATACACCGTTCAGTTTTATTAAAGCCTGTGACAGATATCCAACCGCCATTGTTCCCCTATATAATTATTGTTCAGCACCAATCAATTAAAATATGAGTTATTACAGCGTTTTCAAAACAAAAGGGGAAATTCGTTGTTGTTTTATAAGATATTTATTTTCGATATTAATTATTTAGATATTCATTGATTCCATTAAATTTCTTTTTTACATTGACATTAGTTTTTACCTACGACTTTGCTGGTTGAAGTTAGTTATTTCTGTACGTCACTTAGCATAGTCGTATATGATTTTTTTATTCTTATTTTTTCTTGTTCCACCTATCTAGTGAAATTCGAACTCATAACATCACCTTTATCTACAGTTACATACTCAAAATGCTTAAAAGATGCTTATTTAAAAAATGATAAAATTTAATAGAGAATTTAGCAGAAAGTTGAAGTAATTACTATATTTTGAGTTCACATTACAATCTAAACGTTGAAATCCTTAATTTCTCGCCTCCAGTGGAGCAATTACGTAATACATGTCGCCAGAGTCATTAATGGGGCTTTATTAAAATTTGTTACTTCAAGATAGTATTGACTTGGTACTTGCTCATAATAAATTTAAATTACAAAAGTCTTGTTTATTTATATAGTTGTATATTTTATTTTAACGTGATGCTTGTAAATAATAATTTGAAGAGTAGATTGTTGCCTGTCGTGGTATAGGGAAACAAAGGGGTAAAGTAAACGCAACAGGTTGTAAATTCGATTTCCATTCGAGTAAAATATGTATTTAATATTTTCGTTTCCTTCGTTTTGGTGTCAAGTTAAAGCGCGGCGTTGGGTTACGCCGTTCAATACGCAAAGCCTCTGAAATTAGGTCGAAAATGGAGAAACGGGAATACTTGTGATGTACGTGGGATACAACGTGACGCTAAAAAAATAACACAATAAGACTGCGAAATGAATTATTTTGATTTTCTCGTTCTAGTTTTTTCAAAGCTAAAATAGCTCGGCGTTGAATTCCCTCATTAAATACATTTTCCTGTGGCTTCTCTGTTGTATGTGGGATACGGTATGAAAGTAAAAAAATTCAAGGTCTTAGAAGCAATATGGCAAGTCTACTAACCAAGTCAAGGGCGGCTCGTGAACGCAATCAATCTTAAATATATAAGTACATATGTACCTATGGACCTAGCAAAAGTGTGTATGAATTATTATATCAAAAGAGCTTGCATGCCATTGTTTTTACGCGAATATTGTAACTAAGGTTTAAATTTTATGTTAACCATTTAATTTTTTCACGCAAATTTTCTAAAGTATTGAACTGATTTACTTCAAACTTTCACCAATTGCTTTGTTTTAACTCAATTTAACATCTAAAGTTTGTTTCATCAAAATACGTTAATTAAAAAAGTATATAACTTATGGACATTTAAATGAACTCAAGGCATGAGTTTGCCTGCAAATACTAGTATATGGCAATCCATATCTATACTTATATTTATAATAAATCTGTATTTGTTTGTAATTTAATCTGTATTTTAAACTGACTTTCCAAACAAGGAGGAGGTTCTCAATTTATTATTTTCGATTTGATATTCGATTATATATTTTGGATTCGATTTCAATATTGGATTATTCGATTCGATTTTGGTATTTTTTGTAATATGCATTATAATATTCTTTGTAAGCTATTTTACAAAGAATATTATAAATCTTTACCCAATTCAATAATTTAACATTTAAGGCTGTTTCTGAACGAGTAAATTAAATTATTCATTGACATCAACACATTTGACTGTCAGTCAATTCTGTTTATTAAATAAATAATCATGTAGTTCAAGCATGCTAGTATTTCATAAAATCTTAGCAAACATTTCACCTCAAAATGTCACGTCTATATTTTTACTTTACGTGATTTCGTCACGTAGGCGTCAATAAGGAGGTGTACAAATTCTATTCATATATATAAGTTTGAGTTAAACCTGTCAAAACCATTTCATTCTTACATGTTATGAAGAAAGTGTAAATTATTGGTAAATATAAATAAATTGACTCTATTTTTGTACACTTTTATATAGTCCTTGTCACTTCCTCTTTGAATAGTTGTGATGTTTCTTAATGGAACACTATTGTTTTTCTTTATCCTCTTATATTGAAAAAAAAATCGCATGTTCTCTGATACTTCCCAACTGCAACCTTGTGAATATACTGATATAAAATGCATTTCTTTACATTTTTAAAGTGCACATCCACACTTACGAATGATTTTCTCCCTACAGAGATGCTAACAATGCTAAGTTGTAACAAGCATATAAGAATTTCGACGTAACCCGGTGAGAATATATAGCTTAATTGGTCATAGTGCTCTGGTCTTATATGCATTGAAATTTTTGTGTTTTCTAAAAAATATAATTTATAATGTATAAAATATGTTTTTTTTTAATTCATACATTAAAGAAGCAGCAGAGAGGGGTAGAGGGCGGAGAAAATGTTTTCTCTTTGTAGTTTTTCAATATCAATTTTCAACATATTGGGTGTTGAGTAAGCGGATGTAACGTTTCATTTTGTCTAACAGAATGGAGAAACAATTAATATATAATCCATTACCAATTTGAAATCGATTCTATAGCCATCATGGTTACAATCGTTACACAATAAACTCACCAAAAAGTTTCCAAAAATTTTGCATATTTATATAAAAAGCGAAGAAGAAATTGAACCCGCAATAAAATGAAACATATGTTAGATCCTTTGAATACAATACTATGAGGTAAATATGCACGTACGTACATACTAAATGTAAAACTTAGCAGCAGTTTTTATTCCCACTAATGAAATTCCGTTGTATGTATAAAACCGTAGGTCATAAAAAGAGTAGCCAAGTACAAGTCGGACTTGCCATGATTGATTCCGTATGTCTGTCCGTGTTCAAAGATGTTAGGGATAATATTGAATCAAATATTACTAATAGTTTTCGACAGAAAAGTAATTGTACCTACTTTATATATATATATTTTTTTATTTCACACTATATTCCGTACATCACGCTAAATTCCCCTTTAAGACAGTGTTAATTAAGATATATTAAATATTTATTTATTATGCATTCCCTTTTTTTAAATTTATCCATCTCTCAAATGGATTTTGAGAAAAAAAATATATTTTAAGAAGTTCATTGTGCAGAAATATTATATTTTTTACTTTCGCTTTCACGTATGGTAACTTCCCTCTATTTTCTTTTCAATTGTTGTATAAAATTTTAAGACTGAAGAAGGAGTTCTAATAATTTTTAAATAAAGTGGCTCTGGTAAACGAACGGACAGATAAACAAGACAAGTCTAAAACAATTCCGTTTTTACAATCAGTCTACGTAACCCTACAGAAAATACACGAAAATGTCACGTCGGCGTTGTATCAACCTCACGTGTTCATGTAATTTGCGAACCTTTGAATACCTAACGAGTGGGTCCTACTAAAACTACATGAGATGATAGTACTAACCCAACCTTACTTTATTTGATCGTAACCGTAAGCGGGCGAAGCCGCGAGCGGGCCACTAATATGTAAATATTGATCACCAATATATTCTTTTGAGTTAAATATAAAATATTTCCTACAAGGCCTATTTATAACAGTAATATAATATATCTTCAACAAATATGAGAATGAAATCAAAATTTCGATTTTCTACCAAAAAAAACATCGGCGCGTGGGGCAAATGTTCAAAGCTGTCTATCGGAGCGTACTAATTTTGGGACCATTCGGGTTAAGATAACAGTCTTCAAAGAAGCTTTACTTAAGGCAAGCTATGATTTATGAAAGGGACGCGAATGTAAAACTGACTACCTTGTAATAAATTTATATGAGATTTAATGCGTTATAAGTGAATGGATGATTTTCTGATATGATTCTTTCATTTGGATCTGGCGATAAGACAAAACGCGACGTTAAATTCCGCCAGTCAACACCCAAGATCTCAAAGATCCCGGTAGTGTGTGAGCATCAGAATGGTAAGATACTGGAGTTCTTTCTGCCTACGTATGTCCTAATATCTAAATTGTATCATGATATGAATTTGAAATATATATTTTTTATATGTATATATTTTTATTTATTAAATATTAACATTCTGTTTACCTGTATGGTGGTGGATATCTCCAAATATCACTAAACACTTTTTTTAATAACTAAGAATTTAAGTTTGCTGTTTTCAGAAGACTTCCAAAATTTGGTCTAAGTCAAAATATATTTTCTTGTATCTATATTTATTTAACAAACCGTCTTGGAAACCACTAAGATGGCCCAAAATAAATTGATACACTTGAATAACTTCCTTTGAACGTTCAACTCGAAACAAAATCGTTATATCAACTTAGTATGGCAGAATCAAAATGTTTTGGCCTTTTTACTATTATGTCAGTTGATAAAACTTGTATTGTGTTTTTTACAATAAGACTATTATAGCGACGTGGGACAATATATCTTGTAATGCTTGTGGGTTCGATAAACGCAAGAGCCAATTTTTGTGACATTAAGTTTTGAGTTTAACCCCAAGTTTAACCCCAGAGCTTAACCCCAACCAGAGCAAGGAAATCCAAATGAATCATTTACCGAGTGAGAATTGAACCTACCATTATCACGTTTACAGGTCACACAAGACTATACAAAGATTATTCATTAACCTGGGGTTATAATAGTCCGTTACCAACTTTTCGTCCAAAAACAATAATAAAAAACGAAAAATTCGTCTGCATAAATATAAAAACAACAAAACATGCCCATTAATTTAAAAAAATGCTAGAAAAATACGAAGCTTTTTACAAGTAACGCTAGAACCAAAAATTTTACATAATTAATTCGGTCTACCTGAAGGTGAACTATGTAGTAATATTCATGAAACGTAGTTGTCTAACAAATAGGTTAGACCAGTCCAAATACACTGTACATTTAATTTTGTTTTAGTTCATTTACTTGTTTATTTTTGGGAACGTACAGCATACATAAGTTCATTATTTTTTAAGATAAAATCTGTATATTACTAATACTAGTTCTTACGTGCGATTTTGCTTATGTGGCCAAATGGAAATAAATATATTAACTTATAGATTTTCTCCAAAAATGGATCATAAAAATGTTTTTAATTCGAACAACTAAATTTTGAGATTATTGCCTTTAAGCAAAAAAAACTTTATATTTAAAATACTCGTATTAGTATAATAAACCTTTTTTTTAACATTTCGTATATTCAATATGTTATAATCATTTTCGTTTTTCGTCGTAGCTCTTAAGTACAGCGTCTGATTGTAAGCACGAAGGTGACGGGTTTGAATTCCGCAGTCTGTTCCTCAGCAGTCATTTTTTATTTTCTTTTAGATCCCTCCACTCAACACGTTATGTCCTGAATATTGAGTAGTACGTGAGAAGAGTGTATAAACACTACATCCCTTTTGGCTACCCAGCTACAATATGTGGAATATAAAGTGCAGCAAAAAACCATACCCTTTTAGTTATATAAATATTAATGTTAAACTTAACCAGTTTATAAAAAAGACGACTTTAAAAGAAATTTTCATATAAATAACAGTTTAAATATAGATCAATGTTTATAGTTCACACAACGTTATTATTATAAACGTGACCATGAATAATATTGAATAGCACATATGAGTTCTACTTCTAACTCGCTTTAGTCATGAGACGAGACGTGCTTGTCTTTACATAGATAGTGGGTTCGAATCAAAAATGATAAAATCATCACTTACTAGTTTTCCTATGATTTAATCGTCGTGTTATATTTCTTAGAAGTGAAAGTAAAATGAAAAAGCGTGAAAATGTCAGAACTTAAACAATTAAACACGTCGGACAATTAGTTCTTTCTTTTAAAGGATGCTAGGACTTAGGACGATACACTCCATCCTCAATTTAGACCCAATTTACAAGGACGCAAATAAAAAATCGAACCTAAAACTTCCTCTAAACAAATTTAACCTTAATCCTCAAGAAATTTAATTAAAATTATTTATATTAATGCTTATTGACTTACACAACAAGTATTTACGAGTATTTACACTCCGCTATTAACGGGATCTGAGATTAAGCCAAGGGACAAACTTGAGAGCCCGTTTACTATTTAGACAGCCTGAAAAGATAAATTTGTTTAAGTTGTAAAACAGAGGAAGGATTTAAATTAAAATGAAGAAGTTTTTATATGTCTGTTAGTCTTGAAGATGGTTATAGGTATTGTATATTTTTAGAGTTCCGTAAATTCGTACCTTAAAAAAAACTGGAACTTTGTTTGCCCGTCTGTCCATCTCTTAAGATCTTTTGTCTTAAGATCGCAGACATTACTTGTCGAAATTCAACCCCGAGCATTGTCTACTAAAGTAGAAATATGCAGATATATACTAACAAAAATTATAGATCAAAAGTTTGATAAATTTAGTTTTTAATTAATAATTATTATTTTACCCACAATTATCGCTTTTACAGACAGACACTGCACTACGACGGCCTTAGTAGAAGTAGAAGAAATTTAACAAATTAACTTATCTAATAAATATGAAAAGCTAACAGATAGAAGATACTGATTATGTATCTATAGCGATGTAAAAGATAAATAATTATAAAAAAGAAGAAATAATAATAACGCAATGTCTTAAATATTCGGCTGAAAGTGGGAAATAGGGTGTCTAGTGAAATTAGTGTTAAGACATGTCCTTCACCATTTTCCAATGAAGTTGGAGAAATTGAATACAAACATACCCCAACTGAATCACAAGGTATAAATTTTATTCCATTACGTATATTGTTTCAATACATAATATAGTTTAGACATTTCCTTTACCTTTTAGTTTCACGCACGAGGTAACTCGAGAACTTGCTTAAGACAAATTCTGATACAAATTGTTCTTTTCCAGTTTTACTATGAGGTAAAATTTTGGGAAAAGCGTATATTTATATGTTATACTAGCGGCCCGCTCGCGGTTTCACCCGCGTGAACTATGTTATTATTAATTTCTGTCTCCATGACTACGTCCTAGTGACGTCTATGCAAAATTTGAGACTTCTAGCATTTGTAGTAACGAAGTTTCATACAAACTTTCGACCCCAAAAACAACCCCTTAGAAGTCGAATATTGCAAATTCCCGTCTGCTCCTAAGCTGCTGCTAAGATGCTCGCTAAGAGCATCTACGTCCTATAAGTAACTTCTATGCAAAATTTGATATTCCTAGCACTTATAGTTTCTGAGATTTCGTGATGAGTGAGTCACCTTTCGATTTTATATATATACTAGCGGACGCGCGCAGCTTCGCTTGCGTATTTAAGGGTGAATTCTAATAACCCATGAAACATGTGTTCAATGAAATATTTTTAAAAGACTAAATTTCAAATTTTATAAAAATCGGTGGCGATTTAAGAATTTTTCCATGCAAACTTTCAACCCCTTATTTGCACCCTTAGGGGGTGAATTCTAGAAAACCATGAAACATGTGTTCAATTAAATAATTTTAAGAGTCTGAATTTCAAATTTTATAAATATCGGTGCCGATTTATTTTTTTCCCCATACAAACTTTCAACCCCTATTTCGCCTCTTTAGGGTTAAAATTTTTCAAAATCCCGTCTTAGTGGATGTCCAGGTTACGAAAGTAAATATCTGTCCAAATTTCACGTTTCTACGCACAGCGGTTACGGCTGTGCGTGCGTCTTACCTCAGTCAGTGAGGACAAGTCCTTTTATATATATAGACTAGCGACCCTCTTGCGGCTTCGCCCGCTTTAACTACTGGACTATTCATGTAATGTATGTTTGCAAAGCACTTAAGATAATGTGAAAATTAATGAAACCCTAATGCAACCCGCATTTTCGTAGTTTCAATAAGGATTTTCCAATTGTTTTACACAGCAAGGATTTTTAGTAGGCACCGTAATTTTAAATCTGTGCTACTAATCTTTTCAAGTACTTATTAAAATATATTTAAATGACTCTTTTTAGATAGTTAAATGACTATTTTTAAACGGAAGATATTATAAACAAAAGCCTACCTACTAATAACTACTACAAAAAATGTGAAGCCAAATATATCGCGCTTAAATAATACATTCAGCTCCAATTAGCATTGGATAATATGCAGGTATTGACCTGCAAACGCATCTAACTAAATCTTCGTTGCTTTAGAGGCAGCCGGGTTTTTTTTTTTCGAGCTTGTGGTTAATGCTGAAGGGGGTATTCTGTCCCTGATGAAAAGCAAGCACGACGTGGCTGCCTATGAGGAAAATTAAATAGAATGCATGGGCCGGGAATCGAACCCGGGCCGCCCGCGTGGCAGGCGAGCATTCTACCACTGAACCACCGATGTGTGTAAGGCAAGCGGGCACGACGGACGCATGGCGAGTGGCGAGCCGTTTCTCAGCAAGGATTTTTTTGATATTGTACATTGTCTACATTAAATGGCCAACGTAACTAATGTACTTATTTATATGCTGAGAGTAAGGGATAAGTGAAACTTGAGTAACATACAGCTGATGTGTCAACGGCGGGATGTGTCAACAATTAAATGCGTTTTTCTGTAAAACTATTCGCAATTTCGAAATATTGTAAAAGCAAATTTTATCTTCGTTTAACGTAGAAAATTAATAAAGTATTTTAAAGGATAAGGATTAATACCATTATGGAAAAATATCCCTCACAATAAAAAATATATTGAAATTATTATTTTTAGACAGAAAAATGATCACTACACGTTATTCTTAAAAAATACGAATATGCCGTCGCGGACTTTTTTGTAGATCTTATTAAGAGGAACAATACTCCAGTACATTTTTTTCATGTAGTACTTACCATTAGAGCAGCGCATGCGCGAAAGTGTCTCAACGGGTAGGACTTTATACACATTTATTGTATTTATGTTAATTTACATAAGAATGTATAAATAATAAACTATATATAAACCTTCTACGAAAAACACTCGACTTAATGGTGAAGACCGCATCAAAATCCGTTGGGTGGTTTAGAAGAAGAAGAGTTAGAAACAACAGACAGACACGAAAAGCGACTTTGTTTTATAAGATATAGGATAGGATAATAAAGAAATTATAAAAAATATTGAGGCCGTCGCGTTGCAGCGGCACAAGGGTGTGATTGTAACGCGACGGTTGTAGATTCGATTCCCACTGAAGGAAGTGAAATATTTATTTACGTTTATATTTCCATTTCTTTGCTCTGGCTTCGAGGCAAAGCTCAGCGTTGGGTTCCGCCATTCAACTCACAATACCTCCAGAATTCGGCAGAAAGTGGAGAACGGAGTGTCTTAACACTAGGTTCCCTCTGCCTACCCTGCTGGCCTCAAGATTGGCTCAATTAGTAAATAATAAGCTTATAGTCAGACGTGACCACATCACACCGGCCTTGAATGAAAATATAAATAATATTTTTCAAGAATTACGATCGCGCAAGCAATAAGTTAGCAAGCTAGGGTTATATAAATAACAAACCAATAGGAGAACAGTCAACCGCAAACTTGTTTGACAACTTAAGTCTATGCGTGACCGCGTCGGCGTCGCCCTAAAATTATACTTAGTACATAACGGCCTTTGACAGTTTTACGGGGTAAAGTTGCTTGGACTACCCGCTAGTTAAGTTATTTCTTCGTACTTAACATTTATAGAATAGTTATTTATAGATAAATTTTAACCTGTGGCTCAGTCCCGTGGTTAGGTTTAAATAACTAGATAGAAATAAAAGGAAAGGAAGAGCACGAAGTGACTTGACTGCAGGTGCAGTGGGGTGCTTCGAAACAGTAAATAAGGCGTAACAATGAATACCTAACAAAAAATTAATAAAAAATTTTAGATATGCGCGATTAACCATTTTTTTAGTATCCCCGCTCCTCACTTTCCGTCTAATTATCAAAACATTGCATGTTGAGTATCAGAACTCAACCCTGTGCTTTGACGAAAGCAATGAAAATTAAAATTATTTATTCTCCCGAATGAGAATCGAACCCACAATCATCGCGCTTACATTGATATATTGTGCCATGGGCTACGACGACCTCTGCGTACTTACGAATATAATATACTGCGATTTCCAAAATAAGATATTCTGTTCTATAACAATATTATTCCAATTTACCATCACTCAATATTGAATATGAAAAAATATATGAGAAAAATAATCGAAAATCCCAGGGCGTAAGCTCTCACCTCTAACAAACCCTTTTCAGGTCCACTGACTATAGCTTGAATATTATAAAAACACATCAAAATGCTTCATCGCTTTATATATAGAATTGGGGATGGCTTCTTCCACTTCAGCGATGTCACTTTTTTTCTTTAACTTTACTATCTCTAGAGACCATCGTTGCTTGATAGTACTGTATCTTTCACTTTTTTAAGGTGTATTCCGCATACAGTGAAGTAGGCAGAGGGAACCTAATGTTAATATAGTCAGTTTGCCCACTCTCCGCAAAAAGTATTAGGTACAATGAGTGGCATAGCCCGTCTCTGCGCTTTGCTAAGTTGAAAATAAAAATAATCTCACGAGGTGTTTTTATATTTTTAGAAGATTTTATTTTACTAGGCTCGTTATTATGTATGTTAGTGTATGTGACATTTTGCAGGCTCATTTTAATCTACTTCCGGTGTTCGATTGAGATAAAATTTTGATTACTATTTCAGTTCTGATGACAAGTATTTATATTTTTTAATTAATTGAGATTTTTTTAATTCCTAGTGCTATAAATACTAGTGTTGTTTTGTTAATATTCTACCAAATAAAAAAAATGAAGTAGTCTTTAGATTAGTATATTATTTCTTTATCAAAAATATCTTAAAACTAGGCTATATTTCGGACATATTTACAGAGATATCATAACATCCACGTAACTAAATGAAATCCTCGAGGCGACTGTGGCAATAAATGTATGAATTATTTAAATTTTGCCGCTCTAAGAGATAAAGTGCGGCGTTGAGCTACGCCAGTTAACACGCAATATCTAATAACTATAAATTTAAACGGGGAAAGCCGCGTTTGGATCACTACTTTAATATATAGGTTTTTAATACCTCACTTCCTATTCCATAATATCAATCAATGTCCCGAGATCAATAAGCTTGCTCGTGTCACGTGTTTAATAAATACGAGTATGTACCTACGTTACAACTTTGAACGCCTCCCTTGTAATTTTATATGACTAAAGTTTCGATAACAATTTTGTGGTTATATTTAGTATAGATAGTGAATTTGATTTAAAAAAATATCGCCACGACTGCCATCAGAGGATAAATTATTTTCATTTTTCTTTCACTATTAACAAGACTAAGCACAGAATTGAGTTCTGCTACTCAACATTTAATTTATATTGAACACAACAGTGTTCTAACACTAGGTTTCCTTTTTGCTTTCTACTTTACTATATATTATGAGATCCCGCTGCAAAAAGGTGCGGGTATCTTAATTTTTCTGAAACTTTTTTATGATGATTATTTAAATTACACTCTAATTATCTTGTATCATTTTGCCGCGATAATTAATTAAATATTTGCTAATTATCTATTGTTAATTAATTATAACTATATGTTTTTTTAATAAACCCAGCAATTTAAAAGAGAATATTACACACGTATATAAATAAGATAAATGAAAGCTCCGTCTTTTGCCTTCAATGATATCGGAAAAAATGAACAGAATTTCACGTTTTAAGTCCCACGCAAAAAAAAACAACGGGTCTAAGAAAAAAACATTTACTCTAGAGTAAAGAAAACACGTTGTTTTAATAATTAATATAAATTGCCAATCATACAAAACAAATTCAACCGCACTTCAACTTCTTGGAATGTCTATTTGTATAAATAATTAATTGCTCTCTTTAATGGTGCATTCTCAAATATAATTGGCGTCAGCTTCTGGAGTTATCATAATATTTAATATTTATTTATGAGTTGCATGCTATATTCTTTAAAAAAACCTAACAAGCGCGAGTCGGTCTCGTCCACCGAGAGTTCCGTGCAAAAAGAGGATTATTTGTAGATCAATTTTTTCGCCCTTTTAAGTCTATTATTTTTTAGGATTTAACCACAAATGTATAGTTTTCAATTTTTTTCCTAAACTAATACTACCTGAAGATGCTAGCTGGCAAATAGTAGCCGTAGTTCTGAGTATATGATTAGAATTTCAACTTGGAATCTCCAAGCGTTCCTGAGATAAAGACTTTAAAAGTCCTTTTAAGATAATTCTTATAAGGGCTTTTTTCATAAAAGGTTAAAAATCAATAAAAACCTTAAAAATCATACATTCATATTCTAATATTGTGCAATTTAATCACGTCAAAGCAAAGAGAAAATCTTCGTCAATTTTTACTAGTTTTTTCCATCACATTGTATGCGGCTCAATAGTTTTGTACAATTATTAATTAAAATATTTAAAAAACTAAATAAAATAAAATATTTTGGATCTTTTCCAACCTCTCGTTGATGTTATTTTTTAGTTTGTTTTTAAATTGTATCATTTATTATATCGTCTAAATTTCTTCCAAAACTTATTCAAAGCATAAATATAAAATAACTCCCTGAAATATTTGCGGAAAACTCGCGAAGTAACTCTAAACGTGGGCGTAATAATTAAAGGTTCTTGTTAGAAATTGGAACTACCTCGCCAAATATAAAGAAAAATGTAGAAACATTGAAGTATTCCAAAAAACAAAAAGATTTTGGAATATTTTTTAAAATACATAGGTAATTAAAAAAAATCTTTTTTTTTTTAAATTATGAAATATGATATTGTGTAATGTAAATTGTATACCTACTCGTAAATGTATAAATACACATTTAATGGTTGTGTCTGTGCATTGAAAAAATATGTATAGGATCGGGTGTGATATGTGGGGGCCCGGATCAAGGACCCAGCGGGATAAATAGCGTGAAACTAGAAACTTATTAACTTTCATCTCTAGTTCATCAACTCAATCTTAATTCATCATCATCATCAGAGGCCCATTTTATTGTAATAAAACGCGTAAAGATACGGAAAATTATACTTATACGTTAACAATTAATCATCTCAAAAAGATGCACTTACAAATAATATAAGAAATAATAAAAAAAGTATAAAACAAGTAGAAAAATGCAAAATGGCTTCCTCAAGTATATCTGCGTTTTGTGACAAAGGTTTTTTCTTTGTTATAGAAAAAGCTTTGAAGAAAACATGCAAATGAGGGGTGAAGTGAGATCTCAGCGATATCGGATATAGTCAGGCCCTTGACCTTAGAAATTCAAGAAATCGTTTGTACATTATGTATTAAGACTCACAGACGTATATGGAGAATATCGTAGTATTTCGTTTTATTAAACATTTTTTTTTACTTTACACTATATTCCGAATAAAGCAGGCAGCAGAGGAAATCAAGTGGCAAGACACTCCGTTACCCACTTCTGGATAATTATCAAGACATTCCGTTTTGAGTAGTGAAGAAACCAAAATAATTAGATTCCCACTCAGGAGTGGGAATCGATCTCACAGCCACGTTTACAATAAGGCACTGTGGCTCCGGCAAGTAGCCTCAGTCAGAATTTTAGTCTGTCCAATTCTATGGAAATTCTTGGGAAAATCGAAAAGTCGAAAATTTTCAGCGATTTATTTAAATCAGTCGTCCTCCCAATTATTATCAATTTTAGAAAAGAGTGAAACGTAAATTGAATTCTTTTTAGGTAATGGTACGGCCATGGCGATTCCCTTTCAATTGAGTGAATAAAATATTTTAATGATGGATTTTGTAATTGATTTTGATTGGGTTCGACGGGCGGAAGCGTTTGCCTTTCATTTCCTGAAGCTACTTTCGGACATTGTCACATATATTGCGATATCTACTTATATAATAAAGTTTAAGGAGTTTGTTTCATTAAACGCACTAATACCAGGAACTCCTGGTCCAAATTTAAAAAATCTTCTTAAAAATCCATTTATCAAGGAAAGCTATAGGGTGTATTAGATCACGTAATCGTTTAGATGTAACCGTCTTGCTTCAGACTCTTTTGAGATAGACAATTTTGAAAACCACCGTGATTGACTTATATTTCGAATGAAAAAACCGCACTGAAATTGGTCCATGCGTACGGGAAATATGATACACACACAGACAGAAACACACATAGTACACATAGTATCATACACACAGAGACAAAGTGGTCAAACTTATGACACCCCTATTTTTCGTTTCTACTGGGAGGTTAAAAACTAAATAGTAGCCGAATCGTCAAGTCTAATAAAAAGTAATAGCTATAAGATTATTCTTAAAATATCCCAGTATAAAACAAGTAGCTAATTGAATCTTCAAGAACAATGGATGACAAAATTAACAAATGAAATTCTAACCTCTAATAACATTCGAAGGAAAGTGCCACAAGTAATTGGATTGGATTCATAATATTTCTATAAGCAAAAACAATGGAAGCTCACCATCCTAGATGTTTATGTAACGAATTGATGAAGAATTCAATTTCGTACAAAATTATACTTAATTATTCATATTAAAATATTATATGAGGCCTTCATTTTGGAGCGGTACGTCTGGCTTCTAACGCGATACTTGTGGTTTTGATTCACCTGGTGGAATTTAAAAATTACTTATAAGAATTATTCTGTTTGCCATTATTAACCCGCATATAGTTGGATAGGCAGAGGGTACCTAGGAACCTAGTGTTAAGACACTCTATTTCTACTAATACTTTTTAGTTCCATATTTTCCGCCAAATTCTGCAGGCATTGCATGTTTAGTGGCGAAACTCCATTTCTCAACTGTAATTGAATAAAAGAGGGTCAGGTCACTAAATTCTCCTTTTGCAAAAAAGGGAAGTGCTTAAGAAAATATTAAATACGCCAAGCTTTGAGCAAAGTTAAAGTAATGTAAAACATCAAAGGAGTTCTTTTATTTCCACCTTCATACGCTCTTATCAAGAATACGTGTAAACGGTTTCATATTTAGAAAATTCTTAGAAAAATCGGGAATTGAAAAAAAGGCATTCGATAAAAATCACATTACAAAACGTATTGCTTTAATCTTTATTAGTTTTTCCAAAAGTAAACTTCTTGTACGAGTATTTCTTGGTCCATATATTAGAAAAACTGTAAGTTTTAGACACTTCGTACGTTCACACACGTTCTGCTGATTTTTAAGGCATTGCATGTGGCGTAACTGAAAATATTATTAAATATTAACTCATTCCTCCGAGTGGAAATCGAATCCACAACCATCGCGCTACAGTCATACGATTGTTGTGCGTCTCGACGACCTCAATTTTTACACAACATACTTACAAAATATATCACAAACTAAAAATAAACTAAGCAAAACATCAGAAACTTCCTTATTGACAACTATCAGACCAAGTTAATTATCTACTGGTTTTTGGGAGACGAACGATCTAATATAAACCGGAAAAGAAAGTCAATAATTGTCAAAGCTGTCAAACCTATCCGACAAGGGGTCAAGTGGGAGAATACAAAGTATCCCCAGGGAACCCTTGAGGCAAAATGCATACGTGATACTCTTACAGATTGAATCTATATTTAGATATTTTTGGTAAGTAGTGAAATTGAAACGTATTGTCGATATTTTCATTTTTGAAAAATCATGTTTAGTTTCTTTTTCGTGTATAAAAATGTAATTATACACGAAAACACATTTTTTTAGGCTTCAGGCCTATCATCAGCAATAGGCAGAGGATTTTCGTTCCCCACTTTCGAATTCTCTATCATGTACGTGTTAAATGGCGGATATCAACGCGGAGCTTTGGCAGAGGGACTTTTATAAAACTAAAAAAATAAGCTTCACGCTGTATCTCGCACACAGCAGGGTAGGCAGAGGGAACCTAGTTTTAAAACCCACAACCAGTCTCATTTAAAGTTTCAAACTATACTAGCCTCAATTCACGTGTTTAAGCCTTATAAAATGTAGATTTCCATTTAAGCCGATCTTTTCTAGTATTATCCTCATCACTAAAAACCATTATCCCCAATTTAAAGGACACAAGATTTGAGTACCACAGTATCCATTATCTCATCCAACAAAATAAGATCAAAATCAACCAAGAATTTCTAACGAGGCTCTTAATAAAACCGGGACGTCATATAAAGACTTCCATTAGGCTGAAAAATGAACATGTTTTACAAGATTTTCCCGTACAAGGGCTTCATGATTAAAATTTATGTGAAACTGAGCGGAATAAGCACTTTGTTTACTGTACGCATATCTAGTGCTAAAATACTTTATTTCCACCCCTTTGTAAGATATAGTTTGTTGGTGATATTTGTAGAGAAATTTGTAGAGTATTAGAAAAAAATCTAGGCTGCGTGGATTATATCATCGTTTTATTATTTTTCTTATTTATCTTTTTTTTAGTATTTTAAATTAGGCAGCTTACCCTACTTTAATATTATGATAATACATTTTTATTTAAGTCTGTGTGTGTGTGTGTGTGCAGTATCTAAGTGTGCACGTATAGACAAGTACATCAGTAACATTTTTATTATATCTATAGTAGAAATATATTCTCGTATACTTTTCCTTATTAAGCAAATATTGGTAATAGACTTAAAAGAAGCTTATTAAAACGTGGCGGACGAGATTGCCTTATTAAGATTTTTCGCTTATATTTTATAAAAAACTGGTCAAGTGCAATTCGGACTCCGCATTGGGAGTTCCGTACTTCAATCAATAAATTAATTACAGTACGATACAATATTCTCTATTGATTGTATTTAATATAATTTATTTACTGTGTTTTTGTTTAGTAAGTTAATTCTGAATTATCTTCGATATTTTGCTACTAGCACTATGATATCACACCCCTCTCACTAATTCACAAAATTGTATTTTCCTATTAATTACGATGGATATACATAAATAGCTAATTCGATTTTCGCAAGAAATTCATGAAACCTCCAGCATTTCGATTTAACATTACATTTTCACCCTTAATATTGAATGATTATTAGATAAAATTTGATAAGATCTTTGATTTTCTTGATTTTGGCATATTTTGAACAAGACTCTTTAACCGGATTAATTACATATGCTTCTGACATTTCGAACACTTTGCAATGTTATATTCTTTGACAATGAGTAGACTCAGTCTACAAAAAATGAGTTTCTCAAAAATGTGCAAAACTAAATATACACGATTAATCCGTTTTAAAAGCTGCAATTAAAAAAAAATTCAAATCATTTAAATGTGTAAAACCGAGTTTCTGATGTGGAAATATTCAAAAAGCACTTAGCGCGGCCTTTGAAGCGCTGTTAGCGAGCTTTCTACTATTTTCACCCGTTATTTAACTTACTTATTCGTTCGGCGTTTGTATGCGCGGTTGTTGTGGGATATTATTTGTTAATCGTCTCATTTTGAAACTGTTTTCGGTTAAAGTTAATATATTTGAGGAAAAGCTAGAAAAGTTTAGGATAATGGTATATTTTTAGCTTGACACTGTATCTGAATGTTAAAACTTTCTTTCAACTTTCTTTCTTTCAAAAATTGAAATGGAACCTTTAATCATCGCCCTCACTAGAATCTTACTCACTATGTCACAAAGGTTTAAAATATTATATACAGAAAACTTGTTTAATAAAGTATGTCTTTTGTCATTTGCAACCTTTCTCCACCTTCGAAAAGAATTTTAATTTAAATTCGTGGTAGAAATCTCTTTATCTCAAATTGAAATTGTCTGCTGCCAACCTAAAATATTTACGAAATAACTTAATGCTTTTACCAGGGATGTTTAGACAGTTTTCTTTGTTTTACCAAATTTCATAATTGTAAGCCACGAGAAGTACCCTATAGATTATAATTACGCGGCGAATTTCGTACAAAATGCATCAAAATCGATACATAAACGTATTTTTTGATTGCACTAACTTGAACCGCAAACTTGAACTTTTGATATTAATTTCAGATCGGGACATCCACGCGATCTTGAAATAAATTCTCTTGACAGTCGAACAGACGGACAACCCAAGTGATCCTACAAACATTTTTTCCTTTCGAGTTACAGAACCCTAAGAAAGAAAACCATTTATAAGTTCCCGTACTAATTGTATCAATTTTTAGCCCCTTTTATCTAATTTTTCACAAAACAAGCTCGATGTAACGAAATGGAAATTACTATATAATTATATAACGGATCCAATTAGCCCAACGCTCATATTTTTGCCACTACAAAGGAAGCTAAACCCCTTTAGTGCGAAATTTTTTTCTTTCACAAAAAAGATTTCAATCCTGAAATTTACTTTTCCTAATGCTATTGTTACAATATCATGATAACCCACAAAAAGATAAATCTTCATTTTTCTTATGAAGTTTTTTCATAAATTTTGTGTTTTTAAGATTTATCAATTTCAGAGGAAAAAACCTTTTATAGAAATATATCGGTGTGCGTCAGCCAATAAGTTACTTGAAGAAAGTTATAGATAAGTATTTCTAATTTATTTCGATGACATTCACTTTCTTGTGTTCAAGATTCAAATCAAACTTTTGATTGAAAAGGATGTCTGTCGTGGCCCAATATTTTTACATATTTAGGAATCTCACAGAGGAAACAAAACCCATGTTATGATGCTGGGGTACCAAAAGTAGGGAACTCTTGATGAACTGGTCCACCAAGACTTCCACTCGTTCAGATTCTTCTTTACTTTTTGTTTTCACACTATAAGAAACGTATGAGAACGTTGTATTTATGAGACTTTGTAAATAAAAAAATAATAAATAGAACCATCGTTGAGTCTACAACTATTCAGTATACAATACTTTTTATGAATTATTGATTTAAATTTCATACAAACTTCCTAATAATTTCTTTACAAGTCGTTTCTTATATATTCAAATTATTTGTGAAAGTTTTTAGCAGAAATTCGTATATTATTTGTGAATAAAATGTGAGAATGCTGTCTATTTATAAAGAAATTGATTTGATGTAGGTACGTAGAAGACTTTTTGACATGTCGTCGTGACAGATCATCAGACTGTAAACGTGACGGTTGTAGGTTCTGTTTCTACTCATCGCTATAAATTACTTTCATTATAAATGGGCAGCTTAAAGTTTCACCAATTAAGGAAATTGGAAATAGCTGAACTTAAAATAGTTGAACATACATGGAAAGGTACCGATGACCAGCACTCTAAGACAACCGTCTATAATAAGATTGCTTATAGTACTTATATTGTTGGTAGCAATATTTTGGTTTACAATTCCCACATAAGCTATAAGTGCAAAATTTAAGGGATAGCATTTGAAATCCGTCAAACGTCAGTGATGGGTCCGACATTTTGAATAGTTCAGAGTCAGACCCTTCTGCAGTTGATTTGGGAACTCACTATGTAAAGTGACTTGGTAGTTAGTAAAATTGTTTTGTATTTCATAATATATACCTATCTATATATATATATATATATATATATATATATATATATATATATANATATATAGTTATAGGTCATTATATTAGAGTACGAAATGATTTTAATTTTAGTTATATAGGTCCCGCCTCTCAATTTTGGAGAACAGGTAGGCCTAACTACGTAAAAGATGTCAAAATAAAGTTTTTATTAATAGATAGAGCGAATTAATACAGAACTTTACTCTTAAAACACACTATTCGTATAGAATTAAAATAAAGAATATTAAAGATTTATAATGTGACAGTCTATCCTGCTAACAAGCTTCGTAGTAAAAAAAAATATCCCTAGGCGAACTGAAATTGCCTTCAATAAATAATGTTGGGCTATCAATTGCCTCGCAACGCAATTTGTTGTTCTAATAAACAAAATCCTCCTTTACAGAGGCCGCTATAGCTGATTTTACAAGCTTCCCCTGATCCGCTTTATGGCCAATGCTTTAGCATGTATATTACTATTGGACGGCCGTGTAGTTCCGTGTGTTAGGCTTATTTATAAATTTTGTGTTTTTTTTTATTTTTGATATACATATTATATTGCTTATTGTACAAAAGAACCGTTCAAATGCGAGTCGAACTCGCCTTTTGTGCTCCAAGGGACTAAATGGTCTTGGCAGACGAAAAGACGTACAATAAAGTGATTCTATAACGGTTCCGTTTTGTAATTTAGAGACACGGAAACCTAAAGCACAAAATAATAAAAAGACTTAACATAATTATTGCAGAATAACATGATATCTAAATAAATACCATCCAAAAACAATTATACATATGTAAATGAACTTCATACATATTCAATAACAGAAGTCTCGCAAGTTATTTAATTTATATCCATCATTTTTATTTGAAATCCAATAATTGCTATCAATGATAATGTAATTAATATCGGATAATAAAAATACTATTTACTATACATTTTCATAATTGCCTGAATCTGAACTAGATACCTAATCAAATGAAACATTAATCATAAGGAAATTATTAAATAGGTTTTGTATCTAATATAATTTTAAAAATTTTAAAAATAAGGCCAGTCGTGGCGAAGGGGCACAAGCGTGTGACTGAAAAGGCGACAGGTTGTGGGTTCGATGTCCACTCAGAGGAATGAAATGTTTTTATATTTTCTTTTCTTTGCTCTGATGTTGAGGCAAAGCGCGGTGTTCAGTACCGCGTCAACGCTTTTGCCTCGCTTGTACTCAATAGCGGAGATTCTACTACTAATACTTAGCTCCTTCTACCTACTATGCTACTTGCTAAAACTGAAAAAAGATATGAAGATATGAAGATATGAAGGCTGATATTCCCGTAATTTTATTCTGAGAATTTGTTTTTTATACTGCAAATTTTCTGTGAAGGATGATAAATTAAAGCCGCAAATAAAATTGGTAAAACAGGTAGTAAACATTAATCTTTGTTACAGAGAGCATTGACAAATCGGGGGAAGATCCGGTCGTATCCGCCCTTAGACCTTACGGCGCGCCAGATGAGGATGGATATAAAGAAACTACGTCTGATTCGTATCATATTTATTTTGGAAATTATACAGGAAATATAATTTCTAAAGATAACATTGATATTTCATTGTTAGATCATTTAATTAATGTAGAACATAGTTATGATAACGAAACACAAAGGATGTCCGCCGACGAAGCGATATCTGACAGAATTGTTAAAGACAACATTATAAATGATACAAATGACATTGAAAATGTAACGGTGCCACGACCAGCCGTACCTGAAGACGTTGTCACCAGATTTCTAAGATTAATAGAAACTCAACATTTGTTGGGTGAAAATTGTACGGCGGGGACAGATTTAAATTTAGGAGAAGGTGTGGTAGACAGATATGCCCAAGAACGATTCAGAATAGAGGCAGATGTTGCGGTCAACAGAGCAAATATGCTGACAAGACTGTGGAAGTACGCCGGCCCACAAGTAATGCACAATGAATATTTATTACATGCAAGTGTTTTTTCAATGGTCGAATTCGATGATGATGTTTTTGCAGCAGGAAATTGTTACGATCAGTATCAATATAAGGATTATCAACTTTTCTGCCCGTTTGCATATCGGTTGCCAGAAGGGCCGATATTAGCAAAGGATCTAGCGGTGGAGTACAAATATTTGAGCAACACCTCTGAATGGTTTTACATTGCCCGCAAGAATGCTGAACGTGTGATACGAAACAACAATCAATTTAGACGTGGTAAGTTTATAAAATAATAGTTTTTTATTTATTTAAAAAAATCATAACAAATATCTATGAAGCCGATTGTGGTTCGATACCCATTCGGGGGAAAGAATTATTTTCAATTTCTGACTGTGTTGGCAAGACAAAGCGTTGCAATTCGATCCTCCTCCTAGCACGCAGTATCTTGAATTGAGCGGTACATGGAGAACGGAGTGTCTCAACACAAGGTTCCCTTTGCCTACCATGCTACGTACGGGATAAAGCTATATCAATACTACATATAAATTATTGTAACTTCACGCTTAGGAAGAAGTTATACTCGCAACTTTTTGATTTTATTTGACATTGATCCCTTGCGTGGTGGAACTTAATATTGTACTTTGTCCGACCGAAAACATTGAAACATTTTAAACGTCTTTTATAAATTTGACAATATTTACTTGCCTATATTTTGTATTTTAATTTAAAACATGCAAAAAATGCATCTGATTATAAACTAAATGTATTTTATATAAATGTAATTGAACAATATTTATTCTTATATACACAAAACTTTAAGCTCGCAAAAGCTATAATATTAAGTAAATCAAGATTCTATAGTAACAATTCCATCATTTAATATACAGCAATTAACGCCAAATCCCAGAACGCCTTTGAGACAGCATCATCTTGGAATTCCATTAAGAGCTGAGTACAATTAAACCAATCCGGCCAAAATGGTTGAACCATTGGAGAAATACTCGTGGTGTTATGTAATATTCTATATGTATGTAGATTGGAGGAATGCATTGTTTAAAGCTTATGAACTTTGTAATTAGTTAACTTGAAGTTTACGCGTTCTTGACCTTATGATTGTTTGTTTTTCGAAATAGATATATAGGAATCCGCGACAGGATGTGGGTTCCATTCCCATTTGAGGAAATGAGATATTTCATTACAAATCTGTGCTCTGGTATCGAGGTAAAGACCGGCGATTTCCACCATGTCACACAATGTCTCTAGAATTCGATGAAAAATGGGGCACGATGGGGTAACTTCTAACTGGTACTCAAAAATGTTAAAAGTAACTAAAGTATACAAATAAATGTATTTGAATCTAAACTCATCGTGTTTGGATAAACGTGTCCTAATTTCCCCACCATGCAATAGCATAACCATCCACTTCAATCACAATCCACGCTGTGGTTCACAATTTCCCGCATAATCATCACGATTTCTTCGCCATTATCGTTCTAGCTCAGCTTCGATTTCCGTTAATAACACCCATTGAGGCTGACATTCGTTTCATCTTGAGATTAAATGTTGGTACGCTTTGTTTTAAGTCAAAGTTTTTTGGGTTGTAATTTTGATAGAGGCAATATGTTAGTGTTTACACAAACGTGCTTAATATGTTGCAGCCGTCATGGTGCAATTGCACAAGGGCGTGACTGTAACGCGACGGCCGTGGGTTCAATCCCTCCTCAGCGGAATGGATTATTAAATCCAAGTCAGCTCTACGCAGTATCCCGCATATGGCAGGGTAGGCATAGAGAACCTAGTGATATGAGGTTCCTTTTAGATTCCCCAATCACTCTTCTACGTGCGAGATTACGGGTGAAGTATAAAAAAAAAGATATTTAGACAGAAAAAGCGTAGTTCTCTGCACTTTCCCTTATTTTAGGAACATTACAGTTAAGTGTTTAATACCATGCTTTGTTTTCTTATAAAAAAAAACATTAACCATAAAAAATAATTACTTCTCTCAATATAACCCTTCTTTTTTTCAATACAGGTTTCAATACATACACCTATAACGACACGACCCATACAGAAAGAGAACCTGACGAAATCCTCTCAGTTACATACGAAGATGGTAAATGGTCGAAGCCGTACTATGACTGTGGAGGCGGCAACATATGGATGCTGACATATACTGTGCCCTTTTTTGGATATAATAATGGAACTTATTTTTTCAAGTAAGTTGAATTTTAAGCTAAAAATCTTCACGTTACATCCCGCATATAGAAGAGTAGGTCTGTTCCCTTCAAGAGGACATTAAAATAGTTTATTCCTCGAGTAGGAATCGAACCGACAATCGTTGCGTTTACGGTCAAATGTATAATGTGCGTTAAATTTCGATATAAAATACGAAATAATTTTAGTATTTCCATTTTAAGCATAATTGAATATCAAAATATTTATAATCGCAAGGTTTAATATTTTCGTATTGCAAAATTTGCATTTTCATATTTGATTTACGTTATTAAGATAGAAGCCAGGTATATGTCTATACAGTAGTATAGGGAATAATAATTGGGAGTGAAGTCTACATGTAATGATTATGGACAGTTGCGGGAATATTAGTAAATGATGAGCATATACCAGTCTGATCCATACACCAACGCGCGGCCCAAAGCACAAAGCACTGAGTATAGAATATTGAAATTTTGCCGATAGATTAAAGAATTTATCTTCTGCTAGTAAGTTGTCACCGTAGGCCTGGTGCTTGGAAAAAATGATGTGCGCATCTCCAGCTACTTTTATTCTAGAGAAGATACTGTAGGAGGGTCATGATAATCCCTCAGGAGGAATTATAACCATTATACTAAGTAAACCAACAACCACTGAGCCACGACGGGCTATAGCAATAGTTGTATATTCTATAATATATAAATAACAATATATTTTATTTCTTAGATTCCGTTATTCAACTATCAACACTCCTATCCCAAAATCTGCCTCAGGGATCATAATACAAGTTTTCATTCAATTACTCTCGCTATCAATAGTTTGTATAGAAGTTGACCAATTCCATTGTATTCCACCCCAAGGGTATCTCTGACCTAATCTTTGTATGCGATATACCATTTTTTGTTGAGTCAGGGTATGCTAAATTGTATTATTCTATGAATATATGTAATGTAGGTTTTGGTTTGCGGCTTTACACACGTTTTTTTTTTTGAGGCTGTAAAAATTCATTCGCAATATTTAGAATCTTCGTAGTCATGAACCTGAAACTGTCGCACCAGATCCATTCAAAGAAAACCATCAGTCGCTGTCTAACTGTGCCACTATGTCCTCAAATAAAAAACTGAAAAGCATAGAAAATAAAGTTTCAATCATAAACAAATCTCTTAGACCTATCGTCCATTTGGATGTTGCCTATAAACATTGTCATATAATTTACTTATATCACCATTCTATGCTAATAACCGTTAAACATTATGAGGAAAAACAAATGTGGTAAGAAAATTTCATAGAGTCATACATATAACAGATCGGTCTGAATACAGCTTATATTATTATTTGTTTTCTTTATGGTTGCCTTTTAATATATTGTTATTTGTTACATTAAAAAAAGATAACTTTTTTGCACACAGCTGGATAGACATAGAATACTAGCGGACGCGCGCAGTTTCACTTACTTATTTAGGGGTGAATTCTAAGAAACCACGGAACATGTGTTCAATTAAATATTTTTAAGAGTCTAAATTTCAAATTTTATAATAATCGGTGGCGTTTTAAAGATTTTTCCATACAAACTTTCAACCCCTTATTTGCACCCTTAGGGGAAGAATTCTAGAAAACTATGAAACACGTATTCAATTAAATACTTTTAAAAATCTAAATTTCAAATTTTATAAATATCGGTGCTGATTTAATATTTTTTCCATACAAACTTTCAACCCCTATTTCACCCCTTTAGGGTTAAAATTTTTCAAAATCCCTTCTTAGTGGATGTCCAGATTACGAAAGTAAACATCTGTCCAAATTTCACGTTTCTACCTTCAGCGGTTACGGCTGTGCGTGCGTCTTACCTCAGTCAGTGAGGACAAGTCCTTTTATATATATAGATTATGTAATGTTTAAGTACTCCGTTCCTGACTTTTCATCTAACAATATACTGTTGAGGGGATCTCAGCGCTGCCTTTTGTTGACCATACCGGGAAAATGAAAGTGACATACTGACTTCCTTCATTTTTTGCCCAATTTTGAGATATTGTGCACTGAATGACAGGAATTACTTAAGACCATGTTTTATAATACCAGAAAATTAAATTAACAGCGGCTTTCTGTTCTCCACTTTCTTTTACCGATCCTTTCCTTCCTCAGCTCCACGTTTTATCTTGCTCTCAGAACAAAAAATAAGAAAAATAATTAAAATAAATTCATTCTCCTTAGTGGGAATCGAACCCGCGAGCGTTGCTTCTACAAATGCCGTTGCACCACGACGGCCCCGAGTAATATCGAGTATAATATTATTTTTTATTAGTTTTCACGAAAAAACTTGAACGTACATAATATAATAACGTGCCAAAACACATCTTTATTTCGACATTCTATTCTAAAATTTATAAAAAAGACGTAAACAAAAACTAGGGTCACTTTTTACTTAGCATTGAGAACAATTCAAATATATATTCAAGCAGTTCTTGAACTATGTACAAAGATTTATTCTCATGAGGTCAGTTGAGAAATGGTGTTGGTCTTATTAATATTTGTATTTTATTATCATTGCAAATATGGAGAGCTATATAACATTCTCCAGAGAATCGCATGGTTCATGGAGCACACACTGTGTACTAGCTTCTGCGACTTCGCTCCTGTGAAAATAACTAATAGTTGTATATAATATACTACTATACAATTTTCGAGGCGAAAATTTAGTAGTGAGAACGCAAGGAAATAAATTATTTAATATTTTTTTTCCTCGCTCTGATAACAAGGTAAAGCCTGGCGTTGAGTTACGCCCCCCAGCATGCAATGCCTCCAGTTCACAAGAAAATAGGGATAAGAAGTGGGAACAGAGTGTCTCAACACTAGGTTTCCAAATTCCCTCTGCCTAGCCTAATGTGTGCTGGATACCGAGAAAAGCTAATTTTAGAATTTCTATGTAAAATTATAGAAGACCATAGGTTTTTTGTTAAAATGAGATATTTCAAGACTCATTATTATAAAACGAAACGGATATTACGCCAATAATCTGTACAATTGAAAAATAAATGAACATCGTTCATATTTACCTCTTGTATCTTTCATTTAACAATAAAATTGTAACCTTTATATTTGAAAAGAACAACTAGCTTGCAAAAGGCTATTGGAATCTATAATGAAGCATAGTAAATAAATAAGAATTGTAAATTTATCTCAGAAACTTATGGCTTAGATTAAAAATTATTGTTGTGTTAGATAGCCCATTTATTTAGGAAGGCTAACACCATCTAGATACGTGGCACTCCACTACTGTGCGGTTTCGTAGAAATTTCCTTCCACGCGCCACCGAACTGTGGAACGGTCTACCCGCGGCAGTATTTCCAGGTTGGTACGATATGGGTACCTTTAAAAAGCGCGTCTATCTCCACCTCAAAGGCCGGCAACGCACCTGTAGCTCCTCTGGTGATGCACGGGGTCGTGGGCGGCGGTGATCACCATCAGGTGACCCTAACGCTCGTTTGCCTTGTCCTTTTACCATAAAAAAAAAAAAAAAACCTCTACATCCTCACTGTAAATGACCGAGGACTCGACTCGAGTGCGGAGTGAGTTTGAGTGGAGAGCGTAGTGTCTTAGTATAATTTCTCCACTTAATCCCGTTTTATGGGAAATAAAAAATTTAAATATCTAAAGACAATCTTTGTGGACGAACAGGTAGGTAAATAGGTGTACTGTATTAATCTTATAATTAGTACGACTGTGTCTCAGACTCAGCTGTAGCATTTGCATAATCTGTCAAGGAAACATATCGCTCGTCTTTTGTTATTTCCTTCCGTTGTACAACTTTTGAGTTAATTAAAAATTTTAATGTGAATGTTGTGTATTTTAATAATAAAATTGAATTGATATATTATGATTATGGTATATACCATATAAATGAGCCATATAATGAGTAGGCTTTAGTAGGTTTCCTCTTCCTGTGCGGGAATCTGTCAGCTATGCGGGAAAACGCGTGTAGCTGCTTTTTTTAAAAAATATTTTTGTATTTCGCACACAGCAGGGCAGAGGAAACCTAGAGTTAAGACTATCCATTCTCCACTTTCCACTTTTATTTTCGACAGTTCCTAATACTAATATTTTTTTACAGAGGCACCAGCGGTATAGACATCGACTTGCGCCGCGTTGACATAGATCAATGTCCTCTGAAGCCAGGATCCACGCAACTAAACATATTTGCTGGCACCGATAAATGCAAGAAGGCTACTACTGAGGTATTTTTATAATATTCTTTTTATATTGATATATCTGCAACTTTAATTTTTGTGTGGACTATAAAATCTAAATTAATTTTATTTAGTAACGATATGAAACTGTATCGTAAACCAATGCATTTTGGTGACGGCATAAGCACTCGATGTCAATTATACCATGGATTCTTAAATGTTTCTAAATATGTTTCTTTCCTAAAAGTAAGTGGGCGGTTTCTTCCGCCTCATAAGAATTTTGTAAAAATCCTATTTCAGTGCTCCCTCTTATTCCTGAATCAGAATAATATAATAGTTCAGATGTCTATTGCAACAGTTTCTCAATACAAAACGCAAGTTCCACCACATTACACGCAGTTTTCGAATTCGGGCGGAAAGCGGAGAAGGAGTGCCTTAACACTATGTTCTTTCTACCTGCTCTGGTATACAGGGAATACAGAATGAAGCTGAAAAAATAATTGTGATAGTTAACTAACAGAATTGTATTATTTTACGTCTCATATAGAGAACTGAGCTAGCCCAAACCTTCATGCTCTATCCTCGTTTAAATTCAAGACATTGTGTGTTGAGTGACGAAACTCTACGCTGTACTTTTTCATCACTAGAACAAGAGAATAAATAAGTATAATATAAATATAGGTTTTTCCTTACACCGCTTAAAATAAAACTAACCTCCGAACTTTGCTTATGCAAATTAAAGATATAATATAAAAATCCTGCTTTACAGAGTTGAAAAATTGTAAGAAAAACGAGAAAAAGCTGAATGTGCACAGATATAAAAATTCACATTCCGCGTACATTTTTATAAGTTAATTAACAAATATACTCACCACTCGGCATATAACATTTCATTTCGTAGTCTGAAAACCGTGAAATAAGAGTTTCGTGGTAGGCAAGTAAGCAATTTTTACTATACAACCAAAAATAATAAAAATACTTTACGATTTTTTCGTTTACCAGGGTTGTATACCCTGAGAAACTGGTTTTAAGACATTCTTTAGTTCACTTCCATCTATTTTTTATGTTGACTGGCGAAACTCAACACCACGCTTTGGCTTTAATAAAAGTAAAACAAATTACATAAATTCAATGGATATTTAATCATTTAACCTACCTCAGCTATTTTAAAAGCACTTAAAACTTTGTATTGGAAAAAGTTTTCCTTTTTACGATGTTTGATAAGCTAACCAGCTCTTTGGAAGCAAGAATCGAATTCAGATAGTTTTAAATACTTATTTTATTTGTAATATTAAAGAGAAATTATTGTATATATATATACGACACTAATTGTATGTGATTCTTAAGACTATTTTGATTGTAACTTTACGTTGTATCTCCAACGGGGTAGCTTGTTAGAACGCCCTGGTTTCTGCATGTATTTTGTCATTTCTCGTACTGTCATTAACTTTTCATACATAATACTGTGATTTCGAAGATCGATAGAAATCGATCGGAAGATACCAAGACCACCCTTGAACCATAGTGCGCTAGCGTGACTTAAAAGTATGCAAAAAGTTGCCATCACTGAAAACCTCGTGAAGAGATGATTTTATATGTATTTAACAATAGCATGTTGCTGATAAGAACCTAGAAAAAATCCTCCTATCAAATCTCTATCTCTTTATTTTTTTTACCTAAAATATACTTCCTTGTTTTTCATTCTACGTAATTAAAACGAGAGAAACGAATTGTGATTGGTAATTTATGAGAAACTTTAAGACTTCAGCATTTTGTGCCGCATTTCTATGCATTAAAATAAATGAGTTCTGCACAACTATTCAACTTTATTCATACGATATGCATATATATATATATATTTATACCAACTTTAAAAGTAAGAACACTTACGCAAATTGGAGCATATTTCTTGAGATTAAAATACGTGGTATTTCACATGAAATACACATTTTAGTTTCAAAGCTTTTTAAATATTAAACTTTCATTACGCTTCGATACAGTAAAGTTCTCGTAGATATGGGGCAGTTGAAAAGAATTAATGTACCGTTTTATAATTTTAAGTACTTAAAATTAATCTAAAGGCAAAAATTGGAAATTATATTCATAAACTCATACTATTAAATGGGAGAACTAAATTAAAACTGTTAGATTCAATCCGCACAATCCATGGAGATACTTGAGGTAAAGTGAGTATGTGATAAGGAATCCCTACTCCTATACCAATGTGTTGGTTTCTCACTCATAACACTTACCACCATCTTCTAGGTTGGCTACCTCATTCTATTGAACTCCTGCAACTTCTATTGACAAACGTGTGCCAAAGCCCCTAAGAGGTGGCTATTCTAAATATGTATGCCGGAGCATCAGTCTGTTAACAATAAGGTTTTGCGTTCTTGTTCTAATCCTAGTTCTTTTACTCGAAGAAGAAAAATATTTCATATCCATGCCCTCATAAGATAAAGCGTGGCTTTAAATTTCTACCTTCAAGTCCATTACAGATGGTCTTGACATTAGGTTCCCTCCGCTTACCATGCTACAGCTACATCTGAATAATAAGTATGGGTACGATAAATCTTTTTACATAAATATCTCTAAAAAATAAAACACTGGCTCCTTTTCTTAACTAAATTACCGTTAAATAATTGGAAGCTTTACATAAACCTCAAGACTGTGTCACTCAATAAAGAAATCGGTTAAAATTATCGCCCTTAGGGAATCGAGAACAAAATATACATTTGGATAGAGCCGCGCCTACAATGGTGACTTTGGTTCGTTTTTTACAGTGTATCCCACCTATAGCAGGGTAGGTAGGGGGAACCTGGGAACCTAGTGTGGGTAAAAAGTCTGTTCTCGTTAAGACATTTCCCTTCCCCATTTTTTGCGAAATTCTAGAGACATTGTGTGTTGAGTGGTGGAATTAAATATTATACTTTTTGCCTTGTCTCCGGACCAAAATAGAGCGTACAATCGTCGCGTTTATAGTCGCGCGTCACTATGGCCTCAATGACCTTTACTTAGTTAGTTTTTAAAGCTATTCTCTCATGTATTTTGGGTTACATTTATAATAATTATTTTGATATTTAAAAGTGTAATAGGAAAATTAAATTGATTTATTGATAAGTAATTTATGTGGTACGACTATCAATACTAACCCGGTGAAATTGGTTAAAAAGTAAGCAATGATATGACTGCTGCCAAAGAAATCTAAGTCTCACGAGATTTTATATTTCGGTAGCAAAAAATGTTTCAGTGTAACAGCTGTTAACCGAGACGAGTCTTACTTTACTTTGAGGGGAATCGATGAAATTGTTTTCAGGGAGTTTCGAAATAAAAGTACCGTTTTATGAAGTATAAGTATCCCTGAGGATCGTCATACTGTAATTAAGATAAAATACTCGAATGAAGGATATCGTGAATCAGTTTTTGCTTTATTATTTAGCGAAATATGAAATAATATGAAATGAAATGAATAATAAATATGAAATTTTGTAAAAAGGGTAATTAAATTAAAAAAGCTACTTCAAGTTCTTCCATTATACCAAAGTAGGCAAAGAGAATCTAGTGTTAGTTCACTCTATCTTTTCGATTATCCGTGCAATTTTTTAAGTTTTTTGGTCCGCCATACCATAAAAAGACGGAGTGTATTAATATTTTATCTACTATCTGAAGCTAATACAAATAAAAACGCTTAAGTACGTCGGACTGGCCTACCAGGCCTTCCATACTCATTTCAGGATTGTAGGTCAACGGAAAGTAGCACTTATAAAAGTCTTGTCAACTTTTCAACAATATTTCACTTTCACTTGACCAAATGTGCGATTTTCATATTTGCTTTGGTAAGGGATACCTTTAAATATTGTAATGCAGCTTTTATAATATTGACGTTATGTATCTTTTTCTTCCGTTCGTTAAAAAAAATATATGAAATAAGTTGAAAAATCTGCCATTTATTTTAGTTTCGCGTTTCACGCTCTCATATAGCGGGTAAGACACTTACATTCCTCACTTTACCATTTAATAAATAATTTTAAAATATAATAATTCCCACAATTACTATTATATAAATAAGTAAAAACATTTTCAACTATATTTTTTCTTAAACTAATTCCTTAAAGATAAAACGACGCGACAGCCAATTTTAGATATAAATTGTAAACGAGATCTAAACGAGGAAAATCTGTCAACATTTTCGAGACCCCGTCAAAGATCTGTATCTAAATCAAGAGCTCCGATACCCTCAAATAGAAGACACTTGAGAAAATTGTCGCTTATCTGTTCTTTAATTTGTTAGCAGATAGTGCTTGCTATAAAGCACTTAATAATTTTGTTTCATATATTTTTTTTTTCTTTTTTATAATTTCCTTTCTTTTATTTTCCTGAATAAGTTGTCGCTATTTTATTACTGCTTAAAATTTCAATTTCAGTATTAATATTAATTTCAATATTAATTCATAGATAATAAAGTATTGTATGCACCTTTCATTGTTAGGACAACTACGTGTATATATACGAATCCTAAATACTTTGAGAGACCTTCTGCGAACTGAGTGTAAGTCTTAAACTTTAAACGTTTTTAAAAATTAAGTGAATATTTTTTTTATTTTTACCGCATATAGCAAGATAGGTAGAGGGAACCTTGTCTTAAAAACATCTATTTACCATTTCCCGCACAATTCTTAAGATATTTCTTGTTAATTGATGGAAACCAAAACGCCGTGCTTTGTCTTTTTATCAAAGCGAGAAAATAAAAATGACTATATTCGCCAAATGGAAATAGAAATTGAGTCAAACGCTGTACATGTGCGCCAGGATGGTTTCCAATATAAGATACATAATTTAATATCTACTACTTTTCCCTACATTATTTTGATCCAGAACATAACAGAGTGAATCTATATCAAACTGCTCATTTCCTCTTCAGTCATTATACCAGTATAACATGGCGTGTTGAGTGACGGAACTCTCCATTTAGTAATGTTAGTGTCTATATTTTATACGCCAAAATACAGTTATAATATCTCGTAACACATACCTATAAAAGGTAGTAGATTAAAATTCTAAATGTTTTATTGAAAAAGTGATTTTTTTTATGTTTTTTATAATACATACATATATTTATTTTAAAAAGTAATATTTTTTCTTTTGCCGGTATTTCCAGGTTTACATTTTCAATAATAGAACCCATTAACATAAAATATTAAGTGGTGCAACCCATCACCATTACATTTGATTTAATCAGAAGAACTAAAATAGCTTTATCCGCGTTTAAATGAATATAGTACAATAGATTACATCAAAATCCAGCTTTCCTCTATAAATAGACTATCCAACTCAAAAAGTTTTTGCAAAATTCAAACGAGTTTTTTTTTAAAATAGCGCTTTCAATTGAACAAAATACTCCTCATCTATTGGAGCCGAGCTCTTTCCAGCTGTATAAAAGTCTGACAATAACTCATAAGAGTATTTTTAGATTTCCGTACACAAACGATAAAACGGGCCCCGTCTGTCCGTCTATCTCACGAATCATAATAAGACGTTTGGATTTTCACGGATTATGTATTTCTGTTACCGCTATTATAACAATTAAATTAATATTTAATGGTCTCCCATACAATAAACCTGGTTTTCATAAATGACATTGAAATGGACTTACGAGCCCGACTCGTACATGGATATTTTTTGAAATTTCTCGCTATATCCCACATATAGCAAGATAGGCAATGCGAACTTAATGTTCATACTCCCAAGCATTCCCCAAGGAAATGAAAATAATTAATTCTACTGAGTTGGAATCGAACCCATAACCTTCGCGTTTACAAACATTTTGTAAATTACTTTTATATTTATTTGTTGCCCATGCCTACCAAAAATACTTTCTATATGCAATAAATAGTCCATTTTACTTAATTCCTCCTACAGATATAGGATTTAACTAATGAAATATTTAATTTGAATTACCACAGCAGGTGTCGAGCATTAACGGGGGGCGGGTAACGGTCGTTAATCAGGGCTATACTCGTATAAGCCATATTACGTTACCCTTTATACAGTCGTAACGCAATTTAACGTTAACGTAACGTTTAACGTATAAAAGTGCTTTTTAAAATATTTGTTTCTGGATATCTTTTTAATAATGAACAAAATTTTTGTTAGACTTATTTTAATTTAAAATAGTTACATTTTATTAAGAAGTGTGTTAAATCCTATAATTTTCAAAATTTTCAATTTTACTTTAATTCGTTACCAGAGCGAGGAAGTGGAATAAAATATCTCATTCCCCGAGTGGTAATCGAATCCACAACCGTCGTATTTTAGTCCCATGCTTGCCAATAATAAATTTTAAAAAAGTTATGACATCTGTTACTCAAGCGGGAATCAAACCTACTATATCTAGAGTCAGATGCTGTGGGCGCCACAACAGCCTCAATAGGATAATTTTAACAAAGGAAATATATTAGCATTTATACAATTGTTATATAAAATAAACTACCGTTTCTGGTTAACAAAACTTCACTTATTACAAGTCTTGTTTGGATAAAAGGATCTCCACGTGGCCGTTACGGCACATTAACATTAACTTTACTATATTATATTACTTTTACATCGTTACTAACTTAAATCATTTAACGTTTTTTAAAGCTGATTTGAAAATAAATTTCCTAAAACATAAGAAAACAATAAAAGTAACTTGATAGGTGATTAGTGTTAACTCATAATTACGTTTCAAGTTCCCTAATTAGGATCTATTAACCAATTTGTTTTAATTAAACAACATAAATTTTAAATAAATTATAATTAATTAAAATTTACTGTTGTAATTTCAGAATGACTTAATAGGGGATAAATATTATGGTTACTATAGTTTTTGTACCTACTCTAAATTATATTAGAGCATTTTACTTTGTATTTACTTCTCTACCGTCGAGGAGCAGCAGTACCAAATACCACTGAAGTATTTTCATTTTTCCACTCTAGTATCATCATTCGGCTTCGTCACTCAGCACGCAATGTATCGAAATGTCTCGAAAATTGAGAAAAATAGTAATTAGGGCAAGAAGTATTGGTAAAAAATATGAGTATTTATCAGCTTCACGCTGTATCCCGCACACTGCAGGGTAGGCAGAGGAAAAACTAATGTTAAGACACTTCGTTCCCCACTTTCCGCCGAATTCTGGAAGCATTGCGTATTAAGTGGTGGAACTCAACGCCGCACTTTGTCTCGACACCAGAGCGAATAAGTGAAAATATAAATTTAAATAAATATTTCCTTTCCTCCAGTGGGGATCGAACCCAAAACCAGTTGATTTCGCAACACTCTTTGTGCCCCTGCGCCACGACTGACCTCATGTGTGAAGTGTCATTAGTGAAGTTTTTCGTAAAAATAAAACAAAATGTTTTTCAACAACCTATCAAATATTATTAACTGTTTGCAACGCGTATGCAGCCAGTGATAAAAAGTGAAATAAAAATTAATTGTTAAATAACTTTCATCCAACAAAAATATGTTTTAAAAAAATAAATTTAAGTGCTTGTATTGAATTTATTTTTAATTCGAGGAAATTAAAAAAAAGATATAAAATTGGTAAATATTTTACTAAGCAATCGTACTGCCTGCGAATAGATTTTTTGAACTAGTTTGGCCTGGCGTAACCAGAGAATTAAAAAATGTTAACTTCCTTTGGCAAGGACAAGGTGCGGCGTTGAGCTCAGCAGCTCACCACGGAACGTTCTAAAATTGTACGAAAAGTGACGAACGGTGTATCTTCTATTTCCAACGGCAAGCGGAGAACGGAGTCCCTTAACATACATCTAGCCCTCGTAAAAAAATATATTACAGTCATACAACAGAATAAGTTAATAAACTCTTCTAGCAGTCTTCCAATTTCTCTAGTACACTCTAGTAATATTCCATTAGCCAAAGTTATTACTTAAGACAGCTAACAAATTGCCTAAAGCTTAGCTCCTAAGAATACAATGATCAAGGCTATTAATAAAAATTAAATAACAACTCCACGTATCTACTCATATACCACGTATCTACTCATATACGAAGAGGGAATCCGGTAACTAATATCCTAACAATGTGGAATACAAAGCATAATCTTGATTAATGAAACGCTTGTATGTGAATGTAAGCTTGTACAGGCCGGTTGTGGACTGAGGGCTTAGAGAGTGTGTATACTAGATTTTCTTCAGGTTGTCTTGTGATTACCATGATTTAAAATCTTAAAGAGTAGGCTGAGGGAATCTGGGAACCTACTGTTAAAAAACTTCCGTTACCCTACTACTTTCGGCCGTATTCTGGAAGCATTATGTGTTGAGTATAATATATGAGTTGATTTGAAATATATAATATTTTAATTTACATGCACTGGTAACGATAAAGGGGGGCCGTTGAGATCCACCACTCATCATAGCGTGAATGCAAAATATAGATCAGAATTAAATTGTTGGGCATGTTGGGAATGGTGGTCAGGGTTTAATAGTTGAGAAATGCCAAAAATATTTTGCTGCGCATTTTATAGTTTTTGGGTAATGAAATTTGGCAAAATTATAAGGAAACATATAAAGGAAATTTTAAAACTGAACTTCGATTTGAATCGAAGAAAAACAATATTTAATGAAGCGTAAAAGAGAACTATCAGCATCATTACTATTATCTCCGTCATCAAAATATTCATTATTTAAATATATCCTATACAACGTTTTACATGCTACATATGAGTACATCGATGAATCCATTATGTGAAATGTAGTGAGAAACCTCTATTATATTTCACTTAGGCCCCAAACGCAGTAACAAATAGCCGGATTCCAAACATTCCAATGTACCGTACGTATCGTCAACCAGTCATTTGTCTAGCTCCGGCGGGCATACCTTCTATTACCGATTTCGGGACTGTGATAAATTCGCTTTAGTCCATTCCGATAATATTGCCAATTTTTGAGTCTTTTTTAGATTTTGGTAACAGTCGGTATGTGTAATTTTGGAAGTGCTTCTCTTTGAAAATAAAATGTTGTCTAAGACAAGAAGTTGTCAAGACAAGTAAATTGCTTCAAAATCTGCTCTTCTTTGATTTAGTCAAAGTATACATGTTTTCCCTAGCCTAGAATGACCGAAAAATGATTCTTCGCTGACTTCACTGTTTTAGCCAGATATTGGTTAGATATTGCGTTCTTATTTTAAACAAAGGCTGAAACTTTAAGGAAAATATCGAAAGTCGTGTTAAACTCAAACTTTAATAGATAAACAGATGGCTCCAATGAAGCTATAAAATAAAAAGGTTTTATTCTTGCCGCTGGAAACTTCAAGTATTCGAAACGTGCCTTCCCTCTCACGTAAATGAATTTTGGTTTGAGTGTCATCCAACTTCAAAGAGAAAGATTTCCTTTAGGAACGATTACTAATAAAAAGTTTTGGTGGATCTTTACTGATGTAGTGATCTTTAAATCATTGATAAACTGACGCGATGGTAACAGTTCCTCTTCGTATAATACCTGTTCTCATGCTAGCCTGATATTGACTGCGGCTGTGGGTTTTATTACAGAGTGTTTTAACACTACATACCCATTGCCTACCCCTGCTATATACCGCATATAATACAGCGAGAAACTGTAAAGCAAAAACTATCATAAACTAAAGCAACTTGTCACCAGTCCCTCCTAAAAGGATGTAAAACCTTTTTTATATGTTTCATTTGAGAAAGCAAAATAAAAATACAGAAATTCTTAGACATTTTTATGTGAGAAACTAAACAGAATGTGACGTTTATTTTTATCGTGGAAATAGCTTGATATCTATGTGGCTTGGTTTATTATCGCGGTCTGGAGGTCAGGGTAAGGTTGGGGCTTTATGTACCAATGTGTTTGGATTTTTTTCTTTGATTTAGTATGATAACATATTAGCGATTTCAATTTAAGGTACGAGTTAGTACTCTTTAGTATGACATAATATTTAGTTAGTATTTATTTTAACTGACTGCTAAAAATGGAGGTTAGCTATTTTATGTGTGTGTGTAGTATGTACATGATATTGTTTGTGTGTGTAAGATATGTTTGTTCATAAATTTCTCAGAAACTAAAGGCATAGAGATGACTAATTTTGGTTTAAATATACTTCATACACCATTTTATATATATGTTCCACTATTATTGTTCAGTTAAGAAGGTATGGGTTCAAATCCAAATCTAAGCTAGTTGTATAATTGAACTAGAGCGATATTTAAATTGTTATTGTCACTTCACTTCACTTCACTTAATATGCTGTTTCTAAATAATTTAAAAAGATATATTTTATAAAATATATTTTGTTTTGACTAACAATCAACTTCTATATTTAACCACAAAAAGCAACCACCCAGTTGAATAAATAGAATTTCGTTCCACTTCGGCCATTGTGAAAACCGCGTACCATACAACAAAATAAAAGAACAGCTCTCTAACAATTATTCGTGTTAACACGTGACAATTTTATGTGAAAATCGTGAACGTGAAGTGGCCGTAAATTTACGTTCGCTACAAAATCTTTTACACGCTACGAACGAATCATATCGTATACGTATCGTTTCGTTAACGGCCGTTCGTTCGTCCGCATCCGTTTATTTTATAACGCAACTCTATTTTTCCCTTCATTACCCATAAAAAAGTGATGTGCCTAAGTTATTTCAGTTCAAATTCCGATACGAAATTGGTTGTTTTTTGGACATGCGCGGTTTTGTTGCGTTTTTTTTATGTGTGAGATTTTTCATTGTTCTATTCAACATAGTTGTGGATTATGTTATTTAGTGTTTCAACTTTAAGAACTGCATGAGTAGTTTTCCGTAGTGCTGCGTCGGTCGGCGTAGGGCAGAGTCGGAGAAATGCGCCAGTAAACGCGACGGCTACCTGTTCGACTCCCACTCGGTGGAATGAAATATTTAATATTTTCATTTCCCTATTCTTGTAAAGCGCGTCGTTAAGTTTCGCCACTCTTCCACACTTTCCGCTGAACTCTTTAACGAACGAACGAACGGACTAACGGAAGTATCTTAATGGAGAATAGAGTGTCTTAACACTAGGTTCCCAGGTGACCTTTACCTACTCTGCCATGTGCAGGATATAGCGTAAAGCAAAAATAAAAAACACAAATTTATAGCCAAATTTATTTTATTCTAATTGTACTTGTAAAACCTAACTTTTTAATAAAATAAAAATATTCTATTCACCGAAATAAACTTTCATTTTCCAGTTCAGTTCTATTTAAAATTGCTTCTCCTAAAAGTCGTCATATATCAGTGATAAAAAAAGTGTCTGTATAAAATAAATATCTGTTATTTCATATATGGATCACTAACCTTTAAAATTTATTACTTATCATATTTATGTTCAACGGCTTCCTTCTCTACCTCTAAGTGTATTACATTTTATTGATATTACATACATATTTCTTCAGCACCACGACGGTAACTCAAATGGCTTTTGTGTTATTTGTAAATTCATTTTAGCTACTGCTTTTGGAACAAAAAATTACGTAAGATCGTTTTTTTTTGTAAGAAAAGCAGAGAGGCCATAGCATAAAAGTAGTCTAATGTTTTCCATTTTTACGAATATTGCAGTTTAAATATTGGAACTTCCCTACTAAAAATAAATCAAAATATCTTTAAACTAGCTAACTAACATTCGAGACTTCACCCCTTGTGGTCAAATTGGGAAAAAAGGGTTATTATATGAAAAAATGACAAATGAAAATAATATATTAAAATGTATGTGCTTGAGGTAACTCCAACCATGGGTATAGTACTCTATACCCACCTTGAAACGATTGATGTGATTGATTAAGGGAAATAAATTAAAACTCCTATAGCCTTTATCTTTAGAGTCACGTAGTATCTCGCACAAAGCAGATTAGGCAGAGGAAACCTGGGAATCCAGTATTATGATACTCCGTTTCCCAGATTTCGTCGAATTTTTGAGGCATTACGTGTTGAGTGGTGGAACTTTTCCTCGTCACCAGGGCGAAGAAAACAAATATATAAAAAAGTCATGTATAATTTTAAAGAAAAGTAAAATTTTATTCCATTTTACTGAAGAAAGATTTACAAATTGCTTTTATTTTATAAAATTTTATCTCTAAGCACGTTGCAAAGTTGCTTTCAATGCAAGCAGGCTGTCAGGTATCAGGCCAATACGAAATGTAAGGTAAGAATAAGGAAAAACCTTTTCTTTCCTAATGGATAAAGTAAAAGCTATTGTAGAAAATTAAATTGTTTATTGTGTGTCTTGAAATTTAAATTTTAGTATGGATCTTGTTTTAACTTGTTCTATTATCACATAGTCAAAAAATCTCTGAAAGTAAAAAACGAAAGGATATACCTACCTATTATTATTATATTTATTTTAAAGTTTTACAAAACTTGTTTTTTTATTTAAGTTTTATAACCGTGGTTAAGTTGCATAGTATCCCACTTGTAGATCAATTTTCATTCAAGAGTATGAACTATTTTCCTTTCCTCCTTTTAATTACTCTACACAAAATGTCTCGAAAATTGGATGAATAATTGGGAACAAACTGTCTTAGTTCTCTCTGCTAATCCTACTAAAAGCATTATAATAAAATATTCTCAGAATTTTGTTTTTCTCAAAAACTATTAAATAAATAGTAAACACATCTTGGCAACCTAATTATGTCTAGATTTGCTGACATTTCCATGCCTTTTCTACTTGTTACACATAATTGGATCCCTAGACAGCTATGAAATGCGTCAACCGTTGGTCCGCCGTTGGTTAGCTCATTTTTATAAACTTCTAAACGAGTGCTCGTGACAGCTTTGAATTTTTAGTTTTAATTGGAAGTTTTTTTTAAATCACAGCTATTTCAAAACTTGATAATATTTGTCATTAACACGCTCAAAGATAATATTAATAATACTTTATTGCAAGTCATTATAAGATAACATGCTCAACTAATTGTTGTTGAAAAGGTTAAAACACAAATAAAAACGTTAAACACTAATTAATTAAGTTACTTATTGTTTTTTTAAAGGAACTTAAAAACTAGTATTTTTATGTTTTGCAATGTTGCAATAATACCTAAAATTAGCTTCACGCTTCACACATGCTTCGGGCAGAGGGAACCTAGTATTAAGATACTCCATTCCCTTTAAGACACTTCCGGTGCCCACTTTCGATGAATGCTAGAGGTATTGCGTGCTGAGCAGCAGAGCTCAAAGCCGCCCTTTGCCTCGTTATCTGAGCGAGGAAATCAAAACGTTAAACATATCATTTCCCTGTGTGAGAATCGAATCCATAACCTGCCGTGTATACAGTCGCACACTTGTGCCTCTGCGCCATGACTAGCCTCAAAAGCCTCATTTTTTTTTCATTTAATAAGTTATTTATTTTCAGTGTGTTCCAGTACCCGGTCTGGGCTTTAGAAGAGGTTCTTATCGATGTGTCTGTCGTCGCGGCTTTTTCTTTCCCAATACGACAGCTGAGAAGAGATTTTACAACGGAAGCGATATTGAAGAAGAATATGAAAAACATTTGTCTGTAGGTACATTCTATATTAGTAGCTTAAGAAATAAATAGGAATTAATTATATTAAAGCTGTCGTAGCGCAATAGTACACGCGTGCTAAAAAATGTCTTGTTTACTATATAATGAAATAGTTGATTACTAACGAAAACTTAAGTCCAAAAAACATTATGATCATTTGAAGTCAACCACTTATCCAGATAGAACCAACCCAACACAGCGGCACAGCGTCAGCCTGTGAACGCAACGGTTGCGGTTCGAGTCCTACTTGGGTAATGAATTATTCTCACCCTGATAACAAGACAAACTGCAACGTTGAGTTCCTCACTCTATACGTAATGTCTTGAAAAATGAGCAGTTCGTGGGGAACAGAGTGTGTTAATACTAAGTTTCCTCTGCCTTCTCTGTCATATGAGGCATACAGCGTGAAGCTATAAAAAAAACATCATCACTATATTTTATCAACAGAATCAACACAACCTATACTCAATGGCAGTTGCGTTCGAATGCCTGCCATGTGCTGAAGGTTGCGAAGCTTGTATAGACGGGTCGCCTTGCGTCGCCGCGTTAAACTGGGTAGCCAGGACGACTATATTCGCGTTGGCCTGCTTCGTTATATCCTGCCTGCCTTTCATCGTTTACTTCACTATAAAATATGGACATGTTAGGGTAAGTATTAAATAATCTTTTAGCTACTGTTCTAGAGTAGACAGATAATTATTTCTGAAAAGGGTTTTTTTTATATTTTGTTATAAAAAGCTAGAAAGCATGTCACCTGAAGAAAGCTACGGACGCGGTTTTACCAATTTTCCGGGCCCTTCCATTGTGTCGAAATCGGCAACCACAGGCGTTTTAGTGGGTAAAAATCCTATATAATGTGGTTTTGGTCCGCCAAGTATTGAATATCTTTTGAAGAAGAAGAAGAAGAAAAAGTATTAAATAATAATCTATAAATAGTATAAAAATCTAAAGGGCTTTTTGGTTGAACACGCTTATCTTAGATTTAAACTCAAAAAATATTTTTTTATTTATCAGGGAAGGCTATTAGATATTTATTCATCTCGTAGATCGTGTCAATGTAAGCCACTGAATCTGTGGTCAAATTTAACTTGAATACTAATGTTATGTTGTTTATAGTAATGTGTCCTACAAAAGCCAAACTCATTTTTTTTTTCATCTCACTACATGGGCTTTAGGTAAAAGCTTGTATTGAAAATGCCTTAAAAAATGCATTAAAAATCGATGCCTCTTTAACACACAAAAAAAAGTATTGATTTTAGTTTTAAAACATGCAATTTTTATCATAAGTACATATTGGCTGTGATTTTTAAAGTAGCATAGAAATATTTTAGAATCTAAGTGTGGATAGTAGTAAGGCGCGGGTCCAGTTACGTTCAAATTTGAAAACATTTTCTTTATTTTTTTTTCTTTCATTATTGTGGAGTTTACATCATAAAAATGATATAAACGCTTTCTAATAATTCAAATGGAAGCTGAATATTCTAGAAACGACTGCTTTTATAGTCGGAAGACCCAAATCGATTCATCCGATTGAGAGTTACGATGTCACTTAAAACACCTTGCCTTTTTGTCTACCTTGAAGATAGAAAATGATTTTATTCGCAAATTATTTTTTCTAGATTATTAAAATTTATTAAGTTGTATTTTCTTGCTCTAGAAGATAAATTTGGGTAACGAAGTTTTTTAACAGAGAAAATTTCAAATTTGCTTGTTTATATAACAGTCCTTAGTCATGAATAGATATTTCCATAGGATAACACTACTTTGAAAATAGAACATATTTTAAAGTTCCCTTTAATATAGGTGGTGCGCGCAGCCAGTCCAGCTCTGCTCAGAGTAATAGTCCTTGGGGCACTTCTCATCTACTCCACAACCCTGGTCATGTATGGAAGGCCGACCGTCTTTACCTGTACCGCCAGGGTGTGGTTGCGGGAAGTGGGTTTCTGCTTAACATACGGTGCCCTGATGCTGAAGACTTGGAGGTGAGCTGCTGAAAGAATATTTTTTTCTTCAATGCTACTTGAAATTAAATTATAAATATTTGTTGCGCATCCTGAGCAAAGAGAAGCGAAATGATTTTCAATATATTTACTTTTAATTATTTTGTTTTAATTTAATGTAAGTAATCCGTATTACGTAGACAAGGTTCTTACTTTGTGCTATTTATTATTTATTTACCTGATTGCGTAAAACAGAATAGGGTAATATGTTTTTTCAGTCTGTGTATGTGTGTTTGTGAATATGGTAATTCAACAAAATTGAAAACCAAGTACAATAGCCTACATTTTTTTCAAAAGTAATTCTAAACAACTACACCATTCAACCAATTCTCTAGGTACCCTATAAAACTTAAAAGGGTGCCACTCCAAAAATGACACTTAGTAACCCACTTAGTTCAGTGACATCTTAAGTGATTAAGCACTAAATTCACATTTCTGAGTCACTCAGAAGTCAGAGCTAGATTGCTAAAGCTATTAAGACGGCTGCGTTCTCAGATAATGGCATTGCATCCCTAATAGCATGGTCAAGTAGCATTGCACCAATAGATAGACAATACGTACTTAAGAGTGCTTTATGGGTCTATAGAATTAGAAATGAAAGACGTCTTCGTTTTAAAGTCAAATGATTTTTTTTTTATTATTATTTTTACTTCACTGCTAGTCTTAAAATGCTCCGTCCAACACATCTCTCCAATTTAGGATATCGCGTGTTGAGTGGCGGAACTTAACGCCGCCTTTTGTCTTACTACCAGTGCGAGGAAATAAAAATAATTAATTTCCATTTGTAATGTTTTTACCGCCAACAACGACTATACTATACAAAATCGATACATTTCTCATGCTCAATAACCAAATTTCTCAGTTAATTTCGTCCAACAGAGATATGCGAGTATTCTTTGATCCTTTGATCTCATAGAGCACCTGTAGATAGCATCGAGATCTATTCCTTTATTCTAATCAAATCCCCCATTTGAAAGGATTCCAGTCCAATCTTCTCATATATCTGGTATTACGTGGCTGTAAATGAAGTTGTGTATTCATTTCTTCCGGTGGATTGCAGATTTAATTATTAATGGAGTAAGTACTCATCAGACCATTGAAACGGAAATTAACGTCGCAATTTTTTTACCAGTTAGTTAACCGTAGAAACGTTAAATTTGGACAAAAGTTTACTTTCGTAATCTGGACATCCACTAAGAAGGGATTTTAAAAAATTTTAACCCTAAAGGGGTGAAATAGGGGTTCAAAGTTTGTATGGAAAAAAATTTAAATCCGCACCGATTTTATAAAATTTGAAATTTAGATTTTTAAAAGTATTTAATTGAACACGTGTTTAATCGTTTCCTGGAATAAGGGGTTGAAAGTTTGTATAGGTTTTTTTTAAATCGTCACCAATTTTTATAAAATTTGAAATTCAGACTCTTAAACGTCTATAATTAAACACATGTTTCATGGTTTTCTAGAATTCACCCCCTAAGGGTGCAAATAAGGGAGTTGAAAGTTTGTATGGGAAAATTCTTAAATCGCCACCGATTTTTATAAAATTTTAAATTTAGACTCTTAAAAATATTTCATTCAACACATGTTTCATAGGTTATTAGAATTCACCCTTAAATACGCAAGCGAAGCTGCGCGCGTCCGCTAGTATTATATAATTCACCTGAAGGTGAAGTTCAGTTAGGAATTTAATTAACAACTAATGGTTTTTTAGTACGAATAAATGAATGGTAGAAACGAAGAAGTTTGAAAGTTAGCTCATTTATGAAATAAGAAAATAAGTGCAAGTTGTTCTTAATAATTAACTGACTTCTTTTTCTTTATAAGTTCTAATAACTACGTTCTATATACTAACAACGTTCTATACACTAGCTTTTACTTTGATGAAAGTTGATTATTTTTTATATTGATTAAATTAAGTATATTATTTTTACTTCTTAGATAGTTCTAAAAAGTAATAATAACATACTTGTCTATATGTTTCTAACGCCGTAAAAATATTCAGATAATTCTGCCAAATATCCTTGTCCACAGAATATCAGTAATATTCCAAGTTCGTTCAGCCAAAGCGGTCAAGATATCTGACATGTATCTGTTGAGGCGTATCGGCGTGATAGTGGGTGTGGCTTGCGTGTTGTTATCAATACGTACCCTCGTCGCACCCCCTACAGTCATCGTGGGTAGAACTAAGGAGGATTTGAAGGCATACCTCTGTAACACTGATTGGTGGGACCACTCGTTCACTACTTGTAAGTATTATTTTTTTTAGATACCGGGATACACCCGGGGTAGGCAGAAGGAACCTGGTCTTGAGACACTCTGTTCTCCATTCTCCGGCTTTCTTCCGGCCATACTTTATCTTACCTGATTGAGGAAATGAAAATAATTAATTCCCCCGACTATGAATCGAATCCATAACCATCGCGCTTACTGCCTTCCCGCGCCACTATGGCCTAAAATCATCCATCTCTGCCTCTTAATATCCAATTACAGACGAGACAAAAACACACACAATTTTATATAAAGCATAAAATAGATAGTACTATCTTTATTTGGCTAAGAAAGTACTTTTTATGCTGAAATAATACGTACATTAAATAAACGATGATATAAACGTCTGTCGTAGATTTAACAGTAATATTCATATTATCTTTTTTTATTTTATTTTTAATTTTTTACGCTGTACCTCGCACATAGCAGGGGAAACCTGGAAAACTAAAACACTTCCGTTCCTTACTTTCTGCCAAATTCTTGACGCATTGCGTGTTGAGTGGCGGAATTAGACGCCGCGCTACAGCTAGTACTAGTTCAGAAAAAAAATCTGAAAACTATACATTTTTGATTAAATCCTAAAAAAATATAGCCATAAAAGGAGGGCAAAATTACGTATTAAAGCACGCTAGTTCAAGTGAGGTATCAGATGAAATGGCTCTGGCTAACCTAAATCTAAAGCTTGAATTTCAGAAAAAGCTCGAAACCTAAAATGTGGCCTAAACCATTGTAACTTCGATTCCCGTCCTGAGTGGTTATTAAAAATTATTATATATTTGAAATGCGACTGGTTTTGGATTCAATTTTTACACAAGGAAATTAAATATTTATTATTTTCATTTTCCTCAATGTAGCAACGAAGCGAAACGCGGCGTTGAGTTTCGCCAATGAACAACGATAATGGGGAGTGTCTTAACACTAGGTGCCCCACCCTGCAATGCTGAACGAGCGTGTAACATTTTTTTTATTCTACTATCAAATCATCGAACTCACAACCAACACGTGAAGTAATACACCTAATATACAATACGTAGTCATAAAAAACAGTAACCAGTAAGTGGATATTACATTTTCATAATATATTCGAAGTTGAAGCCAAAATTCGATTCATGTTTTTAAGGCTGATAAGCGAAAACGCGTCTTGCCAAAAATATATGTAGGTGCTTGGAGCGTATGAAATTTTTATGGCACAGTATTGTTTTCTTTTATTAACTTGTATGTACATATAGTACTGTATGATATAAAAACGTTGAACTGCTTATAGCGTAATATGAATAAAATATTTTTGATGACATTGACGATTTATACTTGAAGTAATATTACTTTCACATTCTTAAATCTTTTAAATGTAAAAACAAATGAAATCTTATTTTTTTTATTATAATATATATAGGTACGATCATTGTTATGTAATAATAATGTTAATTAATATGTAATCGTTATTCTATTCTATGTACATTCGTGAGAACGAACAAAATTTTTAAGACAAGTTAAGTTAAGATTTCCCAATTTTTTTCCTAGTTTTATTAAGACAATGTGTTGGAAAATGGAACTGAATATTCCATGACCACGCATATGATTTCCTGTACAGCTGATGTCGGGCGGAGAGTTTATCAACACAGATTTCACCAGACAGTGGTCAGATCCACTTAAGATGGTGAAATAGTCACTATGTAGTGTTCTGCCACTCAGCATACAATATTCAAATGGAAAGTGGGGAACGAAGGTACTCTCTGTCCCCTATATAAGATAAAGTGTAAAGCAAACAAAAAATAAAGAAAGAAACTTTAAAAACATTTTTCCACTAAAAGTCACAAGCTCAATTGAACCTACAAAAGTGCACAGTATACATTTTATATTTTAAAATAGAAAATGTTGAATTTCTTACCGGTTTGACTCAGCAGTACTGCCGATAGATTTGATTCGACGATTCAAAAATTTTCAGTTAAAAATTGCTTTTTATATACAAGAATATTTTTATCTTGTGCATAAATGCGTGTGACCGTCAACAAGACAGGTTGTAAAATCAATTCCCTCTCGAGGCAATGAAATAGTCAATATTTTCGTTTCTTCCCTCTGGTGTAGAGTCAAAAACCGGCGTGGAGTTCCACCACTCCCTCTACTCTTTTTAGGATACAGTCATGCATAGGGCAACAGTATTTGATTGTAAAGGAAACTGTTATGAATTCGATTATCACTCTGCTATGCTTCATCGTGCATAGGCAGAAACCCAGTTGTTAAGATACTCCATTCTCTGCCTTCCACCTAAATTGAATAAATTACAAGCGAAACTCAACACCTTGTTTTATTTTTATTCCACACCCTCGAGGGGATTGAACCTATAGCCACTGCGTTTGCAGCTAAACTACTACACCATAATGGTTGTTTATAAAATGATAATGTAACTTTTCGTTTCTATTTTAAAACTAAATAATAAGTATGAATGAATTTTAGTTAATGATCTTAAATGACTTATTAATTACAATTTTCTTTCTAGTGGAAGTCATCTTTCTCATGTGGGGCATTCGCTTGTGCATCATGGTTCGTAAGGCGCCGTCAGAGTTCAATGAAAGCAGGTTCATATCTATGGCCATATACAACGAGTTCCTTCTCTCTGTCTTCCTTAATATATCTATGTAAGTATATTTTAAATATTAGAGAATAATATTCCTACTTGGGAGAGTTCATTATTAACTTTACTTCTGTAACCAGCATGCAGCAGAGTTAGCAGAACCTAAAGACAAAGCACTCCGTTCCCCATTATTGCCTAATACAATAATCCCACAACGGTCTCGTTTACAATTAGACGCTGTGCCGCTCTGTGACGACAGTATTACGTAATTGTATCTTAATATTATATAACAAACTAGTGGACCCGAACGCGGCTACGCCCGTTTGAACTATACGAATATGTATTTATTAAATATATTTATGAAATTATTTTCAGTTTTCAATAGAGAGATGCGTTAAGCAAGCTCATTTTGAGTGACGTTTTCTAACAACAAACTTTGCAAATCGTTGCTTAGCAACGGCGGTTGTTATTAACATGGCGGAATAAATTGCATGTCAAATTAATAAGTATTTTAATATATTGGTATACATCGAAAATATTACAAATATGAAAAAAAAATATCCTATGTTCATCCCGAGACCCTCAAATATCTCTATATATTAGAGAGTATTTTATCACAATTGAATTAGCGGTTTGGCCCTGATTGCGTAAAAGACAGACAGACAGACAGACAGAGTTACTCTCGAATTTATAATATAGGTATGGATATATAGAACAGTAATAGTATAGTAACTACTACACTAAGAACATAATATTTGATGTTTTCTAAAAATATTAAATGTCCATTGTACAATATTTTGAAAATAATAAATTATTTAGATACAAAAAAAGCATTCCATTACATGATTAAAATCATTTTAATTTTAATCATGAACAATGAACGTAGTACAATCAACGCGATGACTGTCGTAATGGTAGTAATTAAGTAGATGAAAATTTAAATCCTTGTAGCGCAGTGGTAGAATTTGTTTAATTCTAAGTCTTGAGTTTGATTTTTTTAATGAATTTGTAAAGATTTTAACTATTTATTTCGAGTTGTGTTCAATTTCTGGTCAGCTAAACCTTTTTTATCCATAAAGTAGGAGATTAAAGACTTAAGGCACTCCGTTTCTTAATTTTCCTCCCTAATTCAGGATTTGGGGTGCAGTGCATACTCCGTCCCGCAAAATTTACGAGACATTACGTAACCGTAAAAATAACGTAACGACATAAATATGTAGTAAATATAATTATTACTCTAATTAGGCATCGAACCTAAAATCTTATCCTAAAACTTTATAATTAGAAGGAAATGTCCAAAATTTTAAAAGAAAACAAGTACAAACATTTTTTTTAATATAAACGCTAACAACTGAGTACCTTTTCTCTGTAGAATTCAGTCTGATTGAAAACCTAGTGACAGGTTTACGGTCCTGGTGAATTCTAATTTACGAACGTTCGCTAAATTTGTTTCGGAATTACAAATAAGTATTCAAATGATTTTGTGGTTGTCTTTTCAGAATCATATTGTTTCGTTTCGTTTTCGTAATAATATTATTGTATTTATTATTTAAAATTATGCATGTAGAATGGCATAACTCAACACCGCGTTTTGCATAAGTTTTTTTTGATATATAGAAGCGATCGAAGCTATAGCTACTTAATGGAATGACAAATTTATAATTTGCTTACATTGCGCAGCGTTAAGCTCCGCAATTCAAAACACAATATCACGAATTTAAAAGGAAAGAGGAGAACGCTAACGTCTTGATGCTAAAATAAGTAAGTTCTTTCTAACTGTTCTACATTACGCGTGAAACTAAAATTCACTTGCAAATATCGGGTTAAATAAACGAAATACGTTTTATTCTGCTAACAACTACGCAGAACCACATCGAGGACTCGTATTGCGCACTAATAAATTAAAACCAGCGGTAAAATTACAAAATATTTATTTCAAGCACTCTCTTACTTAAAAATTGGAGAGTTAATGTAATTAATTGAATGGGCGTTGGTAAAAATATTATTATGTTTGTTTCAACTCCACGCTGCCTGGATGTAGCAGGGTAGGCTGAGGGTACCTAATTTTAAGACACTTCACTCTCCATTTTCCACCGAATTCATTGTGTGTTGAGTGGCGGTACTCAACGCTGCATTTTGCCTGAAGAAGTGAAAATATATTAAAAAACATTTCCTTGAATGGGAATCATGTCGCTGCACTCTCCTCTCTAATATATATAATATACCCATGTGACATACTTGAACCCACTCTTAAATACTCCCTTGAAAGATATTTCAATACAAAACTGTAACTTATTCTGCTCGATATTCTTATTGATTTGTTTGTAAAATAAATTTTACTATACACGCTACTGGCAAAAAGACAAAATACTGACCCCTTTTCTACGAAATACCAAGTAAATGTCACTGAGAGAAGAAAAGATTAATTACTTTTGGACATTGGCAACCGGTGACCGCGCTCGGTTCTGAGAGCTCGCTTAAGTAACTAAAGTGCTTTTTGTTGACAATCTTCCTTTATATCATCTGTTTCAAGTTATTTTATACTTTTGACTCAAAATGTATTTTTTATTTTAAATTATTTTTAAAAAATTGTTTATTCATTTTATTTTTATAAAAAAGCTACTTCACGGTTTTTTCCGCATTCGAGTTGGTAGAGAGTTATCCGTTTAAATTAAGGTACTTCCCTATTTTCCGCCGAATTCTTGAATTCATTGCGTGTTGTGTGGCAGAACTCAACCCCGCGTTTTGCCTTTTTACCAAAAATTTTATATTTTTACCAGAAAATATTAAATAGTTCCCCGAATTTAACATTTCGATATTAAATAAATATTCTTTTCACAGGTTATTTCTGCAGTCACCAGCGAATCCTGATCTTCTGTATATAATATTCTTCTGTCACACACAACTGACTGTCACGTTGTTACTTTGTTTTATATTTGGTAGTAAGGTAAGTTCTAGTAAAGATCATAAATAAAACATTTTGACGTTGTTCTCGCACAGCAGGGTAAGTAGAGGGAACCCAGTGTTAAGCACTCCATTCCCTACTAGTCGCAACGGAACCCAACGCCGCGCTTCTTCTACCGAAACGGTAATATGAATATCTCTACATATGATAAAATGTAATTGATCGCTATCTGTACATTTTACATGAAATATATCTGAAAAAAACTATTATAAGGGGTAAATCCCCTATTTATAAATAAATATGAACGCTTAGAACCCAAAACATTGATTTAAACAGAAATTGTCTACTTTTCTGTGCGTTTGTGCACATTAATCTCAAAAAAGGCTTAAATAATTTAATTTCAAATTCCCTAAACATTCAGCATGTGTTTTATTTAAATCATTTCATAAATTAATTATATTTATAAAAGTTATGTCACTAATAATTCACTAATAATTCAAAAATAATAAAAGATAATTGATACATATATCAATATATATTAAAAGAGATTCGTCATACTGTTTTGTTTGTTTGTTGATTCTGTTATATGCGGCATAGAAGGTGAAACTGATAAAAAAAATCCTTTTTTTTTATATTGAAACTGTCAAATACATACGATTAAAATGTTATAGATGGTCTTCGTTCAAAGCATTTTTCATAACCCATGAATGAACCCATCAAAAGTTTTATTGCGTATTCAACTTTCTGAATATGAACGAACGGACGAAAATACTGCTTGTATTCAACAGCGCTATAAATGAAAATGCTTAAAACTGGAAATTTTATTGTATTGAATGTACACGTAATTGTCTTTGCATATTTAATATTAATATTCATTAATTATCTTTTATAGTATAAAAATGAAAAAATATATTTTAAGATGATTGTAACTTCAAATTTCACTCAAGACATTATTATTTGTATGTATATATTGTACAGTTCTTTCTTCGATCCGGTTAAAAAAATGCATCGATATATTTTGAGAGTTGAAACTCAACGCCGAACTTCAATTTCAAAGATGAAAATAATTTATTAATCCATTCCACCGTCGTATTTACAGAGCGTAGTGCCGCTCTATTATGACGGCCTCAAGTGTTTCTTAATAAAAGTACTCGTATGTCTAATCTATGGGTCTTTATTTTCTTTATGTTACTAGGCGTACATGGTAATTAGAGGCCAAGGAAAAGACGACAGAGAAAAAACTGGCAAGTTCAGGTCAAGACCAGCTGAGTCGACTTACACTATGACTACCAACCGTAGCACTCGCTTCTGTGATAACATGACCGAGAGGGACTTAGAGGTAATAATTTAATTTATTTATTAATAAAAATGGAAATAGTGATGTTTATTTAAATTAAATTAGCTTTCCTTTTTTGGTTCAATTATAAATCGCGTACTTTTCTCTCTCTTTCAAAGGAAGAGTTCAAGAAAATTTGCAATCAATTAGAGAAACTTCGTGAACGATGTGGTTCTGGAGCTCATCTGTCAAAGGTAATATCAACTATGCAGGATGCAGCTACGTTAAATGAGAGGAAACCAGGAAATACAGATTCCGCGCCACTCAAACTCAATACTGTGTTTAGCGCAGTCGCTGGACGACTAATGTGCACTGTCACACCTGGCGAAGAATCTAGTAGCAGCGGAAGAGATCTACCCTTCGAAGCACCTCCTGCTTACAGACAAAGAAATTTCACTCCCACAAAAAGCACAGAAAACAGCAACGCAGAACAAAGTCAAACTGACGTAACTACAGATTCCCCAAAACGTAGAACTGATTTAAATGAGGAAACAAAAGAAGAAAAACAAAATGGTGTCTTCAAAATATCTGGCGAGGCCGGTTGTAGTGATATACGTCCACCGGAAGTGACCAGGAATGGTATCAAGAATGATCGAAGTGAGACCAGATCGAGTCCAAGTAGTTCAGAAACAGTTAGAGGTGTTAGATCTGGTCACGCTAGGACCCACGCTATTGTTATCAATTTGGACGATAAGAGCAGGTTCACTGAAGAGGTTACCGTTTGAAGACTGTACTTATATTCAATTTAAAACAGTTTCGAGAACTTTATTTTTGATGGTTTCTTTCGTTCTTCACAGATTTTCTGCTGGAATTTTAAGTGTTTTACCAATTTGTTAAGTTATAGTTCATAGAGTAAGAAGCAGATTTTAAATATATATTAATTATTTATTTGCTTATATTATGTGTACTCGTTATATTGTTTAATTAATATGAATTTTAGTTAAATGGTTAATTAGTATTAAGTATTTAAGCCAAAATATGAATGCATTTTAATATTTCCCTTACACTATGTAAGTGCGCTGTGTTCATATAGACTCGTGTATAAGCTCCATTATATATAATAAAAACTCTTTGTAAATGCTAGTCTTTACTGTGATTCATAGTTATATAATTAATAATAATAATAATAAAATTGTTAAGACGTTTGTTAGTTCTAATAATGCATATCAAAAGTTAACTTCCTTCTAATAATTTATTGTACAAACGTAATTGGTGTAAATATTCTTAAATGTTTTTATTTGTGTTATTAAGTTGCTAGGATATTTATTTGGCTATTGAATAATCAAGTTTTAAAATTTTAATAATAATAATAAGAAGAGTCCATCTATAACTCTACACACATAACTTTAAAATTTATCCATTTTTTTCATATTATACATAAGAACATAATATGTCCGTATTATAACTAAGCACAAAATATGTGAGGCCATCGTGGCTAAGTAGCATAAGCGTGACAGTAAACGCGGTGGTTGTGAGTTCGATTCCTAGTCGGGGGAATGAGATATTATTTATTAATTACTTTACTTCGCTCTGGTGTCGATGCAAAGTTCCGTGTAGAATTCACACACTCAATATACAATACCTCGAAAATTTGGCGATAATTAGGTTCCCTCTGCCTTATATGCGGGATACAGCGTGAAGCTCAAAACAAAACTAAAATATGTAATAATTTTCAAATAATTATTCAACAATTATTCACGCTTAGAAAAAATATTTTACACTTAGTAAATAAAAATACTTCTGTAGAAAACGATGAATTTGAACCCGCGTGTCTTGACAATTATACAAGGACAGCTTCCAAGAGGTGGGGATTCAAATTCGTATATAAATAAAAATGATCCGTAAAATTTTATGTCCGATATATGCGGAATCTAATATAACCCACGTATAAAAAATTATGAAAATTTAATCCACATATAAAAAGTTAACCTAATCTAGGTATTTTTCTTTTCATTTCTATACAAAATAAATTGCAGATAACTCAATGCAGTATGACTTTGACGTGAAAACAACTTTAAAATATCAAATTTCTTTACAAATCAAAAACATTTTGAAAAGAAAATTGCAACTACTAGTCCAATTTAACCGCAATAATACCTCTAAGGTGGTACCTCCTTGTGGTGCCACGCGATACTAATAGCCAAACATTCTTGTACTAATGCTAGCGTGTAACGTTCCTTTATTAAATACATTATTGTACGGCTTTAATTTTAGGATATACGGAGGAATTAAATGAAATAATATGTCGAGGTTTCATTTCTCCGCTCTGTTAGATAAATGTGGCGTTAAGTTGCGCAATTTAGCGTGAAATATCTCGAATTCGGGTGGAATATTTTATTTTTTTATGTTTTTGCCGTACACAAGAAGCAGAGAGAACTTTATGCTTACTTTTCAACACATTACATTAAGCAACATTCAATGCCCCGTTTTAGCTACTGAGGAGGAAAATTAAAATAATTTAAATGTTATTATTTCCCCCGAGTTAAAATCGAACCCATAGCCACCCTCCACTATTTCCACTATTTACAGTCAAACCGTTCCACTCAACTAAGTCGGCTTCTATACATACAGGGAAAACTTAATTGATATATCCCTATATTTATTTAACATAATGGAAATCAAACAATTTCCAAGCAAAGAATGATTTATAAGGGCATGTCCACACAAAATTTGCTTAGCTACCAAATATTTACACTGTAATACATTTTCTGTGTAAATGATGAGACCATTAAGAATTCTGCGGTGTCGACACTTTACATAAAACGACCACATTGTTATCTTCTAAAACAATTAAAGGAAATATTAATGATAATTTAAATTACTAATGTATGAATATAAATGTATGTTTACTATTTAGTATGGAAATTTAGACAAAAAATTTTTTTAGCTTCCCGTTTTATTCCTAGCCAGAGGTGTAGCCAGAGGTAACAAGTTACGGTTTCTGCATATCTCTTTCCCCTCGTCCATCATCATCAATCTCTTCGTCCTCCGTATGTCCTCCAGGGCATCGAGTTTTTTAGGGGACCTTCCTGCGCATCATCAATAATGTGTTCTCGAACGTCAACCGATATCTTCTTGCTTCGTAAATAAAATAATAGTAATTTATTGATAATCTCCTTTAAAATTAACATTACCTTTGCCTACTTTATGTAATGTGTATTTATTTTAATATAATTGGGTCAATTTTAAACAATGTTAGCTGAAAAACCACTAATGGTGCCATTATTTACGCTTAACGCATCGCTCTTGCATCGCATCGCGATTACCGCAAATATGGATGTCGATGTGTGCGGTACGTTTTCAGCTTTAGTATTTTTATTATTATTGTTTAGCCTCTTGCTGAATCCCGCACATCGCAAGTAGGCATAGGGAACCCGCGAAACTAGTGTTAAAACACTCTGTTCCCATTAAGACACTTTCGTTCCCCATAGTTATTAATAATTTACTATTTTAATTATAATATTACTATTACTATTATTATAAAGTTTGTAAGGATGGATGTTTGTTAAAAACTACTGGCGGGATTCAAATGATATTTTACTGTAATATTTGATTTTGTATAATTTGGATATAATATAACAATAAGTTTCATCGAGAGTTTGTTTGTTTGAACGAAATAATCTTAGGAACCACTAGTTCAAATCGAAAACATATTATTTTTATGTGGGATGGTTATATTTTTGGAGAAGATCTATTTATTAGCTATATTACATCACGTTAATAGTTTCAGTATAAAGAGTACGAATTATCTCCCAGTTTTTTCCGTTTAGTCACACAGGCGAAGCTGTACATAATAGCTAGTGTTTGATATATATAAAGTACGTTGATGAATATTGCAAATATTTATTAGTTTAAGTAATTTTACTTCCAAGCATTTTATTAAAAATATATTTTGATTAAATTTTATATTGGCTTTATATTTAATACGGTATTTTTGTTAATTTATTTTATATTAATATAATTGAGACCGTCTGCGCAATGGAGTAGCAGCTGGCTGTAAAAACGTTCTGGTTGTGAGTTCACACACCGCTCAGGGGAATGAATGAATAGGAAAAAAGATAGTGAATTATAAAGGAAACAAAAACCCAACTGCATAAACTAAATTATTTTAATATCCAGCTACACTCCCGGCAAAAACAAAACAATACCAACGACGTATTATTAATTAAAATACATATAATATTATATGTACATACGCGCTTATAACATGACCCTCCTTTTTAGCTTCACCGCAATCGGGTAAAAATATTTAAATATAATCATTCCCCTGAATGGAGATCGAACCCAAAATAATTAAATTTATAGCCAGACGCTGTTCTACTGAGCTACGACGGCCCCAGAATACTTTTTTTATAAACATATAGAATTAAGCAAATATTTAATTATTTTTTGGGTTTTAAAGACACGAAAGACATTTAGTGAAGTATATAAATACATGTGTATGGAAAATTGTAAAAAAAATATTGTACAGATATTTTAAAATATAAGACGTATTAAATAAGGCTTTTATGTGATCGCTGAAATGGTTGTAAAAATGGAATCTATGAAAATTAGAGAAACGCTATACTTATTTGTGACTTCATTGAGAGTTTGGGTTCTTAGTTTCACGCGTATAGGGTATACTGGGTAGGGTAGGGCCGAGAACTGAATTTATTCAACAATAGGTTCTTTTATAACAACTGACTAAACAATTCAAAATAGTCTTACCCTGTCCTAAAGGTCCATAAACTTAGAGAAATTCATCACATTGTGGCTTTCAACGCTACCCTCTTGAAAACTTCATGTAAATTACCGAGTTATTTAATAATTGTCAAACTTCATTTTCATTTTCATTTAACAATTCGTATAAAACGTATTAAATTCTACTATTTTTGGCTAAAATGTCTTTTGTCTTCCAGTTTTACCCGTTTTTGTAAATATGCAGTAACTTACACCTCATTACAAAATAACCGCAATTAAAACAAATAAGTAAATAAAAAATATGCTATTTCAAATTTTATTTCAAAAAAGATATCTAATGAAGTCACATGTTTAAGTAAATTGTAAATAATAGTGCTTCAAATTTCGCAATAAAATAGTGTGTAAGTGTTTCAGTGCGAGACTACAGCGATAGAAAAAAACATTTTGCTCCTAAGATCTTGGACATGTTGTTATACCGTTATTTGATGCTATTTAAAGAACTTAGTTTCAATACATTCTGTTGCCCACTATGTGTTGAATGGCGGAGCTCAACGTCGCATTTATTAATCCCTAAAAAGTATTATATACTATATATTGGCAAAAATATTATTTCTTCCATATTGAACATTGTGAATCAATACTTACTACATTTTAAGTGTATGTAAGAACTTCAAAGGAAGATAAACATTTTTTCCCTCGCTGTAGCTTTATCATAAAACGTCTATTGTATCGTCGATATAAAGAAAACGACGTTGACAATCACAATAAAGAAGTTTACTAAAAATTACATATTATATTTTATTTCATACCTATTACCTAATTTGATACGATAGAAGTTATACAACTTTAAGATATACCTATATATAAAAGTGTCGCGCCGGCACTCAGTCTAACTGGAAACGCGGTTGTGGATTCGATTCCCATTTACTTATAAGAAGAGAGAGTGCGGCGTTGTGTTCCGCCCCTCAGTACCCGAGTAGGCGGGTAGCGTGAACCCAAAACATATACAATAATATGGCAATGTGCTTTAATTATTGCCTAGTGCCAATACTATAGTTATATTATTCACCCTTTCCTAATACAAAGACCATAACAACTGTTGCAAAAGAAAAAATAAGTTCAAGCTTAAATGGCTATGGCTTAGTGGTCAGATATAGATATCGCTTAGTGGTCAGACCGTTTGGACGGCTTCTAAGAAGCGCGGGTTCAAATTATAGCTTATCTGCCGCCATGTGGGATAGGCAGACGAAAATTAGTGTTGAGACACTCCGTATCTCATTTTCCGCCTAATCTCCGAGACAATGCTTGCTAAGTGCCTCCGGCACGCTCAACGTCACGCTTTGCTACCAGAAGGAGGAAATAAGAAACGAAAGGAATCCAAAACTAATAGTTAGAAATGAAAAATACATCTTGTGTTAAAACATTTTTTGATAGTTTATTTATCCAGACGGGTGTACATAGGCATGTCATATCATGGTAATAAGTTCAATGTAGCCTTCTCTACCTGTTGACCGAGTTACTCAAGGCAGTTAGAAATTACGAGTATATGATTTGATCACGTGAGTGAAGCTGCGGGAAGAAGCTAGTTAAACAACAAAGCAACAAAACAGTAAATATATGTGAAATTAATTGACATTTGATGTCATTTACAAAGCACACGATCCCGACGTGACGAGCCACACACAGTAAGTACACATCGCTGGCGACACGCCAGCTGAAGCTTATCAAATTATTTGCGTATTCCACATTTTTACAGCGGACTCGGCAAATCCAAAACTTAAGGAAAAAATAGGCGCTTATAAAATAACATATGTACATATATATTATTGGTAATATAAGCTTTTTTTTGCTTCTTTTTCGGTCTACACCGCGTAGTTCTGGTTGTGTGTTATCTGTCAGTCAAATAAATATAAAATTCACCTCCCGTCTATACATTTTTTGACAGGATATCGCGTGTAGAAGGGACTCTACAAATATCATGAGATGGAATTTCAAATCTCTCAAATCTGAAGAATCTTAAAGCTCATTGAATATTAATTTTAATTTATAATATCTAAAGACATTTTTTCCTTAGGGAAATAGTAGAAAGATATAAAGAAGGCAATTCAAATAAAATATTAAAGTAAAAATAAAAGAATTACCCAAACCACATTCTTACAAAAGGTTGTCACAATGTGCTTTGGGTTATACTAACGTCAAGGGACGTCAACGTCTAGAGACGTGAGAAGATGTAACGTCAGTTGTTGACTGGCGTATATCAACGCCGAAACCTAAAAGTAGTATTATAATAGAAATATATATTTTTTAACGTAACAAAATTATAAAATGGGATCAATACTAAAACAGTCTGATGAAATCGCGGTTTCTCTGAGACCGCAAATTATAAAATATTTGTCGGATAAACCACTTAAATTCCATTTAAGACTCACTTTATTGTATAAACTTTATTAGTTATTAATATATAAAATGGTAACAAAATAAACGAAACTTGTGGTTTTCCTATATTATAATCTAAGCAAGTTTATAATATAAGAATACCATACGTTTCGTTTATACTATGATGAATTAATTTTAAATTATATTTTATTTATAATAATCTATTAGTACTAATATTATAAAGCTGAACAATTTCTTTAGTGGAATGCCTTAATTTAAGGAACTATTACTAGGAATTGAAAAGTCTCACTCATTTCATTTGACCACATGGTCGAAGCCGCAGCGAAAATATGAAATTAGATCACCTATGAAACATCATCATTGATTTTTATATTGGTTGACGGATGCTGGATGATGAATGATAACGGAAGAGGTTGACGGGTATTGATACATTTTTTTTTTAAATATTTCAAATTATCAAAAAAGATAATTTGTAAGTGTTTTTTTTATGTATATAGAAGTTTAAAATCACTAATAATATATTTGAGAAAACAATATTTTAAGTGCTAAAAAGTGCATAGTTGCCCTTCGAACAGCTTCTTTTTTATATACCGACATATATATTACAAGGAAATAAACCCATACTATAAGCCAGTAACATACATATATATAAAAAAAACAAATATAATTAACGAAATAATGATTATTTGATATCACACTCTAAACAAATCATATCATCGAGGAACAATATTATAGTAAAAAATATCTTGATATAAAAGTTAAAACATAAATACGAGTATATCAATCAAAAGCATTCTTATAATAAAAAATGCAGCTATTTCCGTTTGAAATAATAAAGGCCCTTTCATGTATGTACGCATATAAGGGATTCCATACATTACAAAGAATTGTTCCTTTTGATGCCAGTTACATATTTCAGATGTACCTACTGCCTCGAAATGATTGTATTTTATAGTATTGGAATTAAAATACGTAGGTAGATAGCCAAACTCGATAGATGTGAGTTCGATGTCCACTCAGGGGAATAAATAATTTTTATTGTCCCGCTCTGGTAGGTCAAAGGAGTAGGTCGACCAAGAGGGAGAAGGAAGGAGAGTTCTGGTAGGTCAGAGTTTTTTTTTTAACTTCGGCATGGGTTGGGATCCATATTCATATTTTTTTGTATTCACTCGGAATGTAATTGAAAGTCAAGATTTGAATCATTTACAATTTTTTTATTGCTATTTTTTTACAAAATCATAAATATCAACTTAACAAGTCCATGTCAAGCTGAAAGTACACTAAGATGCAGATAGAATGTAGCCTGTTTATAAAAAAAATAGCACCGATACAAACATTATATGGAATTTTTCTTTTGTTTACAGCTCAATGGCCTTGTCACAGATATTACTTTGGATATGAAATCTTTAGAAGAGTAAATAGATTAACTGACAGCTGTCACATTCTGTACAAAGGAAAGGTGAACCAGAAAATAATATAACATAATTATAGATATGTTGATATATTAAATTGGATTGAGCTGAAAAAGGAAAAAGTTTCTTACCGTAAATAGGAATAGAACCGACCACCATCGCATTTATAATCAGACAGGATAGTCAGGCTTTTAATTTTATATTATACTAGTGGACGCGCGCAGCTTCGCCTGCTTATTGCTTAGGACGTGAATTAAAATGAACCGCGAAACATGTATTTAATGAAATACTTTGAAGGGTCTAAGTCTCAAGTTTTATAAAAATCGGTGACGATTTAAAGATTTTTCCATACAAACTTTCAACCCCTATTTCACCCCTTTAGGGTTAAAATTTTTCAAAATCCCTTCTTAGTGGATGTCCAGATTACAAAAGTAAACATCTGTCCAAATTCCACGTTTCTACGTACAGCGGTTACGGCTGTGCGTGCGTCTTACCTCAGTCAGTGAGGACAAGTCCTTTTATATATATAGATAATTCAACTTACAACACTTAAAAATCAGTTTCCACAGACAGCTTCACTCTTTTTCAACGTAGCAGAAGCAATCTAGAGTTGAGACACTTCGTTCTGACCTTTCCGCCTAATTGTTCGAGTTCGAGACATTGCGTGTTAAGTGGCAATACTCACCGCGTTTTGTCTTGTTGCCAGAAAGAAAAGAAACAAAATGAAAATAGTTTATTTTTACAGTCAATCGCTGTTCAAAATTCAAATCAAAGGCTTCGTGCTCATGTTATTTCGTTATTTCATAATCCAAACTTTACTTTACAGTACATAAAAAATAAATATAATACCAACTTTAGAAATAAAAAACATTCACTGAGGTAGACCATTCGAATAAATTTACTGTGGACATACATATACATACGTCCACATAGAAACCTTTTTTGAAATTTCACGCTACGCAAATAGAAAAACATATTAATATTGACAAACGACTGTCAACACTGTTCGTTCAATGTGAAATCGATGGTGTGTAAATTACGAGTAGAATCAAAAAGCGTGAACCATTATATGTGAACTAACACTAGATAACATATATATATCTCTGTATGTTGGAAAATGGGAAAAGTACCGTATTTCAATGTCCACGAGGGCCGGTTGGTTTGTTTTGATGAATTATTTTTGATCGTAAATTAAAATCGTTATAGTTTAGTTAAATATACATGCTATGGTTTTGAATGCAATCTTTATTATTTTAGAGGAATAATTGCATTTTTCTCATTTTCCTGCTTTGGTAGACAAAAGGCAGTGATGATTTCCACCATTTAACGCAAAATAAAGAAAATGGGAAACAGTGTGTCCTAATCTCTCAACATTTGGGTCCCTCTGGGAGAATATGATATTTTTATGTTAAGACATCGCTTGCAAAGTGTACAGTCTAAGGGGGGATTTTCGTTCGTTTTCGGTTCTCGTCCGATCTCAGTGAGTTAAAAATATTTTTAAATAAGATTCAATGAGAGCATTCATACTATCGTTACAAGAATATGAGTTCCGTAATAATGAATATCAAATAGCATTAGATATAAAATAAACAACTATTACAAAACGTTATTTCAATGAAGTTGTCCAAATCGAGTTGGTTGGAAACACAAATTCTATATTTAACTTTCATGATAGTCGAGTTCCATTACTAAATATACAAGGTATCGAAAATCTAGCTGCGCTATCTAACACCTGTTAGTTTCGAGACAACTGTTCCTAAATGAGCTCAGCAATACTTTTTGCAATAAACAGTTTTAATGAACTTTTATTCCACAACTCTTTGTTAGTATAGGATTAGGGAACTCTTTTCCCTACTTTTCACTCAAGTCACCACAGCGAGTAAATGAAAATAATTTACACCCGAGTGCGAATCGAACCCACAAACGTCGCTTTTGCAGTTAAGCGCTGTGCCTCTGCGCCACGATGGCCCTCATGAATTATGTGTTAATTATATTTCATATTACTCTAATTTTTATTGTAATTTAGATAAACGGCTGTCAAACAGTCTACTGAGCTCCTTGATACTAACCACTGACGCATTTAACACGCTCGCCTTGGAGATGTATGGACGGGATAGTTATTGGGAGAAGACATTTTTTGGTCATACAGTGAGTATTTATCTTATTATTTCTTTTTTACTTCACTTAGTGCACTATGTAGATAGACCTAGTATCCTGGCTCTCTGTTCTCCTCTTTTAGGAAGAACACGAGATATCACGTCTTGCGTAGTTACACTTAACACGCAATGTCTTGAAAGTTGCAAAACGTACTGTCCCAACCCTAGGTTCCTTCTGCCTATGAGGGATGCAGCGAGAATGAATGAATGAATGAATATATACCTATATAATAAAAAAAACTGCCTCAACACGCAATGCCTCCAGAATTCGGCAGAAAGTGGGGAACGGAGTGTCTTAACACTAGGTTCCCTCTGCCTACCCTGCTGTGTGCGGGATACAGCGTGAAGCTGACCTATATAATGTGTATCACTATTTCAATTTTTTTTTTTCAGTTTACAATGTCCCGTGAATCGTGCCCCGAAATGGGCGATGTGGGCTCTAAGACGCTTGTCATGACTTTGAAATCGTGGCTACAAGGTCACGAGGAAGCTCAGGTTAGTATAGATATTTCATTTCCTCTAATGTACCTCCATACGATCTACAGCTCGTTCTAGAGTGAAAACAAAGTGTTCCTATAAGGGTTCTGTTTTTAACTTTTGACGTACGGAACCCTAAAATGAATAGTCCTATGGGAATATCTATGAAACTTTTCTATTTGAATATATGATGGTAGTTGTGAATCATGCCGTGTTGTTTAAATAAGTTTTGCTTGTCAAATACAGTATTCTATTTGAGTTGTGCTTGGCTGGATATGTTCTAAAAATCTATGAGATATATTCCAATTTTCGTTACAATAAACTTTTTGATATTTTTCTTTGCAAGAGGGAATCCAGTGGTAAAATACTAAGTTCTCAATTTTCCGATAATTTTCTAGCAGAGGCAACGAACGGCAAACAACGTTTTCAGTTCGGTTTTCAGACCGTGGAACTAGAAAACGCTCGCTGAGCGAGAATCATTTTTTTATTTTAATCGAAGTTTTGTAGTACATTTATGCACTTTATACGTATGGCAGGATATAAGTGAAAAAGGTAATTCATATGTAAAGAAGTTTCTTTTTAAGTTAAGGCTCACAAAAAATATTTTAGAAAATATATATTCCTCAATAACCATTTTACATCATCTAACGTAATCAATAGTGTACGTAAGAAGCCAGACGATTAACGCTCTTTCACTATCATCTACTCCTACTCTCAACCGTTTTACTTCTGGTCTTTGACAGAAAGTGATGTTAAAAGGAATGGTAATATATTATGAAAACACAGATTATCGTTTTACCAAAACATGGAAAACCAAAGTCTCCTTATGATTTTGGTAAAATTTATATTCCTCTATTCCTATCCGAAATTGATCTACCATCCATTAAGCGGCTATTTTAGCGAAAATTCCCCGTTGAGTCTTTATCAATCTGGCTTTCAAGTAAATCATTTTGGTTGAAGCTACCGACGATGCATATTATCCACCTAGGATAATAAAAACACACAAAAATCGTTTTTAGATTTTATTAACGCCTTTAAGTAAAAATTAACTTCATCTACTACTAACTATCATCATCATGGTACTGAATGCTTGTTATTTGTTTTGTATACATTTTTAAGTCGTATTTTGCCATTTGCGCTACGTGTAACCAAGCTTCATTATGAATAACTAGGTCAAGGAAATATGGTGTGATACATAATGGCAGGTACTAGCGAGGATGTCTCAGTGAAAATGAATAAGAACGTACTCCTGCTCAGGTGGTTTGGCCACGACGAAATGAATGAATGACGAAAGAATGGCAAAAAGTGTTTATGAGGCGAGGAGAATGAGTAGAAACAGAAGCATGGGGAGACCGGGGAGACTCTCGAGAACATAGTATCGGTGATACTGGAGAAAGGTGGTATGAGAACACCCCGGGTATGTATGAAGTTGATGACAGTGAACGAGGTGAAAGAGGTATGCAAAGACAGGAGTTCCATAGTAGTTCCAGTTCCAGTGCAGCTAAAAGAAATAAATAATTTGACTGTATCATATAATATTTTAGAAAATTCACTGTGTTTAAAAATATTATAAATATTTTTATGTATTTTTCCCCAGGTAATGTTGGCTAGCGTCCTCGTGGTAATAGGAATGTGGTGGCTCGTCCGTACTCTCCTCGCCCTTGTCATAAACCTCATCTGTCCAATCTTAGTGGTGTTGGTAGCTGTGGTAAATATGTAACATTTACATAGACACACATAGTGCTATAAGATATTAGAAATATTATTTTTTTAAATCGAGAATCGATGACGTAACGTCTATGTATTAATGCGATTATTGATTCTATTCCCACATAGGTAAATAAATTATTTTCATTTCCACGCTTTGTTAACACAACTATATACTCGTATAGCTGGCAAGCAGAAAAACCTAATCTTAACAAACTCCATTACCTACTTTCTGCCCATACTTTCAAGAAATTGCGACTTTAGTGGTGGAACTAGCGATGCACTCTTTCTACTGGAAGTTAATTTAGATACATACTCGTATTTGTAAATCTATAAAGTCAATTTCCTTAGTCCGATTACTATTGATATTGTTCCAATAACAGTTTTCATTTGAAATTTTCAAATAACATCGTATATAGTTTGAAAACAAATATGTATTCATAGTTGAACAATATATACAAATATTCAATTGTGGACATCGTGACTGTCTGATAATGCGATGGTTGTAGCTTCAATACCCGAGAGTATTGACTGTAACTTAATTATTTTCTCTGGTCTTTTAAAAATATGCGATAAGTTGAGAACGGGGTGTTTTAACACTTAGATGGTCTCGGTTTAAGGTAGGAAATTTCACTTTACATTTTTCCCGCATAGGAAAATAACTTAATAAGTTATTATTAAATAAGTTAATATTAAAACTATGCGGGTATAACTTAATAATAACTTATTTCCAGCAGGATCGAACCCACGACCATCCTGTTTGCAGTCTTACTGCGACACGGTAATAAAATAAAAAAATTGTATTATTATTACAGATCTGCGTTCCTCAACTTCGTACTCCTTTACTTGGTCAGAATTATCCTCTGCTAGCAAATCTAATGAAGAACATTCTGATAAAACTTGCTGAAAATATCAAGACCTGATTTTTTTGGATCTATGTAACATTGTAATTCAAAAATATATGAAAAATAGAGCAAATTATGTTTGGAGAAGTTTTATTTTTTTTATATGTGTTGCTGAAATAAAATATTCCGATTTGGTCCAAACAAAATTTGTTTTAAAGAAATATTATGAAATAATCATAATTTTGTTTAAGGAAATATCTATTTTACTTAAAATAAGCATTTCTCGCCAAGTCGAGAATTAGCGTGTTCGTTCATTACATTCCTTGTCAACGTTGGCGGTTGGCAGGCGGATTGAACTGAAATATATTGGATATTAACTAGTTACAACTTATGCCCCTTTACAGTATGTAACGTTGCAGACATGATGTTATAATAACCATTTGAAGGTACTATATACCTAATAACGAATGAGGCAGTCGTAGGGCCGGGACAAGCATGCAAATCACGACGGTTATAGGTTCGATTCTCACTCGTGGAATTTCATTTCCTCGCTTTGACTTTCTCGACTCTACTCAATGGATTGAGAATTCGGCGGAACGTGAGCCACGAAAGCGTATTAATAGGAACGGAGTGTCTTGGCACTAGGTTCTTAGGTTCCCTCTGCGTGTTAAGTGCGGGATACAGGGTGAAGCTAAAATTAAATAATTAACAAAGTTTATACCAACATAATTAATGAAAGAAGGTATTAAATTATTTGCAAAGGTGTTTTAAATTTAATCTTTATAAATGTCCTGGTCTCTTACAATGCTTCATCTAGATTTATTACGAAGTTTGCATTAATTATTTATACTAGTAAACTAGTCAAGTAGTGTTGTACTGACATTAATTAAATTTGCAGTGGGACAGCATTTGATCAGCATTAGGGGTTCGATCCACAGTCAGGAGAATGATTATATATAAATAATAACGTTGAGTGAGAGTAGCACTCATTATACAATCACTACAAATGAGTGTTTCTTTGAGGACGAATTGTCTTAAGTAGGTTCTCTCTGTTCTCATCTATGTGGGAGAAATCGTGATTACATTCATATTCTTTCTATTTACAGTCATACACTTTTGCCCGCATGGAAGAATAGGCATAGGGAAACCAATGTTAAGAAACTCAGTTTATAATCTTCTGCGAATTTTTCTAGACATTTCGTATAATGTCTTAAAATTTAAGTCCTTAAAGCAGAGTGAATATCAAACCCATAACCGTCTCGTTTACAATTAGACTTTTTCCACTGCAGCATGATGACCATCAACACCTAGTCGTTACAATCATAACCCAAATATTTGTGCCGAACGAGAATCCAATCCTACCATATTGGATCAACTGACATTCTCCCCCCCACAATTCACAATCGATCATAAAATTACCATAGAACACAAAAAGTAATAAACCACGCAGAAGTGACGTAAATCCATCAAAAACACATCGCGTCGTTCCCAACATCTGTCAACATCACGAACGTGCTGTTATTACTCGTGGGCTCAAGTCACTTTGTGTGACTTATTATTCTGTGAGCATTTCTTGATCTGAGGAAAGGAAATATTTTCTTCTTTTTTTAACAGAGATTCCTTTATAATAGATTACGTACGTGATGTTCTTGAAATATTTGTTTTTTTCTTTTTCCTTTTTGATAAAAGGATACCATATCGGTACACTTTCGGGCTTAATTCAACCTTATATAAAATGTAGTGAAAGGAAAGAGAGAGAAAATAACCTTATCGGTCCTATTTAAAAAGATATGAATTCGAAAAATGTTTAGGTTTTACCTCAAAATGTAAAAACAGAACCCTTGTAGGATCATTTCGGTGTCAGTCTAAAATTAGACACAAAGTGCTCATATATGGGTGTACGGAGATGGTTATTTTTACATAATTAATATTTTAGGTCAGTTGTGGTGCAAGGGCACACGCTGTAAACGCCACAGGCTGTGGGTTCGATTCCCACTCGAGGAAATGAAATATTTAATTTTCTGGTAACTTCAGTTTGGATTATCGTATGTATGGCTTTGTGGTCAGAGCACTGCTATGATTTCCACCATGCACGGGGTTCAAATCTTAGAGTCAAATAACACTTTCAGAATATTAAAAAAATAATATCTCGTCCTTGATTTTTTAACTTTAATAACCCATAAAAAACAACCATAAAGGGTATATTACAGATATGAATTATAACTCGTACGATATTTTGTTAATAGCTTAATATGGTTATTAATATGTCAAATAAATTTTCATTAACGAACAGTCATATAAGTACCATAGTAACTACCTACTTAACTAATATGTATGTATGTATCTATGTATACTTCTACACTAAACAGGTTGAACACTTTACGGCCCACCAGTGGGCTAAGCGTATTCCATTTGGGCTAAAGCAAAATCAGGATATTGGTAATTTTTATAAACTTTAGATTATCATTCTAAAATGTATAAAATTCATTAATTTGTGTGGAAAATAAATATTAGCGAATTTTACTGTCTAGTCTTTAACATAACATTTCAACTTTCTGAGTTTACCTATAGCTTAAATATACAAAAAAAAGCAGTAGGTACCTTTTCCGAAAGGCTTACTAGTCCCGCTGAGTGTCTAGAGCTGGATCTTCTCAAGTTTAAGGCAGTAACTTTAGTGCACCGCTGATAAATTGTTTGACTTTCACTTTTGAATAGTTACATATAAAAAAATCCGTGTTCCGTATGAAATTTATACCCACAATCATACGGGGCCCATCACGGCTGCCTCCATTCATAACTTATATGTAAAAAGCATTGGTATGTCACGTTTTCGTTTTCATTGTCATATATATGTAAATTGCAATACTCGTATGTCGAATGCTTCCTACAATTTTATGTTGTATATTTCAAAAACTAGCAGAAGAATGAACGGAATTGCATGTACTTTTTCACTTATAATAAAGGTATATGAATATTATAAGTTGACAAGTTTCTTTGATAGAACGCGCTGACCACAGAGAGTAGAGGTTAGAAATGAAAAATATTTTTGAGTTTTAATTTGAACAATTCTATGACGTTACTTGTATATGTATAATCTTATACATATAGAAATATGTATTTGGAGAATAGTGTCTTAACACTATGTGCTCTCCACCTACCCCGGTATTTGAGAAAAAAAACGTTTTTTTTTTTTTTAGTTTAACATAAATAATTTTCCGTCCGTTCACAATGTTCTTCTATGTAGAAACATTGTCTTTAAAAAATAATTATCAATATTAAAATCATAATTTTGGTACAAAATGAAAGGTAGCGAGCGAAATGAATAACACTCATCAGAATTTCAGGTTGAATTTTAAATGAACTGTACTGTACTGCTGCGGAGATAAACAGCGCCGAGATGATAAATGACTCGCCCCAGATCATTAGGGCTGGAATTAATTTAGATAAAGCTGCTTATATTTTGAAATAGCGATGCTTATTTAGACGCTTGAGTTTTTGCACGAAAGGAATGAGACGGTCCAAGTTAATTTATTTAAAATTAACTAGGACCGAAAAAATATGTTTTTTTGGATAAGTCATTATTTGAATAATAATATAATAATTTTTGGCTGAATGATTGATTTTCAAAAGTCATCATCAAAATCTTTGGAATTATACAATCACCTGTTTTTTTTGTTTTGGATAGAGGGAAGTTAAATCTAGAATATCCAAGATTTGTATGATGTAATATCGTAAAGATATATTTGTCTATACTTGCCGACGAAAAAGAGAAATAACTAAAAATGCCACATTCGTGAAGTTTATGCACAACATTTCTAGGACATAACAACAATCAAAGTAGCATTGGGAATTAGAAAATTTTACCTCTTATCATGCTCAAACATGTTCTCAGAAATAGGGAGGTAATCCATTCCCATCCCAGAATAGTATTGTGCCCACCCCAAAATGTAAGAAATAAAAAATTAAGCCTGCCTAAATTACAAAAATTCCATTCAGAAATGATATAAATTAAAGGCTAACAATTTCTTACTAAATCTGCGAATTAATGCACTAGTTTATAACATAACTAAATTTATAAATTTCATCCACCATCCCACTGGAGGCCGGCCTCTGAAAATTATGTGGAAGATAAATAAATACACAAATAACATATTTATTTATGTATTCCATAATTATTATTTAGTTTTGTTAACAATGGAATTTAATTTCGCACTATTTATTATATTAATAGTTTCGACAAATCGAGGTTATGTCACGCCTGATAATAAAAATATGGCAATTACATGACAAAGTAAATCAAACAAGTTATAATCTAAAATGTAAAATGAATATACATGTTTATTTTTTTACATGAATGACCTTATTTAATTGATTAAATAAAAAGATTACAATAATTAATAAAATAACAAAATAAAAATAAAAATATGTCTACTATATAAAAATACATCTAGAAAAACAAAAAAAAAGAAACAAAATGTAGAACTCCAAGGTAATACGTTGAAGAAATAGATCTAGACCGCGACCGATGGAGCACATTTACTATCGGCCTTTATTTGACTTCCATATTCATGAAAATATGTAAGCTTCGAAAAGGCCTGGACTTGGAATCGAACCCGGGTCCGCTCGGTTGCGTCTAGCGTACGATGCCTCTGGACCACAATGAGCGTTCAAATTGTGTTTAAAAAATGTAATATAAATCGACATAGGCAATTATTTTATTTAAGCAGAGGAAACCTGTGAATATAGTATTACGATACTCCTATTCCCATGAAGACACTTCCGTTCCCCACTATCCACCAAATGCTCGAGACATTGCGTTTTGAGTGGCGAACCTCAACGCCGCTATAACGCGGTAAATGTAAATATAAACCGTATTTTTTTTCCTGAAGAAATCTAGTGTCAAGGTACTACGTACCATTCTTTCCGTAAATTTTTTGTGACATTACATATTGAGCTGCGAAACTCAACGCCGTGATTTGTCTTCTTTTCACCGAGTAGTCACCAGACGCACAACCATCATGTTTACAGTCCAATGTTATACCACAGTGCCGCAACAGCTTCAAATATACATACGATTAAAATAAAATTTCTTTTTTATAAATAAAAATACAACGAACCATTTTACAATCGTATTTTTTATTTGTAGATAAGATTGTAATAAAAGTCAGAAACGACTTTAAAAATGCTTACAAAGCTCGCATTTTAATGTCTTTTGTTTTAAAAATACTGAAATAGTATTTTAGCCAAAACATATTTGTTACGGGTCTGTTTATTCCTAGAAAAGAAAAGTTTCAAAATATTCTTATCATTTCATGAATAGGAAAATTTATATGAAATAACTCTACCAAAATTTAAACTTGCATTTCTAAAATTCCACTTAAAATATTAAGTATAAAAATACCAGACGAAAGTCGTCGCGCGTCGCGGCGTGGTAGAGCACCTAACTGTAAAAGCGATGATTCGATGGGACTCCGGAGAAATTATATTTGCTTACCCGCTCTTGTAGGCAAAGCGCGGTGTTAACTTCCACCACTCAGTACCCAATGTCTCGAAAATTATAAAGCAAATCAAACGAAGGGAATGAAGAAGAGAACTATTAAATATTAAATATTTTCGACATAATGCGGCGTTAAGTTCCGACACTCAACAAGCAATGTGTCAAGAATTCAGCAGAAAGTGGAAGACGAAGAGTCATAAAACTAGGCTCGAGTGTTTTGAACACTAACTTCTCTCTTACTCTCTCTCTTTCTCTACATACTCCGCTTGTGTAATTAGGATGAAGCTGCTCTACTTAAGTCCATTTTAACGTATCTCTAATTAAGTGCAATAATTACATAATATGTTTCTACTCTATAAAAATGCAGAAAATACAATTAAAGTTTGTACATAGTCTATCCGCATACATTAATATTTTTAACTTTTTCTATTTAGAAAAAATTAAGTTTAGGTTAGCTATGTAGTTACTATTAATCACTAGAGATGGCGGTAGTGAAGAACTGAAGCACGTTTACTGAAGTAAAATTATCCGACGAAAATAATCAAAATTATATTATTATATTTTTCTATGAATTCTAATATTAGGATTATGTTATTTCTATTAAATTATATTGTATATCGATAGATGGCGTTGATTCGAAAATTTAATATAAACTTGTAACTTCGAATTGTTAACTTACGAATTTGCTTATAATATATGATTTTTTTGTCACATACGCCGCCGCAAGACTCCTACCTCACGGCACGTCCGCGCAAATATTTTTCGAACTCACACCTACTACGCTTTCCATTAAACGATTTCATCGCGGCACTATGGCCACTTATTTAAATCAATAGATTTATACTAAAAATACTTTTTTAACCAATAAATAAAATCAGGGCAAGAATTACTGAACAAAATTCAATAAATAATAAATTAGTGAATTGAAATTCATAAAATTTATGATCTTTATTAAGCAAAGTTGGGCTTAGGCTATAAATAAGGCTATTTCCATTGTAAGTATCCGCAACTTGAGCGGACATTTAGGAGATAAATACGCCAATTAACGTTAATCGACTTGTTTTGTTATGATGTTGGTGTTAATTGTTTAGCCGTAAACAGTGAAGCCGTGGTAGTGAGTTCGAATTTGGTCTAATAATTATAATATAATGTTATCTATACTGTTGAACTCTTGGCGCAGTCTGAGATGCTTGCTGCATAGTGGCACAAGCGTGTGCCTGTGAACGCGACGGTTGTAGGATCGATTTCTACTCGTGGAAAAACCACCCACCTATAAGTTAATATATTTTTTCTTTCTACTTTATACTGTAAGATACCTTCCCACGATCTTGTCAAAAATGGTATTACTAGGCGAAGAGACAGACAGACGAACAGCAAAGTAATCCTATACGGGTTCCGTATTTTTTTTCTTTAAGGAACTCTAATAAATAAACAGAAAGACAACATTTAAATTAAAATGGCCCACCATTTAATTTAATACATTTTCATACAAACATAACTTAATCGAGATCAAAGCTGTAGAGTTATCATTCCGTTCTACTAAAGTTGAATTGAGTTACCGAAAAACCATTTCTGATGTTGACGTTTTCTAATAAACGAGTATGTGTAAGCTAGTATAGGATATTTATGTATCTACGTACAAATGAAAATAAATTTAATAATTATTAAATAAATGATAGACCACAAAGTGTAAATGCAACTGGTTGTAGGTTCGATTCCCACTCGAGGAAATTAAATATTTATTTAAATTTATAATTTCATATCTTCACCTTGGTGTCGAGGCAAAGCGCAGCGTTGAGTTCCGCCACTTAACACGCAATGCTTCCTGAATTTCTCTGAGTGTCTCAACACTAGGTTTCCTCTGCCCATCCTCCCATATGCTGAATACAACATGATTCTCTAAAAAATATACAGAGACGCCGAGACTTAATTATAAATTTAAATTCCATGAAGAAGAATAGGCAAATATAACTTGTTTGTAATGTAAATTGTAAATTTGTGGAATCGTTAGAGTCGAATACGTTGACATCTCAGCCCCGAGGCGTGCAATGACAAAAGGCGCTCGTTGTCTTTGGTAAATGTCTTCAATAATAATAGACGGGGTAATTAGACGCCATCAGCGGGAAGTTCTAACTTAACAAGCAAAAATAAAAAAGCTGGGCGATAGGAGGACCCCTAGTATTATTTTCTGTTCCCTATTTCCCGTCCAATTTTTTAGTGATTGCGAAGACATTTTTAGCTAGACTTTTCCTAAAGACCTATTTCGAGACATTTTATGTTGAACAACGAAATTAGACGCCACACTTTGTCTTACCACTGATGGAAAAACAATATAATTAATTCCCCCGTACAATTATAAATAACCTAAAGTTTTCAACAGCCATGACCAAACAGCTACTTTAATTAAAATTTTAAACGTCCAAATCAAATCATCTCAGCAGAGATATAGCCTTTAGTATATTTGATCCCGGTTTAATTCAGTTATAAGAGAAAAGCAAAATTGAAATACATTAAAACATTAATTGGACTTCCGTCTCAAGTTCTGTTATGTTTGGGACGACGGTTAATTTAAAATATCATTTGTATAATGTACGCTGAGCTCGGAATTGTAGTGGTTATTAATTATTTTCATTTGCTCGCTTTGGTAAGACAAACCACAGCGTTAAGTTCCACCAATCATTAAAAATGGGGTCGTCGTCGCGCAGAGGCTCAAGCGTGTAACAACAATATGAAATAGTTAATATTGACATTTCTCCGCTTTGGTAACATGGCACAGTGCGGCGTTAAGTTCCACTACTCAACACCGCTAGTAGCGAAAGAAGTGTCTTATTACAAGGTTCCCTCTGCCTGCTGTGTGCGGTATAAAACGTATGCAATTCCAAAGCGCGAAAATTAAATTTACACTTTGCAAAACGCGATTTATGTCGGCCCGGAAAGTTCTGAAAATATTTGAGTTTTATTGTTAGCGGTACGGTTTTTGCTTCTTTTAGGTAACAAAAAAATATTATAGAAAATACAATCAAGTTAAAGCTTAAATTTTCGGGTTTTACATGTACACCAGTACCTACATATGTATGCTATAAAACCCAAATAATGCTATATATTTAGTAAAAGAAAAAAGATCGAACTGACGATAATCGCGAGTATTTAAAAACTTGAACTTGAACTTTGCTTCCGCTTTACTCTCTTTTTTGTTTCCAGTAGAATAAGCAGAGGGAACCTAGCGTTGAGAGATTACGTTCCCCATGCATGTTTATAGGACGTAAGTACTCATGGAGACAGAACTTAATAATAACGTAATTCACGCAGGCGAAGCCGCGGGCGGGCCGCTAGTACCTGATAAGTTTAAAAATAAAGGTGCGGTGTATATATATTATAAACATACAATAAAAAATATATTTATCATGTCTACATCGTAAAACACATAGCGTAGGTGACGCTACGAGATTACAAAATAACCCATAATTCTTTCTCACAAGGCAAACACAAAAATGTAATAATGCTGGCAATAATTCGCCGCTATCGTGGCGCCGTGAGAGAGTTTTTAGAGTAGTTCCATGTATCAGTAATTGATTCAAAAATGGTAAATAACAATTTAAGCTAAATAAAGAACCCCCCATATAGAAGGCTATGTAGTCAAGACACTCCGTTCTCCACATTGTGTATTACGCTTTCTGTTTTACCATAGCATGGAAATTAGATTTTTTAGAATATAATTCCTTGCCATCTCAGATGCGATAAAAATAGCTTCATGTTATATATAGCAGGGTATGTAGAGGGAACCTAGTGTGAAAAAACTGTTTCCCATTTTAAGCTAAATTTTCGAGATATTACTTGTTGAATGGTGGAACTCAACGCTGTGTTTTGTTTTGTTACCGGGAATAAATTGAATTAATCATTTCCTCAAGTGGGAATGGAACCCACCACTGTTCTGAATCTAAAAAGAACTGAACAAAGAACTCAACAATGTATGTAGGTGCTAAACTGACACATTATATCGCCGGCAGTAAACTGAAGTCTTAAAACAGAGATTTAAAACTATAATATTATTTAGTATGTAGCTTTATTAACACGTTCTTTATGTTTTTTTTTCTTTTTCGGTCCGTACTTTATACAACGCCACTATATAACAAAAACATATATATATACATATATATACATATATTTCCTTCCACCGCGCAACAGTGGAATAGCCTACCTGCGGCAGTGTTACCAGGTCGGTACGATATGGGTACCTTCAAAAAGCGCGTCTATCTCCACCTCAAAGGCCAGCAACGCACCTGTAGCTCCTCTGGTGCTGCACGGGGTCGTGGGCGGCGGTGATCATCATCAGGTGACCCGAACGCTCGTTTGCCTTGTCCTTTTTCCATAAAAAAAAAAAACGAATACGTTTTTTTTATTAAATACAGTTACAGGGATTTTAAGGTAACTAAACACAATACACCATTATGGCCATCTCGTATTTCATAAATCCTTCCTTTTTTTATTTTCCTTATTACGTTACTATCTAAATGGATATTGATAATGGATTTATTATAATTGTTTCTATTAGATAAAAACAAAATGAAAAAATTACCCCAAATGAGAATCAAACCCACAAACGACGTTTACATACCTTCAACAACCTTCATCTCCCAAATTATGTTCTTTCAGAATAGCATCTTGCGTTCATTCGACTTTATGAGGGTTTCATAATTTAGGGACGGCTACGTAAAAATATAAAGGGCAGTCGTCTGCCAGTAAATTATTTCATATTGTTAGAGATTCTGGCGACATTATTATGATATGAGTCTCCGCAATTTATTAGCGAATGGTTAAAATAGGTAAAAATTTTATCGTCGTTGCAAAGTGGGACATCACTTAATTAATGCGACGGCTGTGATTTCAATCTCCACTCGGAGGAATAACAAAGAAAGAAAATATTAAAGGTATCTTCATTTCCTTAGAGTATTATTTATTATTTCATTTTACTTAGCTTAGAGCGAAAGATGAACTTACTATCATTACACAGACTTCTCATTTGCTTCACAATGACACTATCCCAAAAAACATAACAAAAAAAGGGATTCAATTAAAAAACTTTCATGGGAATGAAAGAAATTAATTGAAAAAGTTATTTCTTTGTTGTCCGTAAAAAGGACCCCTTGTTATAATTACATCGGGATGACACAAATTTGCGGACAAACGTTGCTAGCAACTTGTTAGAGCTTGTCAGACGTGGGAGTGGATTTACAGGAACAAGATAAGGGTCGGGCGAAACAATCTTTATTACTGGACCCTTATACCTAATATCGGCAGGGTACTCAGGAAGAACATAGTGTTAAGACATTCCGAGATATTGTGTGTTGAGTGGCGGAACTCAACGCTGCTCGTATTTATCAGTAAAGTTTTATTTTATGGAAAATAAATAAATCTTTACACTTTATAAGTAAAACTGTCAGAGAGGATACTCTACGTTCGCGTTTCTCTCAACTCTATATCCCTCGCATAACAAGATAAGCAGATGAACGAGTTAACCAAGTGTTAAGACACTCCGTCCCCATTAAGACATTTCCGTTTGTAACTTTCCGCCGAATTTTCGCCGCCGTTTTTTTCCGTCGTTACGACGGAATCGAACCCACAACTGTCGTTATCACTTATGGTAACACGCTTGTACCCCGTAACACGAAAGCCTTTTATTTAAATAGAAATATATAAATTCACAATATAAAATATTAATACTATCTGCAATAAGCAAAGTAACCACAAACAGTTTCTGAAGTATTTACCTACCTATGTAAATAACATCTACTTTAGTTAGACTGTAGACATCGAGTCGTATGTAATAAGAATAGATGAATAAGCCCTTTATAATGAGACGATACAAACCGCACTGGGGAATATTACTACGTTAATAATAAACACAATTGTGCCATATTCATTTTAATATGGCTGTTTATTAAAAATTCTCTATTATTTGACTTGATTTGACCACGAAACACGTGTTCAATGAGTAATAATTTTAAAAGTTTAAATTTCAAATCTTATAAAAATCAGTGGCGATTTAAAAAAAATCCATACAAACTTTCAACCCCTATTTCATCCCCTTAGGAGTCGAATATTGCAATTTCCCGTCTTAGCGAGCACCTACGTCCTATAAGTAACTCCTATGCTAAATTTCAGATTCCTAGCACATGTAGTTTCTGAGATTTCGTGATGAGTGAGTGACCTTTCGATTTTATATATATAAGATGTTATATATATGTTAAAGAATAATATCTTACAACGCTTAAAAATATGATTTTAAACTTAAATAGCAATATATACTTATTTGCTTAAACATTATTTTTTAATTAAACCAATATTTTTATTTATTTAGCCTTACCATTACCATTTACCATGCTATAGTTAAACAAATGCGGCGTTAAGTTCCGCCAACCAATTTGCAATACGAATTTCGAACACAGCGTATCCTTAAAGTGATAAATAAAACAAAATTCAGGGCCGACGTAATAAATAAGCTTAACTAAAGTAGTTTTCATAGATTTACAACTCGGTAACAGTGAAGAGTAAACACTGTATCACCGCAGGATGTCCCAACAATACGGATAAGATGAGTAAGATTTTTTTGTTAAGGATTGTTATCCTACACAAGCTTTGCTATATTCACTTTATTAAAATAGATACTAGGCCTAGTAGGATAACTTCTGACTAAGGTAAATAGTCCAGTTTCAAGCGAGTTCGATCCACATTCCATATTAAGTAGAATTAAATATTTTAATCTGAAAATTGACACGACTGAACGCCGCGTTAATTTCCGCCACTCATCACGCAATGTAGAGACATTTGGGCGGAAAGCGGAGATCGAAGTTTTGTCAATAAGCTTCTCCATTTTTTTCTAAAAAGAAATTAATTATTCATTATTTAACTAATGCTTAGTTATGGTCAGGAACCAGACCAATTAAAATGAAAAACTGATGAACAGTACTTTTTCGAACTCAAAAAGTATTTTTAGAGGAATAGGCATATTACATTATGACAATCATAATTTGAATGTGTCAATTGTTATATGGAAGCGCAGCCGCATGTTGAGACTAGTGTACAATATATAGGTAAGAAATGTATATAAAATGCAAATTATTTTATATAATTAACTTCGTTATATGGTCATCAAACCTTAAAGGTCCTGAAGGTCCTAGCGAATGGATGTTTAAATTGCTTAACTTTGTGATATACTAACAATACCTCGGCTTTCTCGGTCGCTTACTAAATTAGTTAAGTTGAGGAAATAAATGGCATCTTTGAATTAATTATTTTTAGGGAACCTAGTGTTAAAACACTGTGTTCTCATTAAGAAACTCTTAGTCCCTAGAATTCAACTTTTATTCGTATTTTATATCAGTTTTGCAGTTTTACATTTCCCCTTTCCGAAAAAAAATTGAAGGACAAGTCTACCACAGCGAGGATATAAAAATAATTTATCCATAATTAATCCCTCACTGGTAATCGAACTCATAATCAGCGCGTACATACGCTAACGAATTGCGCTACGACGATCTCAAGTATAATTTATTACTTTCAACCCAGTACTCGTAGTATGGCCTAAACTTAAGGTCATTTTATTTTATTTTTTCATAAAAAGCAGTTTCTGAGATTTAAATTCCTATCTACAAAACTTTTTTAGGGTTCCTTAAAAAGGATACGTAGTAGAGCACTTGTTCCATAAATGCACTATCCAATACAATTAAAGCAGTAGTTCCCGAGTTTTGCGCATTCAAACAAACGTTCAGACTTTATTATAATATATGTATAGAAGTATAGATTGCATTACTTTAAAAGAGCTATATATAGTACTATTTATCACATCTTTCCTTTATATTCGTCTCGTCAAGGAATATAATGTAGAAACTTATCGAGAAACTATTAAAACTTCTAAAGTGCAATCGTGTGTACATTTTGTACCGATCTGTCTGGAGCGATTTAACTTTTTCGAAGATTATACTTGCTTTTATAATATGAATACTGTTTCTTTTTTGAGCCTTACGCGTTATTGCACTTAGTGTCAAGGCACTCTGTTTTACAAATATTGCTTTGATTTATTTTACTGAATTTAAATATTATAATATGATTTAAATATTTAGATTTAAATATTTCTTATCGTTACATATAAATGTGACGATCTTTATTCAATTCCCACGCAAAGAAAGGAAATTGACTGTCTTAACACTAGGTTCTCTTTGCCTACCATGTTATATGCTGTTCACGCACAATATGAAATTAAATTATTAATGTAATATAAACGATTAATTAATACTTAAATGAATTCATAGTGACATTAAAATTCTTCCACATTTTAATAGTATTGTTCAATGTCAATTCTACATGTTCAATTTTTATTTATTTTAAATGCAAGATTCTTGTCTTCCTTCGTATTTGTTTCTATATTAACAGAGGGTTTGGGCACTAAATTGTGAAAGCACTACGAAAACTACTAATCCCATGAACGTAAAAGAAAATGTCCTGCCACAATCTATGATATTGCGGGACTAAAGAGTTTTAATGTTTAGGGCAGCGTGAGACACACTGCTTTTAAGAAAGTAATACTTTTTTTCTATAAATTTCAAGTATATCAATAAGTACATCTAGATAAGTACTATTATATCTCATATTATACTAATGTAATCTATTCTAATAGTGATATATTGCTTTTACAAAATAGTTATAGCTCGAACTAATAATCGTTAAAAAAATATTTAGATGAAAAGAATGGGCCATATGACCTTAGCGCATCAATAATAAGAAATAAAAAGGTAAGCCAAATTTTCTTTGAACATATTTTTTTGTTTTTTTTTATTCTTTAACCGTTATTCAGGAAGGTCAGGCTAGGCTTAGAAATATAGAATATTCCTAGAGAAAAAGAGGCAGAAGAAACCGTGTACAGTGTCAAGACGATATCAAAAAAATAGCCAATTGTAAATAAGCGGCACTGAACTGTACTGAGATAATCAAACATCGTTAGAGAATGTCTAATATATATTTTTAAAAAATTTTAGAAAATCTACAATAAGTAAATAAATAATTATAATAAAGTTCATATGGGGCAATGCAATTGTCAATAAAATACATTTTTTATTATACTTTATAACCGCTACTTCCCTATGTATATATGTTTCATTTTATAGAACTTTTCAACTATTTATCCCATACAAAGTTTTGATACTGCTAAAGTAAATATTTGTAGCATTTTTTTATTTCATGTAAAAAGCTCTTGTTTGAAAGCTCCGTCCCGTTGAGTAACTTTTATATTGAAAATTATGTACCTACTACTATTCTATGATTCTTCTATTCTATAATTTTATAATAAATAAATTCTATTCTATCAAGGCCAGGCGAGGCAGATAAGCATGTGACTGTAAACGCGGCAGGTTATGAGATTGATTCCAACAAAAGAAAAAGAAATTCTGTATTAGATATTTCGTATTTTATTGTTCTTTTTTCTTAATATGTTAGTATATTTTCACTGCTTATACCATGCTTTTATTAATCATTGTTTATTTTCGACATAAGATTTATTCATGTTTCACTGTAATTACACTATATCCATAAGATTAATTTTGAGACTGAACTAATGGACTATCCAAGCCAGAAAGAATTTATCAATTCGAAGCAGTTTCTAAGATTAGAACTTTAAACAAATAATCTCTTTAGCTTTATAGCATAAATAAATCATATGATATTAGAAATATAAAATCTATAACTAATCTAATATTAAGCTAAAATAAAATAAATCACCTTAGAGATTGTATGGGGACCATAAAATCTTTCTATAACAATATAGGGACTGAACGCTCAGGGAGCCCATCCCAGGAGGTCAGCGGGCAGCCTGCTATTGACAAAGCCATAATATATATTCACACAAAATAAAATTCAGCTTCTTTGGACCATTCAGATTGTGTGGGGCCTTTAAATTTACCAATTCAAGATTTTTTTTTATTTCTTGCTTCACGCATTATCCCGCTTAAGAAGAATGTGCAAAGAGAAGCTAATGTCAAGACACTCTGTTCCCCATATTCTACCGAATTCTGGAGGCATTGCGTGATGAGTGGCAGAACTCAACGCCGCGCTTTGCCTCTACACCAGAGCGAAGAAATAAAAATTATAAACGTAAATAAATATTACACTTCCTCGAATGGGGATCGAACACACAACCGTCGCGTTACAGTTACACTCTTGTGCCACTACGCGACAACGGCCTTTAAAAAATTGTCACGATTTTAAATAATTTATTAGTTAATAAAAATAACAATAATTAAGTATTTAGAATGCTATTAAGAATGCCATTTTAAGAAAAAAATTTTAAACCCTATCCGCCATTTCCAAATCCACACACAAAGTACTGGACCGTGTTTGCAAGTGCCAATTGGACTACCCGGGTCGCCGGACAATGCCCCTGAACGGACTCTATTAGCGCCAAACTAAGTGGAATTCTCTGTATAGATTAACGTGAATGTTCCTCTACCGACATTACGATAATGAAACGTCTAAAAGCAATCCTGACAAATAACTAGTAGTGTAATGACACTCTGAGGTATACAAAATCTTATTGACATTGCGGTAAAATCTTAGCAGGATCTTTGAAAATGCTATAATTTTGCTACAAGATAGTTTTTAGTTTTCCACGTAGCAGGACAGGCAGAAGGAATCTGGGAACTTAGTGTTAAGACACTCTGTTCCTATTAAGACACTTGTCTTGCCCGTTCCCCACTTCCCGCTGAATTCTCGAGGCATTGCGTGTTGAGTGGCTGACTCATTCCAATTCGTTACCAGAGCGAAGAAATGAAAATGAAAATGAGAGGTACGTTGAAGACGGAGTATCTTAACACTCTTAATATCTTCTGTCTGTCTTGTTATATGAAGAATACAGCGTGAAAATAAAAGATACATACCTTCTCGTAGATATTAGGGAAAATACTATTTTAATACATTAGAAATTTAAATAATCATATTTAGGTCGTACATAGTGCCAAGAGAGATTTTGCTTTTGGCAACATTTTCCAGCCTGCCCTTACCAACTCTGTTCGGAACTAGCCAACTCGACTATTATGTATCAAAATCCATGTTAAATGTAACTTTGATATAATAACAGAGTTTAGAGTCTAGTAATTACTAGCGGACCCGGAAGCGGCTACGCCTGCTTGAAATAAAGAATATAATTTCTATAGAAATATAATTTCAATCTAGATGAAATGGTAAAAGTGACTATTATATTTATTTTCATAAGGATGAATATCAAAATGACGCGGTAACGA